>JAYEVE010000692.1:0-320250 GCA_036346375.1 Guadua angustifolia | reverse complement strand
ACCTGCATGACCAATACATACAAGTTCAAAACACTACCAACGATAATTAGTTTCTATCCATTGGAAATGAATAGCAAAGTTTATTTGGGGGAAAACAAAAGCTGTTTCAATATCTTACATAACTGTATTCACCACAAACTACGTTTATTTGGGGGAAAATATAGGAAAGCTGTTTAAATATCTTACATAACTGTATTCACTACAGGAAAGATAGTTTGTAGTCGCTAGGGGTGACTTGCCGACTTGGGTAACTAGTCGACTGACTAGTCTAACCTATGAAGTATGTTAGTAGGACATGTCAAATACTAAGTTGTAGCACCATTTGAACACATATATATATTGTAGCGCATGAAATGAAGAGAAGAACAACGTAAGTATGATGCAAGAAACAAGAAGACAACAATAAGTGCCACATTTATTTATTTTTTGTTGGACAAGCAAGTTAATTAGCAAAACGTGAAGTTTTTGTGCTTCACAGGCAAGTTGTTGATTAACAAAACAGAAGTGACAAAGAAAATGTTAGCTCTCCCCTGTTCCTCTCATATCAATTAAGGACTACTAGGACTACAAGCTTAATCCTTGCAACTAGTTGAGACTTGAGAATCATACCAAACAGATGCAAGTATACAATCATAGACAGAACAATCGGAGCATGTAATAAACAGTAAAGATGTGAGCCCAACAATGCTAAGAAACATAAATTAGAGTACCCTACCATCAAATCCCAAATCAAAGTATCATACTAGTTACTATTAACACAAAACGCCCTACAAGCATTACTAGAACGAAGCATGACCTGTGAGGAGACAGAGCAGAGGACGCGGCTCGTGCGGAGGCCGCTAGGCCGGAGGGGGAGGCGGACGCGGCTCGGGCGGAGCCGGAGGCGGAGGCGGAGGTCGCTCGGGCGGAGCCGGATTGCGGCGGCGCAGGGGTGCAGGATTGTGGTGGCGTCTAGGTCTCAGCAGTCCTCGACCCCTCGTATCTCCTCGTATGGTATATAACTATGGTGTCATGGGGAGGATCAATTATTTGCCCTACTTTAAAATTCGCGTTTCCTTATTTGCCACTCTAGCCCACTGTCATTGACTTAGGATGGTCCCACATGTCATACAGATGTGGTAAACGCGAATTTTAAAGAGTGGCAAATAATTCAAATTGCCGGTGTCATGTGTCTCTCTCCCCTCTGAACGGAGAGATTTCAGTTTTTAACACCTTTACAATTGTTTTTTTGTATTTGACACCCTGATCCACTGTTAGTAATTTAGATAGACCCACATGTATACACAAAGCCAAAGAGGTGTACGAATTGAGTGTCATTTTCTGAAATTTCACCTCTGAATGTGGGCCAAAAGTCGCTCGCTAGGCAATACCGATTAGTCGCGGTTAGTCGGAGAATAGTCGGCGAGTCATTCAACTTGGGAAGTAGAATCAAGCTCTAAGGGCCTATTTGGCAGCTAGATCCTAATTTTTCAGCTCTAGCTTTTGATTTTATATGAAATCGATTCTCTGGTAGAAGTGATTCTTATTTGAACAATAGTTATACACTTAGTGAAAAAGTTCATAATTGGGAGGTTGTGAATCAGGTGAGGAGCAGGTTTTTTTTAGCTCCCAGGTTGCAAGTCAAAAAAATATGAATCACTTCCTCGAATTTCTATGTGAAGTTGGTTGATTTTTTTCTTGTTTGATACCGAATGACTAATTATGGATTAGTCACCAACTAGTCAACGACTTATAACTACTCTATTAAAGCCGGGAGAATTGGAGCTCAGACAGCCTGGCCACGTCACCGGAATAACTATGACCGTCCGATCGCGCCTCAGGCTCGCATCTGGCCGTCTGCGCTCTAGCCCTTCCCGCGATAGCTTTTGCAGAAAAGCCCTTTTCCTATTTTGTTTTATGCAGTGGTCCCAAGGGTTTCTCGAGTAGGTCCCTCCACCATAGTGGCCGACCGGTGTCCTTTTGCGTCTGCATCATTTATTTGTTCAAACCTCAACCCGCGGTCCTTCCACCAAAAGCTTTCGGACTTTGCCACTTAAGTTGGACAAAATTACTGGTTTCTTGCCACCGCTTATATACCGTCATCTAGCACCTCGCCCAACCCTAGTCGTCAGCCTGCTCCCCTGTTGTGCCACACCTCCTTCCCCTCTCCTTTCCCCCCTCTACTCCCCTGCCGCCGCCTCTCTCTCCATCTGTGTCCCCGCCACCGCCTCCCTTTCTCCCCACGCTTGCCCCCACCCCGCGTCTCTCGCTGCGCTCCTCCTTCCTCGGCCGGTGTCGCCGCCCTCCCTTTCTACTCCTTCCCCCGGCGGCCTTGGAGCCCACGCTGTTGTTCGCTTCCTTGCCGACATCTTGCTCCCCCATCTTCACAGCGTCACCCCCATCTGCATCATTGCCGCCTCCTTTCTTCTGCCGCTGCGCCCACCCTCATCTCTCGGCGCGCCCTCCTTCTTCGCCAATGATGTCAGTGCCTTCCCTTCCTGTTCCTTCCTCGTTGGCACCGGCTTGCTCTCCTTGCCGACGCCAGTCCCCACACACATCTTCACCAAAGTCGCCCTCCCTTCTCGCGGCACCATGTCGCCCCATCTCCGGCTACTACTACTGTTGCCCCATTCCTCCTCGCATCCCACCATCCCCTTCTCCAAACGCGTGTTGCTCTCTATCCATCGCGACGCCCGTCGGATCTTTGTGGAGGCGCCTGTGCAGATGAACCTCGCGATTGAGAAGGCTATGACGTGAGGGAGAAGACGCTGCAGCCGAACATGAGGGAGATTGAGTTGGCACAAGACTTGCCGATCCTCGCTCAACACCGGCGACAAGCTCACCGTTGTCGACTTCTTCTCCCTCGGCTGCACTGCCTGCCGCGCCTCCACCCAAGGTAGCGTTCAGTAACAAAGTTGTCTCCTTCTATTTCAAGAACAACAAAGATTTATTTTTCCCGTTATTTGGTTTAGGATGTTTCTAAAGGCAGAAACCGATGGATTTAGGAAGCCTAAAACCGTAGAATCAATGGAGCACAATGCGGTAGGCTAACATTGTGGCAACAGATTCGTGTTATTTCTATTCTTCAACCCTTGGTCGAGCTTTGATTCATCCGGGTTGTGCTCCTTATCTTTGGATATTGGGTGAAGATGCTGTCAAGAAGATCTACATATTGGATGGTAATTCCATGATCTGTTAGTCTTTTTGACGAAAAAGTTGACAAAATGTTAAGAGAGCTTAAATATTTCTAAAAGTATACCCCGACAATGATGGTCTTCATACTTTAGTCATGAAATAATCATATGCACAAAATTAGATTATGCAATCAGATTTTCTTTAAATGTATTGGTGAGGTAGAATATTCCTTGCAGTATCATGGTATTTGTTCTGCTAAAATAGCGTAGGAGGAGAGAATCAGTGGTTATTTCAGGATTTTTTTTTGTTTCTGAAACAAGAACAATGCCCCTAATTCCGTGGTAAATAGAGATGTGTTCTCTATGCCGATAAGCTTCTGAAGCACTTTGATTTTCTACCATAACTCTGATCAAGCAACATAAATGCCATGATCTGGACCAGGTACATGCTTGGTTTGTTTGTTTTTCTCATGATTTGCTGTTACCATTACGATCGCATGTACACTAACTCTAACATCGGTATGGCATCCGGTAGCGGCCAAAAAAGCCACCGAGGTTGTGCTAAAGTGGCCTAAGAAAGACAAGAAGAGGCTTCGCATCTTTGTTTCTGTGTCGGAGATTTGGACCGCACTGTTAAGTATGTTGTTGTGCTATCGGCAATATTTACAATATCAAGACTCGTATATTTACGCTAATGTCATTAATTTGATTCGTGTAGGTGTTACGGAATGCTTTGATATGAAGTTGTTGAGGAAAAGAGATGTTCTGAAGAGAATGCGCCAATGCATTTCTCGGGTTTGGACTGAAGACATAAACTTTGCACTTGAATTGACAAACAGGTATGTGCGTTGATCCAATAATATTTTATTTCTCAAATAGTTTGTTTTTTTTTGAGAGAAAATCAGCAGGGGAGGTTTGTATGATGTTGTAGGCAATGTTTGTATAACATACGTGTCAACCTAATAAAACTGGGAAGGTGCTAATGCTTATTTCATTATATATTTAAGGCTTTCCTTCAAAAAAATAATTAAGGTATTTACCAAACAGAAATTCAGTTGTTTAGCTCTAAACGCTGGTAACAAGATCATCTTAGCTACAATATACTTTCCTCATTGTGGCATTGCTTACTATATAAAGTTTGCAGGATATTTACCAACCTGAGAATAATAAATTGTTATATCCACTGTTCTAAGGATTTATTTCTTTTTGTTATATGGTCAAAAACATAGAGTTGTTTGTAGCTTCTATAGTGTTTTCTAACAAAGACTGTTTGGTTGTATCTTTTATAGATCCTATGGTTAAGAATGAGAGCAAAACTTCCTCTGTGTTCCTTTTAGAAATTAATTTTGATTATTTTAGACCAACTATGTGATGTCTCTATTATGCTCATTGCTTGTCCACAGCTAGGCTTCTCTTTTATGCAACCATGATCTATCCATATGATTTTCTCTATGTAAAGATACTTCGAATCGATTGATCAAATGTCTATCTATGAATATTATAGATCCCTTGCATGCATGTTGTCTGTCGGACATCCTCGGACATGCTACTAGGATGATAAATAGACATTTGAAGAGTTGTATCAAGGTTAAAATTTCCCCTTTCTTTGCTATTTTCAAAGATCTCTTCTTCCAGTGGGATCAAAGGAGAATTTTGTTAAATACCAACTGGTCTAGGTTGTGAGTCTTTTCTACTTTCTATACAGTTTTGGTTTTCTTTATATGTTTATAATTTCATGCACCAGGTTGTTTCTATGTTATAGGGTTGTTTCCTTTCTATGCTATACAGATCGTGGACTTGTGCTTGGCACAGCAGCCTCATTTTTAGTGCTTACCCCGCTTAGGTAAGTTGACAGCTTTGTCTTGAACTTGGTTTCCTAATGTTTTGAGAGCTACCATTCGTTCTCACTGTTGCTATCACGGCGAGTACGTACCTGGGACTGCAGCACAGGTTATCCTTTTACATGATAGCCTATACCTGAAGACTAATTGATGCAATTTCTAGGAAGTTTTTTTGGTCATCAAATGTACTCGGGTTAATCTTAGGTGTTCCGTGTTCCTTTTGCATGCTACGCTTACATGTGCAGCACTGCTTATATACATCTACTCGATGTCCTACTGATGTCACCGAAACTAGCCAAAATTTCATGAAACCTGTATTATATCGCTGACCTTTTAATAAGGATGGTGCGAGCCCTACCTTTCTTTTTTTGGGTTCTTATTACTGAGACTAACCAAAACTTCTTGAAGCTTCAAACTTGTATTACCTAACATCTTGCTTTTATTTTTCAAGTTTCCCTATCATTTATCTATTTGGTAGGACAAGTTATGTCAGATAATGCAATGCGCTTATGAGGATGCCTTTAGTTGACCTTTCAATAAAAAATGAATGAGGAACAAAATGATAGGACAAGATATTGATGTATATACCTTAATTTAGATAGGGATATTAATCTATTTCCTTTATGTGTTTTATGGTCATTTTATCGGTTTGGCTTGGGCATCAAAAAGTAAAGCTCCCACCATTTTTGTATGTAGAAAGAAGTTCGGTGCATCTACGTCATTTTAAGGTGCTACTCTCCTGGCCATCAGTTCATGAGCTCAGGATTCACTATTCATGTTTCGGATTACCTGTCACTGAATGAAAAGTTCAATGTAATTTCTATCTCGCTGTATATCACCTTCGTATTAGCGGAAGCCTTGTGTGTTTATGGTTTGACATTGGGTCTATTTTTCCATGTGCTAGGCTAACGATTTTTACCTTTTTCCCTCCCTGTGCTTTCATACTGCTTACTGATAGTGTCGCAGCAAAGACCTCTACACCATTCTATTACTGAAAAAATGCAGTTTTACTATTCACCTATTACATATCCTCTACTGACACTTATCTAAACACAGATACTTTGGGCATTATCACATCTATCTCACATATAAAGACCGTCACTGTCAGAGGCACTTAGAAGCCTATTCGGAACATAGAAATCACAGATGGCAGGTTCACATCTTATGAAATCTCAGTACTTATTCTCTTTTTTTTGCATGTGTAGTATATGTCCATACACTAACATTTCACCATCAAAGAGAAAATGTTGAGGTCACATTATGGGGACCGCACACAGTTCGTTTTGAAGCTGACAGTATTCAACATGAATCACGAAACCGCCCAATAGTTCTTCTGATGGTTGGTTTGACAATAAAACTACATAACGGTAAGTATTTCTTCTTTACTGCCCTTATTCGTCTTTCTATCTTGATTTATAATATATCAAAATCATAATAATAGACATGTTATACAGTTCATACTCCGCCTGCTATTATTCCTGAAACCTACAGTGTAAGGTTAGATTATATACATGGCTAATATGAACATTCAACTGTAAACAAACAATGGTCGGTTGTATAGCTGATCGAAGAGATATAGAGAAAATTTGTTTGACAATGTCATAGACCATGCAATTCTATTCGCTGTGATATTTAATGTAGATACAGAAAAGAACATAGCCCAATGCTGTTTGGTCATTCTCATGATTACATAACCTGTGACTGTCGATGCAAATGTGCCATTATCCTTTCACTGTACCGTACTGGATGGCTCATAGATTTATTAATAGTAGGTGAAGTAGTGTTTTCACTCGCTATAACAAACAATTTTTCCTTCTTTCTCAGGACAGCTCTCGCTCCAAGGTAGTACTATCTGCCGGTGGTACACAGACCCTTTGATTTCGGCGGCAGCAGCTCTGTTAGATAGGTAAAAAATCTGGTACTTCTTACAGACTATTGTTTGTATACATATCGATCCCTGCTTGTGTCCTATTCTTTCATTTCATAACCTATCACTCTGTTCTTTCATTTGCCAGTGTCCCATTGGTTATGATGAGAACCGTAGAGCTTTTAACCATGTATCATAAATTATTTGTGATTTTCTTCAAGGATGAAATTTCACCTCTTTTCCAAAGTGGCGTCCAAAGAAATTCCTGACACTGAAAAGGTATTGAATCAGGAAAATCGAATATCTCTACTAAACAAAGATAATGCATACTGCAAAGAAGTATGATGTACAGTCTATACTTTCTTTTCGTCTAGACAAATCAAATATCACATATCACTTAAATGCTCATCGACACTTTTCGAGTTCCTTATCCTAGATTTCTCATAGAGAAATGGTTCTAGAAATAGCTTAGGTGCGATGATAGCCATAGTTCATTAAAAACAATACAATATGATGCTCACAAATCCGTTACTTGAGACAAAAAAACTAGAGAGTTGTATAGATATGTCAAGTAATAAACTGAAGACAGCTAATTTACATCATAGTAATGATTACCATTAGTACTTTGATACAAATGTTCTTGCTTTGCTATGGATTTCAATTGATCAGTAGCACGAAATAACTCATATTTAAAGGGTTAGTGTGTTATTCTGTAGTATGTACTGTAACATTAAGAATCCAATAACCGATCGTAATGCTTTGTCTTTTCATATATATTATTATCCTTATTCTTGTCGTACCACCGATCATTCCATTTATCTTGATCCTCATTGTCTACATCTTGGTGTCGCAGAGATATCGCGTGAGATAAAATGGGCAACCTGAGCTGACCCTCTGAGACAGCCTACTCTGTCCGACAATCAACAGATCTCCAATATCTCAAAGTTTACGCTTATTCCTTCACTCTATTTCTTGATCGCATCTTGTTCTATCTATCTATCTATCTATCTATCTATCTATCTATCTATCTATCTATCTATATATATATATATCTTTAGAATGTTTATGTTATTTGTATCTTTCTACCTTCACGCTGTTTATACCAGATTCATATGTATTCCATCCTGCCAGAGCTTGCTAACATACAACCAAAAAAAACTATTGTGTTATTTATTCACAGCCAAACACTCATCATGTCTTAGATTTTCACTGATCACATTATCTATGATAGAATCTATGCATGATACAGAACAGCCTTCACTTATTTATATCTGTAACTTCTCCTTATCTGAATATATATACCTATAATTTCAGAAAAATGTTGAAGCTGCTACTGGTTCATCTCAAGGAACACCGCCATCGGCCTGGGTAAACCTGCTATTTTCATCCATACGTTTTGTTCTATTCTTCTGCGTCAACAGATCATACATCTGATCTGACCAAATCCTAGCATTCCATTCTTATGCAGTGTATTCTGGGATAGTAAGAAATAGCGTCCCTTCTCGATCATATGTTCCATTGTACTGTGCATTCCGTAAATCATGGTTCGCTGAAACAGAACTAGAACTCTCCTTCGTTTGATTTTGCTTAGCTTGGACCAGGAATTTCGTAGAACTTTTTATTTGTTTCCCAATCTGTTGATTCTGTACAGATAATCAGTACTGTTTCACCTATATCTTTTGTTCTGTTCTTCTACGTTGACAAATCGTCGATTTCATCTAACCAAATCTGACTATTTTATTCTTATACAGAATATTCTTCAACAATTAGAAATGGCGTTCCTTCTAAAGCATCTCTTTTTTACTACACATTCCATAACTGCTCATTCACTGAGACAAAACTAACTCATTCCTATAACGCCAGGTTCTTCGCTCAGCACCAAATTCTTCACTCAGCTTATACCTACATATGCACAAACACCACTGTCCTATATTCATATAGGTGCGCATCGTAGTGCGCAAAAACTATCTAGTAACAATAGTCGTATTTGTTGTATTGGCGTCTCGCTGTGATGTTGAATGCTAGATGTGTAGTCTCGTCTGTGTATGTATAGGATTAGGATGGCAGCCACTAGCTGGGAAGGCGAGTTAGGGGTGAAAAGTGGGGTCTGACCATTGAGTGATCTGTGTCATGTGGGAATGGGCTAGGCCAGACCTTCCAATATACTTTGTGCATATCCGAATAAAAAATATTTGATATCCGAATCCTGTTGCTCACTCCGGATCCGATTCTGAATTTAGATTCAAGCCGATCAGATAGTCAGATTTCTTTCCAAATCTGATTTCAACGGGATCCAACTCTGGTTCAGACAAAAAAAATATCTAACCTGTTTTCGCTCCTAATCTAGATTGCCCATGACCGGTTACTTAAGAACGCCCAAGCCCTATCGTGTATGCCAATGGGTATGGCGATGGGACTCGTCATAGAGGGTAACCAAATGGCACTTTGCAGGTTAAGGGCCTGTTTGGGAGAGCTCCACTAAAAAAATCAGCTCCACTCCACCAACTTCACCATAGAGTAGCTTCACCATAGAGTTGAAGTAGGGAAAGGAGGTGTTTGGCTTACAAATTAGATCCAGCTTCAAAAATAGATAGTTTTGGTGTGGATACCCATTTATGCCCTTGGATGTTGAATGGAGATACCCATTTATGCCTCATGTGTGTAGCTAGTGGCAAAGGTGGGTAATTACCTAGGAACTTCACGAGTGGATATGAAACGGTGTTTCTTGGAGTACCCTTTGAGGAGCTCCACAAAAACCATGAAGCAGCCTCCTAGATTCACATTTTTCCTGGAGCTGGAGTTCTGTGGAGTTGGGATGTTTGGCTACGCGAATTTGGAGTGGAGCTGAAAATTGAGGAGCAGAGCTCTCCCAAACACCCCCTAAAAGGTACAACATCAAGGGTATTTTATATTTCTAGTAGTGTTGCTTCCCACCAAAATATATGGAAAGTTGTTTATTCTCGTTAGTTCATTTTTGGGTTTGCTTCTCGCCGGAGGTAGAATCTATTTATTTTGAGAAGTAAGGTGTTTAGTACAACTTAGTAGGATCTAAAGAAGTTTGAGAGCAAGACTTTATATATATATATATATATATATATATATATATATATATATATATATATATATATATATAGGAAGCCCGTTTGGTACTCTTAGGAGTATGTACTCCCATCCCTCTTTTGGAGATGAGTACAGGCTTGCATGCACAGCTAACCGCTTGAAACAAGGGAACTGCATGTTGTTCGTTGCATCAGGCAATCAAAACTAGGTAGTGCTAGCCAAGGGAGTACGTACTCTCGGTCGTACATAAGCATTTCCTATATATATATATATATATATAACAGAAAGTGTGGATATTAGAAGGATTATGCAGTTGTCATACAAACAGTTGATCTATATAGCTAATAGTCAACATCACATTGAGATTCATGGAGCTAGCATTGAAATCGATTTTTGCGCTTAAAAGGATCAATCTTGGAAGATTGAGTTTTTTGGTGTTCTTGTCTTGTGTTTTAGCTTGCTATGACATATAGGTAGCCATCTAGAATCATTTTGATCATCAAGAACCCACGAGCTAGTGGAGAACTAAGTTTTCATTCTTGAACCCATTCTTGATAACTCCATAAATTTGAAAAGATCAGAACTTTGACTTCGATTTGTAACCGAATGTTGGAATATGTTCCTGACATTCATAAGAAGGTGTCCTCAAAGTTTCATTAAGTTTGGATCATTTGTTCAAAAGATCTCTCAATTTTCTTGTTGAACTTGGGCTAAAATCCTGTTCATTTGCTGTGTTTTTATGTTGCTCTGATATTCGGTAATCTTGCCTCGAAAAGAGATAGTGCCGACCTTAGGCTGAATTTTGTGTAAGCTGACTCATTCTCCTTCTTTTGATTTCTAAGGGTTTTGGCTTGCTTTCTGTGGGGGATAAATTTATTTTGGGATCATTCACCCCCCTTTGATCGCCTTCTCGATCCTTCAAATTTGCTTTCTGTTTTTAAGCTTATCGATGACTCTTTCAAGGTGAGTTTTAAGAGTAATACATGTAGAATCTTTGATTCATCAAGAGGTTTATTTTGTAGGATTTCTAGATTTGAAAGAGTCTTTCATATTGATTTTCCTGCTTCTTCAGGAGACTCACTTCATTGTTTGATTGCTTATGAGTTCTGTGATCTCTCCTTCTGGCATGGAAGACTTGGTCACATTGGCTTCAATTATTTGGCTAGAATTAGCAATCATAATCTCATTTGTAGCTTGCCAAAACTCAAGATGGTCAAGGACTTAGTTTGCTCTCCTTACCGACATAGTAAGATGGTTGCTACTTCTCATCCTCCAGTCACTGTTGTGATGACTAATGCATCAGAACAGTTTTTACATATAGACTCTGTTGGTCCAGCTAGAGTGTAGTCAGTGGATGGGAAGTGCTACATTCTTGTCATTGTTAATAATTTTTTGAGATATTCTTAGGTGTTTTCATGATCTTGAAGAATGAGACTTTTTCTCATATCAAGGGTTTGGTCGATGAGGTGTCTTCTAAGCTTCTAAGTGCCTTATAAACTATACGTAATGATAATAGCACGGAGTTCAAGAACTTCTATTTTAAAAGTTTCTATGTGGAGTTTGGTTTAGAGCATTAGTTCTCCTCTCCCTACGTCCTTTAGCAAAATTACGTAGTGGAAAGGAAGAACAAGACCTAGTAGAGATGGCCAGGACGATGCTAGACGAGTACAATACTCCTAAGAAGTTTTGGGTTAAGGCTATAGCTATTGCTTGTCATGTTTCTAATCGTGTATTCTTGATAGCACATTTGCACCGCACTTCCTACAAGTTGAGGTATGGGCGAAAGCCCAGTATCTCTTATTTTCGTATGTTTAGTTGCAATTGTTTCATTTTGAAAACTAGTAACCTGGATAAATTTAAGTCTCATTCTTCTGATGGTATTTTTCTAGGTTACTCGACTTCCTCTCGTAACTACAGAGTCTAGAGTTATGATGTGAATAGGGTCATAGAGACATGTGAAGTGACCTTTCATGAGGCTACCCCATGAGCTAAACTTGAAATATCAGGTTCTTCTTCTCTCTTTGAGACCATCTTTGTAGAGTATGAGGATGATGGAGATGATGGTGTTCCATCTACTCCAATCCCCTCTACAACTGAGGTGCCTCCTGTTTTCATTTCTACACCTCAGGGAGACCAGTCCTAACCTTCTAACTTTCCCTCAATGAATGGCTCTGTTCCTACCTCTTCTATGAATGAGGTAGAGGCCACTTCCACTTTTGGACTTCCCCGCCATATTAAGTGTTCTCATCTACATGATCAGATCATTGGTGATCTATTTTAGTGTGTGACTTGCTTAAAATCAGGCTTATCTTCTTTCTGCCTTCACTGTGCCTTTGTTGCCTCTTTTGAGCCAAAGGATTGTTACTCATGCTTTATCCGATGAGTCTTAGATTAATGCTATGCATGAAGAACTTGAAGACTTTGAGAGGAACAAAATCTAGCAGCTTGTAGATCCCCCCATCTAGTCATAATGTCATTAGGAACAAGTGGGTGTTCAAAAACAAGCAGAGTGAGGATAGAGTTGTCATTCGTAACAAGGCTAGACTAGTTACATAGTGCTTTACTTAGGTTGAGAGTCTTGACTTTGAGGAGATATTTGCTTCTATAGCTAGACTAGAGGCTATTAGGATCCTACTTGCATTTTCTACATCCTAGGGCTTC
The DNA here is from genome assembly GCA_036346375.1 of Guadua angustifolia. Classification (NCBI taxonomy): domain Eukaryota; kingdom Viridiplantae; phylum Streptophyta; class Magnoliopsida; order Poales; family Poaceae; genus Guadua; species Guadua angustifolia. The sequence goes on along the minus strand of JAYEVE010000692.1, from coordinate 307,708 downwards.
AAACTCTATCAAATAGATGTCAAAAGTGCATTTTTCAATGGCTATATTGAGGAAGAGGTTTATGTCAAGCAACCTCCAAGATTCGAAAACCTCAAGTACTCGAGCCATGTTTTCAAGCTTTCCAAAGCTTTGTATGGATTTAAATAGACCCCTAGAGCATGGTATGAGAGGCTTAAATCCTATCTTCTAAGTCATGGTTTCAAAATGAGCATAGTAGACAAGACTCTGTTCATTAGACACTAGGATTCTCATTTTATTCTCGTTCAGATTTATGTGGATGATATTATCTTTGGTGGTTCTTCACATTCTCTTGTGTCTCAGTTTTTAGAAGTGATGAGCACAAAGTTTGAGATGAATATGATGGGCGAGTTGAGCTACTTTCTTGGCTTCCAAATCAAGTACGCAATTTGGATTTGGCTCCCCTCCTTCTACATGCATGCTTTGGCTTCTTGTGCCAAGGATGTTGATTGATGGATCAATCTTCTTTAGATCATATCCTAATCATTTAGGCATTTCATGCATTTTTCTTGCAAGAAATCGATTTTATGTTCTTAAGTGAATCATTCTTCAAGATTGTATTTGCTGAATTTTGGACTTGTGTTCTTACTTGCCTGTGACATGTGGGAGGTCCTCCAAGATCATCTTGATCATCAAAACCCCACAGTAAGTCTTAAATCGAGTTCTTGAGTTTTGCTCAAACTTGGTGTGTTCTTCCTTCACGGGTAAAAAGGTCGGAACTTTGTCATCAATCCTTGCGATTGAAGGTTGGAATGAGTTTCTGACATCCTTAAGAGTACATCTACCATGTTTCGTGAGTTTTTGTTCAGCCGATCAAAAAATTCCTCAAAATTTACTTTTGAGTCATACTATTTTTAGACTGTATTCTTGCTACTGTTTTTGAGCCCCCCGGTGCTACCGCTCATTGTGTGGTACTACCAGCCTCCGGTGCTACCGGTCTTCCTGCGGTAGCACCGCCCCTACAAAGCATTTGCTCCTTCACATTTACTCCCTTTTGAGTATTTTGTTTGAGGGCTTAGGTGAATTGTTTTGTGTGAGGGAAAATTTTTATTTGGGATTATTCACCCTCTCTAATCACCATCTCGATCCTTCAGTCTTCTTCGTCCTTTCTGTTTGGCTCTTAGAAGTTCTGTCTTCTTTCCTTTTCTTGAGGATACCTACCTCTTGCCTTATATAGTTAGGGTAGTCCCGTCTCAAGTTGAGTTGTAGTCGGTTTGGGATATCAGGTCGTAGCTAATAAGGAGTCCATCGTTGTATCGATATTCGCAGCATATCCAAACTTCCCTGGATATACAGGTGTACTCAAGTTGATTTCCTCATATAGGAAAATGATCAAGTCCTTCGTAGTGTGGAGATATCCCCTCTGCATATATCTTATCCATAGAATTGGGCCCGTGATATCTGAAGTTTCTAGATGCTTGCTTGAGTATATATGGTATATTCTTCATGTTTCCAATATGTGCTCATACCCTATATTTAGATATTCGACACATTCCATTCAGTGTAGGGTTTTGGTTTAGAAGATAGTTTTACATGCAAAGATGATATCTAGAAGATAGTTTTCCATGCAAAGATGATATCTAGAAACATTTAAAAATGATTTCACAAATATGATCAAAAGAAACTTGCTTGATATAGAATTGAAAAACCCAGCCTCACCCGGATCATGAAAATGACCTTCTACTGGATTTGGTTCAATTTCTAAAATCATGAAATATTAAATTTATGCATCAATTAAACTATGGTGTGTTTTAAGGTGTCCAACACTTTTCTGAACTGATTGAATTTATTAAAAGATGTGTTGCTCAACTAAGAGTTATTAACTTAGCACATTTTATTGCGGTGTATTTTAATATACAACAATTTTGATTCCTAGTAGTAGTGTGTCAATGCGTTGCTACCGAACACAAACTTTGCAAATGGGGTAAAGATAGAGTTCATGCGTTGCTACGGAACACAAACTTACGCGACAGTAGCGATTTTTTTTAAATCGATAGAAATCGAATAAAATTTAAAGTTAAATTTTTAAACTCGTTGGTTAAACAATGCAAAATAATTCAAAAGCCAACTAATTTTTGATTGGTTTACATAGAAAATCGGCATACTCAACAAAAATTGAAAAAAAATTCATGGAGCATGTGCACCATTTGGTTGTCCATAAGAATGATCAACAAAGAGGTCTCGATATCATGATTAGGCCTAGGATTTTTGCAAAACAAGTGCTGCTAATTTAAGTTATCATATATTATACAATAATAAGGTTATCTATTAAAAAGAGTCAAGGTCTTAATTATACGATTTTTCTTCTCTTTCCCTCTATATTTGACAATACATATAATAAAATCACAGGATTCATGACAGGTGAATGTGAAAATAGACCCAAAATCAGCTAACACTAACTCTAATAAATTAGAGAGTATCTGATCAAAATTTTATAGATAATAAATAATGGACAAGTAAATAGCAACATATCAAGAAAACAATAGAGCTAGTTGACTCTACAAAGAATTTATGACAACAACACATGTATCAATTCCAAAGGGGTATGTGGCATTCTCAGGTTAAGAAATCTTGGTTGTCTTTTCTATTTTGAACTTCAAGCCTATTTGACTATCAATTGTATGGAAAATGAAAATGCAAACAAATAACTAGAAGTTAAACATTGATATTTCTATTATCTATATTCAGTTTTGCTTAAAAACGTCTCAACAATTCAGTTTTTCAAAGAATTTTTATGGCAGAGGTCAAAAAGCTATTAATAGTAATTTTAGAAAAATTTTGGATAAATTTTTAAAAATTTTCTAAATTCGAGTATGAATTGAACCGGTTTATCAACCATTATCGACCATTTTAAGCTAGACCGGTACGGTCAAAAATCGTGAAAATTGAATGATTTTCATCGATACTGTGAACCATGATGACAACCACTAATAAACATCATGCATAAACAACGCAGGTCAACATGTCAGTTTGTAGGTTCAGAGCACAACTCTTGCACACTAGGTCATAAGAACAGCAGCATTACAAGGTCTGTGACGACATAGTTATTCAGTATTCACTCATGAACCAACACAAACTGCCATGCACAAGACCCAGCATGATAAATAAGTGGACAGATCGGCTTGGCCTCAGCTTGATGCTCCAGTGCGCATACTCAGAAGAAATTATTTCTTGCCTCGCAGCTTTGTTCCAAGGGCCCTCTCAAGCTTGCCGATGATCTGCTGGTTCGGAATCGCCTTGCGGACTCGTACTCCTGGATCACCTGTGGCTTCTCATTGATCATCTGTTACAACAAAACATTTGTTTTAGAATGTAACAAAAACAGGGGTAATAGTGTACGTTCATGCAATTTGTAGGCCGCACAAGGATTTCTTCCTCGGGTAAAGCATAAAATTCTGGAAGTTCTGAAACCTTATGATTCAACTAGGTACCTGAGCAAGCTGTGCCTGGGTCATCTTCTTATCCAGCCTTGCTTGCATGAGGTTTTTCCTCAGGTCAGTTGAGACACGCTCATCTAGCATAAGGTAAGGGCATATCAAAATACCGAACAGAAAAGACATCCCGTATTGCTATTTCAAAATTGAAGTGCAATCATCCACGTAGAACTCAAACTATGCTTACGTGGAACAACAACACACAAGATCTTATATATCCAATGAAATCCAATGCACAAAAATCTATACTCGCTAAGGAGAAACAAATTAATTTCCCATCTTAGGCTATTCCCAGTGGACAGTGTCGTACTCCAAAATCCAAGACAGCCACGTAGGATACATAGTATGATACTGTTTGGATGAAACACCCTCTCCAGTGCATAGTATCATGCTACAATATCCAAGACAACATATGTCCATTAAATTGCTGTATATACTATGATCAAATATATCATGTGAACGCGTGGAGAAGACACCATAGTGACCCTAGTACGGTGTCGTACGAAAACCAATGTGTTGGATACGGAGCCGGAACAGTATCTCCAGGATGATACCGCACTACTCTCTCTCCTCTTTAACTCATATGCCACATCAGCAACCTGTCCTATGTGACAAACATTAAATGTGGAAGACACCATGCACTGGGAATAGCCTTAAGGGAAATGCCGAACTATCTGTCCACCTGCTAGAGAATTCACATTGCTTTCATTATCATAAACCAAATCATACTCGTTGTCATTCTGTTTTTTTTTTACATTCAATTCATTTTAATTTGAGAAGCGAAGAAGTATATACAAAAAGTGATAGCTCCTGACTGAAATAATACAATGCTCTCAAGAATCAAGAAAAACTGTGAAATACAAATACAGTATGTAAAATGACTTGTTTAGATATAAACTATTGCATATGAAAACCTATTTAGCTTGTAACATAGGCAAGCTCTACTCCATTTCCAATATTACATCAGCTAGTGAGTTTTCATCCATCTAGCATCACCAATGCTAGAAAAGAAATTGAGTAATAAATTTTTTTATGGAAACTCAAAATTTTACTCATCTTAGTATGCTCCCATTACAGTCACACAAAAAAGATCAACCCAAAACAATTTCTCAAAAATAACAGATTGCAAGGGAATTTGGAACACGCTCCACTACAGATAAAGAATGGTGCTGCTAGGAAATGGTGACATGCTGAAGATTTCAACATCAAACTATTTGTTTCATGATTACCAGAAGCCAACACGGCCCTCACCATTCTATTTGCCTGATGTACCCCATCCACTACAATTATGTTCCCCCATGTTTTTTTTTTGTGAATATGCCAGCACCAGAGGAAAATCTCGAACACTTGGCGCTTAAAAGCAGTGTTACCGACAAGGAAACAGGAGCAAGAATCCAACTTGGATTCAGGGTGTCTGATTCAGCAAAAATTTTGTGATACGTGAAATGCTACTTGGAATCCGACTCGAATTTGTGGTGTTAGATTCGGCAAAATTTTATGGACATGGGTGTCCGAGTAACACTATGAAAGTTAAAAGCCATCTTCCAATTTCTGAATTTATAAAAAGATGAAAGCAAATTTTAGAGGTACTTGGTTACAACTATACTTATCAATATTTGGTCAGGCAAATATCAACACCACAGTGCTTGGAAGCTATCTCACAATGTATGAATTTATTAAAGGATGAAACCAAGTTTCAAGGGTGCTTGGTTGGCACAACTACCCCTATTAATATTTGCCAAGAACAAATAATTTGGTTATGAACCAAACAGCTACCCAAGTATTACCTACCCAAAAATTGGCAAGCTAACATTGACTCTACAGACAAGATAAAATTTGGCAAGCCAAACATGGACCCTCTTCATGTCACTAGAATGGTCGCACCCAAACACCAATATTTGGGAGGGAAATGCACCTAAGATCAAATATTTTGAGCCAAATTCCGTGGAAAATTCAGATTTTCTCTTTGATGCTGCGATCACATAACAACATAAACTTTGAAACTCAATAGCTAAATACATAATTAAATCATGAGCCGGGATCATTAAGAGCATACTACGAGTAGGAAGTGGAATTAATACAATGAATTCAGAAGCATCAAACCTCTCCTTTTCGAAAGAATTGAAACACATCGAAATGGTACCAGCTGTACATAATAATAGAAAGATTTGGCAGAAATATGTAAAATTGTCCCTCCTACAAAAATTATTGCAAAATAAATGGGCAATAGTTAGGAGAGGTGCGCCTAGGGGTGGAAAAAAAAACTTGAAACTCGCGAGTTTAACAAGTACTCGGAAACTCGACTCGAGCTCGTTCCTTAATGAGTCGAGTTAAGTTGGGTTTTGAACTCGTTAAGGTGACGAGTTAAACGAGCGAGCTAACGACCTTAACGAACGAGCTAACGAGCTTAATGAGTCAAGTCTGTAACCCTAGCCCCGTTCCTTCAACCTTCAGACCCAATTCTTTTTCCACATTTCACATCCGCAATTCCCCAATTCTTGGCTCAGCTGCATTTATGCTCATAAAGTTATAAAATTATTGAATATTGAAGCTTTGTAGCACCTTGATGAGCAGATAGTCAGAGGCATCGTAACGAGCTTAACGAGCTAACTCGAGCCAACTCGAGTTTTTAACGAATCAAGCCGAGTTGAGCTTTCAGCTCGTTAAGAAAACGAGTCGAGTCGAGTTGGCTCGTTATCTTAACGAGTTTAACGAGTCGAGTCGAGTTGAGTTGGCTCGATATCCACCCCTAGGTGCACCAGCGGCGAGCAGAAGCAAGGTTATTAGATACCAAAGGAAAGCCCGGCCAGAACCACACGTTTGGGGACTGTTTGATTTATGCCAAAATCTGCCCTACCAACTCGTGCCAAAATTTAGAATTACCAAAAATTTGGCAAGAAAATGAACTAGAGCGCTAGTGTGAAGGGAATCTTGCCAAAATTTTTGGGGTTACCTATTTTTAGTTGCCAAATTTTGATCATATAACAGATTTGGCATCCATTTGGTTCTGATGCCAAAACTTTGGAAAGATTCCGTTCCCTTTGGCCTACCAACCAATTCGCAGGCCACCAATTCGATAACTAATTTTTGGTAATAGCAAATTTCGACACACATTAGCAAGGCAATTTCAGAAACCAACCAAAAATACCCTCAGTAACAAACAAAATGTAAGCCAAATACTGTCAACATCGTCAAGTTTTGGCAACAAAAATATGGCAAACATAGGCTCCAAAGCAAACAACCCCTTGGCTACCAATATTTGCTCAAACATTTGCTAGCCCATGTTTTTGCCATATATTATCCTACACTTCCCAAAATTTTGGCTTCCAGAATTTGGTAGCATTGGCCAAATTTGGCATGTGCTTAGTCTGCCTGTAAAAATTTGGTAAGATTATTCTCCATATTCCTGGTTCATTCTCTAACTAAAACTTGACCAACTCTGGGACAACCAAAATCCATGACCAAATTTAGTAACACATAAATTTAGCAAATATTGGAATGGTATCGGTCGGATCTGAACTGAACAGTCAATATCAGAGAGTGCTGACTGAACTACACCACCATGTTTCTATTTGAACTGCACTTGGTAGGGAAGAAAAACAACAGATCAAAAGAGGATGGTGGAAGCCCTGTCACAACATGGTGCATGAAAAATACTATTTAAAGGTGAAAAAAAATGCCTTGCCCTTATAATGTGAAACAACATATTCACTTCCTCCAAAAAGGCCCTCTACATGTGCATCCCTCCGGAATGAATAGGGGGATGTATACCTTCTACTTGTTTACAATTTAAATTGACAATTTGACATTCAACATGTTGGAACATCCAAAAAGGTTACAAAGTTCTGCAACTCCGTATACCGTCGCAAAGTCAGATCATAACTCATCTTCAAGACTATCAACATATAGAATTCATGCTGTTCTTTCTTCAGTCAGATCCTTTTTTTAGTATCTATTATTGTTCAAATCTGTGGCTACCTTATACATCGCAAAGGATCTTTAGCAACACAAATGCCAATCCACGCAGGCTCTTTACTGTAGCCAGAAAAGCTACAATGCCATGGGCAGACTCTCAATATTAAGACAGCTTCAGTATCCTACTGTAGAACATGGGACTGATTTGACAATTCTGTCCCATACCATAGATCTCCAAGGCGAAGACAAAAACTATGGACTTTCTTTCAGTGTTGCGCTATGTGTGTATCAATTTTGGTACTGGGACTTGGGTAATAATTATTAGGCCAGAAACTATGAACCATAATGTATAACAACTCACTTCAGCAGATATCTGGATATATCAATTTGCCTACTATTAGCATCAGTTAAAACTATTATTTGTTGTCATAAGTTAATGCAACAAGCAAAACAAATGAGTTCACAAAATATCGTAATATTGTAATAATATAGAAGAACGTGCTCCCTAAATTGAAGCAAGATTATCAGAAGCTGGAAGTAGAAATACACTACAAAAGAACATTCTTTTCTGTCACAGTACAAAAGAACATTCTTTTTTGTCAGTCAGATCCATGATGTCAACCAAACCATAACATAATTGTGTAAAACATATATGTTTACTAAGTAATCTTCAGCAGAAACATGGTAGCCATTGAATACAAAATGGCAAAGAAACAGTTGTGCAAATACAATTAGCCAAACAACAATTTGAGGAAGAAAAAAAAATTACATTTGAGTCACCGATACAGAGGGAGGCTTTAGTATCAGGGTTAGAATGCTCTGTCAGTGTACCAAGGGCATTCAGGATAGCAAGCAAACTACAAGACAAAGGCACCTAGTTCATAAAAAAACTATCTTTTGCCAAATAATTTCAACCCCGCCATAATCCAACAAACCAAATTTCTAAGCATAAGGAGAATTTGTTATAATTGATAAGATGGTGGAGGATTAATGATTGCTCACGCGCAAGGTTTTCGGTGTCGTCATCGAGCCGCTTGGTGTTAAGGGATGTGCCGCTGGACGCAGCCTTGTTCGTCCCGGCGTGGTCTGCAAGCAAAAAACATAAACAAGCAAACGCAAAACCAAAGAGAAAAAGAACATGAAAAGAAATAAAACTGATTGATCAAACCGTCGTAGTCTAAAGTCTGAAAATCGTTAAGACAAGATTGAAAATAAACGATTTTTTGCTCGGACCGTAAAGAACAGTAAACAAATCGGTTTAAAAAAACCCCTCAAAATCAGAGATCAACAGTACCGATCAATTTTTTATCCAACCCTAGCTAAAGTAGCTAGAAAGACCAGGAAGAATACCAAGATAATCCATAAATATTGCACGAAAACTAACTAATCCGTAAAAACAGCAAAAGAAAAGGAACCCCGCCGCATCCAATCAATCAAACAGCACGGCGACATAGATCGAAGAAATCCAAAGTAATCGCAAGAAAACCCCAAAGATATTCCAAGAAAAGAAGGGGGAGGGCCAAATCGAAACGCACACTTCTTCATGGTCTCGATCTCGGCGCCGGAGCGGCGGGCGGCGTTGACAGCCTTCTCATCCTTCTTGGCGGCGGCCGTCGGCGCCTTCTTCCGCACCACCACCGGCTCCCAATCCTGCCTGATCGGCCCGATCCCGGCCATGTCTCTTCCTCTCTCTCTGACTCTTCGGTCCCACACGGCAGTATCGCACGGGTTCTCTCGAGTTCGCGACGCAAGTCACGCAACGCACGGAACTAGGCGAACGGGAAGACAAGACCGGAGAAGATACGACGGAGATCAGGAGACGGTTCCGGAGTCGCAATTGATGGCCACCCGGGGACATTATATATCAAAAAGAAACTTTCCTTGACAGGTGGGACTCATGTGTAAGACTATCACTAACGGGTTCCTATCAGGCTCTAAATCCCGTCGCGAAGGGATCCTAAGCATCCCAAACACTCCAACGAATTCCCTTCACGGTTCCCTTCAGAAGGGAATAAAGGGATTCTCTCTCCAATCCCTATACAAAACCCTTCGAGGGGATGCTGCTGGAGATGCAATCTAGGAAGAGAAGGAAATCTGGGAAGAGATTCCCGTTAGAGGGTGGGAAGGGATCCTGGGAAGGGAAATCGCTGAAGATAGTCTAAGTGTAGGGTTTCATTGGAAGATACCGGTCAATATACTATACTAGGCATGGTAGCGTGCGACTGCACGCCGTGTTGTGTGTGCGTGGGGGAAAAAGTCTACGAAACGACGCAAACGCGATTATCAATATATTTCTCACACCGAAAAACAGCAGAAACCGAGTTATGGGAAGAAAAAATAAAGACCTAGAGTTGTACAAATATCTCATTCGACGAATTATTTGGGAAATATCGGAGACCGAGGTGGGAAAACAGTCTAGAGGGAAAAGGACGAAAAATTATTAGTGACGACAACCTTTTTTGAGCTGAACACATATCTCTGGTGACGAAAACATTTTTTCTGGGCAAAACGGAGAAAGGATCTAGACGTGATAACAACCTTCTTAGAGATGCACACAGCTATAGAAATATCTCTTTCGACGAATTATTTGGGAAATATCGGAGACCGAGGTGGAAAAATAGTCTAGAGGGAAAAGGGCGAAAAATTATTAGTGACGACAACTTTTTTTGAGTTGTACATATATGTCTGATGACGAAAATATTTTTTCTGAGCAAAACGGAGAAAGGATCTAGACGTGATGACAACCTTCTTAAAGATGCACATATATTTCTGGTGACGAAAATATTTTTTTCCGTAAAAAACGGAAAAAGGACCTAGATGTAAGGACTGAGGATCTATTTGTTACGTTTTTGGACCTATCAGCTATCCTGAAAAATTAGAAAAGGGCATATCCGCGATTTGAATTTAACGGGGGTTTTTTTCGTAAAGTACCGTGCGAAGGACCCGAACGCGAAAAAAATTAAAAATCTTCCTATCACAAAAAATCGCGAAGGACCTATTTGTAATTTCGAGGGACCTATCTGTAATTTGGAGAAACGTAGGGGGCTTTTCGCAAAAAAACCAAGGACGACGCGTGGACAGCGTCTCCGATCGGCAATTCCAGGGGCCATATGATGGTAAATATTCTTTTGACAAGTTCCCAAGTAGTAGACAGGGAATACCCTATTTGGAAGCATTGTATTTGAAAACTATGGTTTTGATATACTATGGTTTGCAATTGTTTTATTATAAATACCATGGTTTTACCAAAGTCCTTTAAAACCATGGTATTTCTTGGAACCACCAACTGTTTGGATGCAACATCACAAACCATGGTATTTGAGTGAAAATAAACAAGAAGCTAGTCAAAACAATGAAAACTTTGAGTTGGAGTGGAGTTTCAAATGCTCTAAAAATATCATAGTATCTACCAAACCATGATTTTTAATACAGAGCTTTTGGCATGATAACCAAACACCTCATGGTATAAAATACCATGGTATTATTAGAAACCATGATATTACCTAGAAACTATGAAAATATATTACTTCCAACAGGGCCTTAAACAATCTTCATATCTCAGAGCTATTCGATCCGACAGACAAACGGGCTAGATCGTCTAAAATGTGTGCTATATTTTTTGTTTTGCTAAGTACTCTCGAAAGATTTAAATCATCACTTTCTGATTAAATGGTTCAGATGGAACTGTTTAACTTGCGATCTCCTATGTAACTGCATGGGAACCTATCGCTCTAAGTAGGGAAAAGATGTTTTTTTTTAAGAAGCCATGAGGGTTGTGAAATTCCATCTTATACATTGCGGAAACGACTTCTCTCGTCTTTGGAATTGAAGTCCCAACTTATAACGAGAAGGTTCCGGAGTCGCAATTGATGGCCACCCGGGGACATTATATATCAAAAAAAACTTTCCATGACAGGTGGGACCCATGTATAAGTGTAGGGTTTCATTGGAAGACACCGGTCAATATACTATATTCTTTTGACAAGGTTCCCATGTAGTAGACAGGGAATACAACTTAAACAGTCTTTATATCTTAGAGCTATTTGATCTGACGTACGAACAGGCCAGATCGTCTAAAATGTATGCTACATTTTTTGTTTTGCTAAGTATTCTCAAAAGATTTGGATCATCACTTTCTAATTGAACGGTTCAGATAGGACTGTTTAACTTGCAATTTCCTATGTAACTGCATGGGAGCCTTATCCCTCCAGGTAGGGCAAAGAGGGTTTTTTTTTAAGAAGCCATGAGGGTTGTGAAATTCCTTCTTATCCATTGAGAAAACGACATCTCTCGTCTTTGGATTTGAAGTCCCAATTTATAATTATGTGGTAATTGAAATTTGTTCGCAGTTTCAATTTTATAGCACGGTAATAGAATTCTACGCTAAAATTAGCATCCAAACAAATTCCTTGAACTATTGAGGTCAAAAAAAAAATCTTAGGACTATTTGGTTCCACACTTCTGAATAATTTATGTCGAACAGCCGTGGGACTGAGAAGGCACTAGGAACAAATGATGGAATCCCATGCATGCACGGTGCCAGCGGCAGTAAGCCAAGGCTATCGCACAACATAATTATAAAACAACAGCAAAAGGCAAATGCTGACAAAGGAGATGGAGCAACGGGAATGGTGAAGCTCAATTGGGCTACAGCTTTTGCTTACAAACTGAAGCATTACCATAGCTGAACATGTGTTTACTGTCGGGTCCACATCGACATCACTATCGGATGTTGACCCGGCACTACTAAAATGGCGATGATAGTCCTCACTATCACCGTTTAATAGGATATAATCGGCGATGATAGTCACTATCATCTTTGGTTCATCTCTCCAACCAGCAGTGATAATAATTATCACTGCCGGTTATACAAACTAACCGGCAGTGATAAGTAATTATCACTACCGCATTTTCAATTGTATCCGACAGTGACAATAATTATCACTGCCTATTTTTTTTAATAACTGGTAGTGATAAGTAACTATCAACGCTACATTTTCATCAATATCTTGTGATGATAAATAGTATCGCCCCTTTTTCCTTGGCAGCAAGCGGTGATAACTCTCATCCTATTTTCATATCCAAACCGACATGTGAGTTTTTAAACCTTTTAATATATATATATTTGTTGCCGTATATGTATTATGTAATGTTGTAGCATGTATATATTGTACAGTAGATATATTTTGTACGGTATACGTTGTGCACAATAGTACTGAAACACCGCTAAAGGGTAATTCAAATACATTGAAGCATCATAATATTTAATTATTACATTGTTCATTCACTTTTGAAGCATCATAATATTTAAGTATTACATTGTTCATTCACAATCGTTGACATGTCACTTAAACTACAAATGCTTGTGAAACTTGCCCTTCGGGTTGATAATTTCTCGAACAATGAACCCAACTATCTGCTCTCGAAGGGCTTTAATTTCGTTGTCGAGCAGGCTACTGGTGCCCAGCTTCACACGCTGTCATGAGAGAAATTGAAGCATTAATTAGTGTCATCGTCTTTATAAAAAAGTATGGGTTAGCATATAATGATCGATATACCAGCTCGCCGTTGTAGTCTGTACTGTCAGTGATGAATGCGTGGATATGTGTCATTGCATAGTAGCCACATAAATTGTTCCCTTGGGGTTGTCTCAAGTATGGAAAATCGGTTTTTATTCTGAACTTCTTCGTGAATGGACGAAACCGTTGGCTCTTCTTGCGGTATTTTGTGTACACCTTGTTTATGGTTTCGAGTAGTCATTAAAATTAATTAGGTGCAATGGAACAGAAGATTACTAGAGCAATAATGCAACGACCGAGTTTACATGTCTAGCAAATCTATTAATTCTTTGTAATGACTTGTCGGTTTCCTCATTGATTCCAAGACAGTGATGTTGCTTTTGTCTAACATGATGATGAGGATGATCCAGTGAAAGCTGCAGAAGCCAATTAGTCATCACATAGTGTTGCGCATCAAATATGCGAGATTAGTAGGCAGGGAAACACGTACTAAAAGTTGTAGGGTAAAAGTACGTAGGCCTTGTCTTATAGCTTTAACAGCGCCTTGAGTACATACTCCTCAACATCATTTATCGTTTTTGGATCTAAAATAAGTTTGCTGTTGACAGGGCCTGGGTCGAGGAATCATATCTTTTCATTTAAATCCGCTCTATGTGTCATTGCTCCATTCTACATAAAAAGAAGAAGTTAGACCCTCAGTTTAATGTTACGTGAATGTACAACACAAATTATACAAGAGACTTACAGAGTCCATATTCTTAATATAGACACGTCCAAGGCGTCTTGTTGGTACAACTGATATAGTTTCATATGTTCTACCTAGAAAACGCCATTCATATTGTGAAAATCCATATCTTTGTATCTGATGGGGAAAGCATCATTTTTTGTCTCTTGAACATACTGCTAGTACCATTGATGTAGACACCGTAACTATGTGATCAGTCTGGGCTCCTCATTTGGATCCACCAAAGCTTCCCCATTAATGAATGGCCACTTTAGAGGGGCCTCCTGCCCTTTAGCACCACTTTGGCCTCCAGCAACAGCTGCTTTACCACCATCTCCTTTAGATTTCTTCCTAGAGATGCGCTCGTAGTCTGATAGTTGGCTAAGTTGAGGAGATTCAGTTGCCCGTCCTGTTTGTTTAACCATTGCTAAGCCCATGAAGAAATCTCGTTTGGCAGCTTCGATTTCAACCTTAGCAGGTGGTGGCGTCTTTCTTGAAGTGTGCTTCTACACTGGCATGTACTTCCCTTCTTGTTTCTTCTTCGGTCAGGTCATATGCTCGTTTCTTGCTCAGAATTTTGGCTGGCTTCACAGATGAGGAACTTTTCCCCCTGACTGTGTAGAATGTTGAGATCGCGGTGCTCTTTGATTACTGTCTTGTGGCGTTGGAGCAGGAGAAGGAGCTTTCTTGGGTGACGCCGGAGGAGGAGGACTTTTCTTGGGTGGAGAGTCTGCCTCATCATCGTTATTAAGATCATTATCGTTGCCATCATCTGAGACAAACTTTATATAGCACTTGCACCACGCGATGAATGTGCCCAGGCTTTATCCAAGATTATTTTCCCCCTCCTTGCCCGGGATCTCAACCTCCACTTTGCAGTATTTATCAACCACGCTGTCAACTGAAACTCTGGCATATCCCTGAGGAATTGGGCGGTTATGCAATATCTACCCCTCGTTGCATGGCCAAGCCAACCCTTCAGCCACCTTAATGGTAATGTTCGCTACTGGTAGGTGCAGACTTCAGCGTGTCGGCTCTACAATTTTGTCCATAGGAAAACTACACACTGAGTCCTCTTCAGGAGCGCCCACAGACGCTTGGCTACTTTTATGAGGCACGGCGGGACTCTAGAGCTGTTGGCCGCTGTCATGTGACTGACGTTCGCTAAGGACGTTTGCTAGCATTTCTTGTATCTTTTCTTTAAATTCAATTTCCCTTCTGTGCATCCGGTCTTATATTTCTCTTACACGTTCATCGATCCAACTGTTCTTGTCTAGATTTCTTTGGTCGCTTATAAATTTTAGCATCCTCTGTGAACGCTGCTTTCCAAGGCACCAAGCCAAACCCTCTTGTGCGACTAGGGTGCTCTTTATTATCCAAGGCGTGTGTTAGCTCGTCATTCTCTCTTTTTGGCTGAAAGGAGCCCTGTGTAGCTTGGGAGTGAGCATCTGCGATCTTCTTCGAGATTTCCTTGTCTTTCTCGCTTCTGAAGCTTAAGCTACCATCATCCGATAGACTAGCTCCCCTCGCAAGCAGCCAATACTTTGATCTTAGGGCCATCTCGGACATCGCAGTAATAACACCACTACGAGTTAGCTGTTCTTCCCGTGCATCCCACTTAGGTACTTTCCTCACGTAGCCACCGGTGCCTAGCACATAGGGATAAATGTTCTTGTCCGAATTAGCCTTCTTCTGTTGGCTAATAGCCTAGGCTTCATCAGATTTCTTATACTGCACAAATTCATCCCAAAATTGCTCTAACCTTGGGTATCTATTAAAATCTGGCGTTTAATCCTTCTTGACATACTCCTTATTCAGCTTTGTCTTCCAATTCTTCCATGCGGATCCCATAACTAGGGATGGCAACGGGCCATTCAGCAAAGTGCCTCCCGTCCCCATCCATGATCCAAAATTTTCCCGTCCCCATCCCGTTCCCCATCTCGAGGAAAAATCCCCGTCCCCATCCCCGTTAAGATATCGGGGCCCGTCGAGGACCCATCCTTGAAATTTCACACAAGAGAAGAGCTCTTATAGCCATTTTAACCCTAAAATCATATCAACAAACAAGGAAAAAAGAATGCATACATTCATTGAAGATTATGTTGTCCGTTTATGAAAATGTAAATATGATGGGCTAGAGAATATGTTTGCAATCTAATAACTAAATTGAACTAAACTAAATTTGGATCCCCAACTGGTCCCATGAGAAAAAAATTCCCGTCCCGTCCTTGCCATCCCCAGCGGAAGAATAATTTTCCGTTTTCATCCCCATGAGGCGATTTCTTCCCATACCAGTCCCCTAATAGAGGAATTCCCCACCGGGGATCGAGGAACGGGTCCCCATTGCCACCCCTACCCATAACGGTTAGTGCACGTTTCCTAGCAAGCTCCAAGCGATCTTGAAACTAGAACTTCGCTGCCAACTCTATCCACAATGTTTCCTTGATGTCGCCGGGAACATAAGGCGAATGTCAGCGGCGTGTCCATGATTTGTAGATGATGGGCACATTATCTCTAGCTAGGACCCTGCATGTTGTCCGATATGGCCCAAGCAACGATGTGGGTATAGCTGGTTCCCCAACTACGTTAAGCTCCACAACTACTTTTCGTTCACCTGTGCGCATCTTGCTATGACCTCGCCCATGACGCTGCCTTCGTTCACTTAATGTCTGATCCTACATTTTGACCGTTTCATTAGTTGTTTGGCTCTGCTAGAGAATTACCCCATCTACGTGAAGAATTTCATTGAAAAGCACATCCTACTCAAGAATAGTACTAAAGAATTACCTCATGTACATTTATTGCCTCGGGTTGTTCTAGGTTGACGAACCTTGTTGGGTTTTGCTCCGGGCTTTGGTTCACGGGCTCAGCGCCATTCGGCACTTTTCCCTGATTGGAGCCCATGTGCAGCAAGTTTATCTGAAATTTTAAATTAACAGAGTCATGAGATGAATCTTCGCACAACTTGAATGACCATTTTGTCATGCGTTACAGTTGCTAATATCAACGTTTTGCATTTATAAGGTGTAATATCAACGTTTTGCATTTATAAGGTATAATCACCATTTTGTCGTGCGTTAGAGTTGCTAATATCAACGTTTTGCATTTATAAGACGTAATATCAACGTTTTGCAAATATAAGGCATAATCACCATTTTATCATGTGTGTTGTACTTGGCCTGAATGGGCACTACCCGCCAGCGGTGGAACAAATTCACATGATGCCAATACATTTGACATGACATAGAAATTTTAAAATTCAAATACATTACATTTCACATATACGTGATACATAGAAATTGCTTCAAAATTCACATATACATAGAAACTTCAAAATTCACCAAGAATTAGAATAATTCACATGATACATATACATTTGACATGATACATACAAATTTCAAAATTCAAATACATTACATTTCACATATACATGAACTCTCTCACAAAGCTGTTCCAAACTTACAGTGGCTCATCAGTCATCACCAGATACTAGCTACTAGGAATAACTCAAACTAAGTTAATTAGTCTACCAACTCATACTAGTATTCATAGCTAGGTCAAATCATAGGTGCTACTCTGCTACTAGAAGAGCTGTACTTTTCCTGCCCATATGGATTGCTTGAAAGCAACTCAGTTTTTTTTTTCTTTTTTTGAAGATGGTGAAAGCAACTCAGTTGAAGCTATAAGCCCTGTGTCCTTTTAGCAAACAAATATAATTGATGCGAAGAAAGCAGCTATATAAAAGGCTATTATTCTTTGAAAAAGGAATTTAATTAGAGTATTTCAGGTTTTTACCTAGTATATTCTTTAACCACACTAGTGCAACCATTCAACTTAACTAAGCGTGTTATCTAGGGGATGTATAAAAAATCACAAAAGAAACTACAAGCTGAATTATTCCTTCCTATATACGAATTCATTTGCCTAAAGGACATTTAGATGTTATATCGAAAACATTTCTTCATGTTAACATCATTTTCCCATTCTAAATGCATATCTCAAGTGAAAACTACCCATTCCTCTTTGTTGATTCTAGAAGTCAAATAGAGGTCAAAAAATAAAATCAAACAATCTTGACCTTTGGATCGGTTCGAATGCAACAACCATAATATAATCCATGTTGAAAGATAATGCCAAAGCAAGTGGGTTTCTGGATTGTTGGAAAAGATACGATAATAAGAGCAAGTTTTTATTGATTATTCCATATAAAAATATGAGCAAAACAATATGATTCATGATCATTCAAAATGATACATATGGCAACAGATCACATAAAGGCAACATTATGTCATTCATATAATGAATCATGACTACTATGGTAATATGAAGGTAATTATGTATGATTTCTCTCAGATTATTGGGTTTGAATGAAGATTAGAATCTTCACCTCAATCACAAATGGGCAAAACAATTAATTGAGTAAATAAGGCCTTAAATCCTTACCACCTTATCGTGAAGAATAAGAATTGACAATGAGATTCACTGTTATTGAAGTCTTTACTGATATTAGAAGTTCAGAACAACAAATTATCAGTACATCATGAGGCTGTGAATGATAGTCTAAGCTCGAGCAATGATTATCGAGATCAACATGTGACGGTGAATAAGAGTCTATGCTCGAGCGACAAAGCTATAAGTAATCGACTCTGCGAAGCTATTGAATCAACAGAGCGGTATAGCATGAATAGATAATCACCAAAAAATTGAAGCAGTATGCTAACCAAACCAACAATGCTTAGGGCTTAGACAAAAATCACAGGGAGGCAATAAGCTACACAACTAATCAGACTTTCAGACAGTAATCAAATCAAGACTTCTAAAGTATGTAAGTCAACCAACTTAAGGCCTTATTTACTAAACAATTGTCAATATCATTGATAACCCTAGAATCATCACAGAGCAATACCAATCCCTTCGGCCAACAAGAATCAAATCGATCTTGAAAAACTTACAGAACGGACACTCGAAGTACGCTTTCGGAAGCAGGCTAGCACACAATAAAATGAAACAAGAACATAGCACATAGCACAAGCTTACGGTCGCGGGGAGGCGATCTTGAGGAGTCGGCCTTGGGAGGCGCCCAGGAGACGGCGGGGAGGGTCGGCTGCGGGGAGGCAGCATGGGAGAGTCGACACGGGGGGGTGGCGGGAGACACAGATACTCGTGGCGGCTAGGGCGCATAGATGAAGGGCAGGGAACTCCAAGCGGAATGCGAAATGGCTAAGTGTGGGAAAGAGGGCGTTTATATAGGAGGATTATTCTTGCCAGTTCAACCAAATGAGCCGGCATTAATATATTATCTCTCTAGGGTTGTTTAAAACAAGCGATGATGTAGGACTATTCTTGGGGTCATTTATGAGCTAGCGATAATATATAACAACATCACTACCGGTTGAAATATGACTGACGATGATGTGGAACTATCAATCTTGGTCTTGAGGGTAAGGCAGAACCGATGTATTATATTAGTCTTTGGTTGGTGTATGTTAATAGCGATGTTCACTATCTATGCGCTTTAGTAAAGAAGCAGGTAGTGATAGTCCTACGCCCACCCCGCTCTTGTGTGCATGCCAAGTCTTTGGTGTGGCAAAAATTCTTCTTGCAACAAGGATTTAGTAGCCATGACAAAGTCTTTGCCATGTGCAAGGATTGTATTTTCTGAATTTTCTAGCATTAATGGTTTTTATTGAGCCTTTGCTTTTTAAAATAAAAGTCTAATAAAGTGAAATGGTAAAATGGTAAAAGTAAAAAAGGTAAAACATAAATCTACAAAAATACGCAAAACTCATACTAAAATATCAAAGCACTCGAACCCTTATCATCTTTGTCCAAAGTAAAATGAACACATTTATTAAAAGATAAGATATGTGAAATCACGAAGATTACACTAGAAAGCGATAATTATCGAGTTTTGTAGAAAGCCCTAGAGAAGATCTGGTGAGATTTTTACCATCTTGACATCGGATTATTATCCATTTGTGGTAAAAGATCAAAAATTAAAACTTACCATTGAAGCTTTTAAAAATTCAAAAACTAAAAGTAAATAAATAAATAAATTTCAATGTCAGAATTATTAGAATATAAATATCAAAGATAAAAAACTAAAATTTGACCTGAGGAGGTTTGTAAAATTCTGACAAACTGTCTAATTGACTATTGATTTTTACATTATTGATTTTCTCTGGTATCAAACAATATCGAAATATTACGAAACTTTTTACGAATGATTATAATAGTGGGCCCAAGAAGCGGTCTAGCCTAGAATGGCGGCCTGGCGGGCGGCACGCGTGGTGCCCTAGCGGGCAGGTGGGCGATCACGGCTTTGCCCATTGAGGCGAGTCGCGTGGCCCTTGGTGAGCAAGTGGGCGATTCGCCACCTTTCGTCGGCGAGAGTCCACGTGGCCTGGCGGCGGTGGCGATGCGCCACCTTTCGCCCGGGCGGCGGCCCACGTGGTGCCCTGGTGGGCAAGTGGGCGATCACGCCCTGCTCGCCGGGTGTCGGCTTAAGAGGTGGCAGCACAGCGGGCGGGCGTTTGGGCCCCTTGCGAGCCACGGAGGCGACAAAGGAATATGGAGAAAACCGCCTCGAAGTCTCCTTCCACGACATCTTTGGTCGGGGCTATTAGTGTGAAGGATTCGCTATCGACATAATGACGGCCCATCCTCGGCGCCTCTCACCAAACCCGTCGCGGGAGTGTCATATCCCGGGCGAAGCCACGTAGCGCTATAAAATGGGGCTTGAAGGACAAGGCTACAGCGACGGGCGTAATAAATGAGTCATGGGTCAGTGAGATAAAGCTCGAATGATGGGTGTAATTAATGAGTCATAGATCATTATAGCGTCATCTTCACACCTGCCCGGGCCAACCCGTCTATATAAGGGCCCTCCGGTGCATGGAGAAGGATGTGATACATAAGAGGCATAGAGGTAGAAGTTTGGGAGAAGAAGCACAAGAACAGAAGAGCCATTGTAATCGCCTCCATATTTCCTCAACAAAGGTCTAGCAGGACATAGGGCTATTACTCGCGCTGGGGGCCTAAACCTGGGTACATCACCGTGTCCATTGATTTGTTGATCCTCGGGATCCGTCGCAGAGAGCCATTAGGGTTTCTGGCCACAAAGACGCTCTCTACCGAACCATACCCTCCGTCCCGGGAGCGGTCAACCCTATTCATTGACGGGGCCCTGTCGAGTGAAATCGTCGGCAGTAGCGCCGGTATAGGGGCTAGTGGTTGGCTCACCGACCATCTCTCCGTGATTCGATCCTCTGTTTGAAAGGACCTTGCATCGGTGATGGCGGGTTTGCGCTCGCAGCGACAAGAGGTGGCGGAGGTTAGCAGCGCCCAGAACACGTCCTGGCACTCTCGCCGGACAGGGGATCGCCTCACGCCGCCCCCTCAGGAGGGCGGTGGCGCCCCCCCGGCTGCGGCCGAACTTCCGGTTCAGCGTCGGCTGGCCATGGAGGTTGCCACTGTGAGATCATGTGATGAAAAATTGGTTGAATGGTGAAATTGGCATTGTAAAGTGACTTTGATTATAGCATGTGTGGTGCTTGTCGTGTGCCATGTTGAGATAATTATTATCTTGGTGATAGCATGATGGATTACGCTTGATGCAATGCACTCGTGTGAGTGATTGTATGGATTGACTTTGAGTCAAGTTGTGGACTTGTGCTCGTGCAGGTTTACGTGTTTATTCATGTGCGGATGTTGCTCGAGTGAGCGTGGTCGATGTGGGACCGGAACTAGGGTCATGGAGGAACGAGGTTCGGGACTAGATTCGAGGAGGAATCGAGGTCTTGGTGGTCAAGGATGTCATGCGGGGCGTTCGGGCTAGAAGAACATGCACATGGAGGTGGTTAGTCCGTAATTCTGCGAGGTGGGCTGTACATACGTGCAAGAGTTATTTTTGGCCACGTTGGGCCAAGTTGAGATATATCTGAGACTCTTTCCATGTTGGAAGTGGAGTTGTATTCTATCTCGTTAGGATTACTCTGTACAAATAAGGTGAGGTGTACCTGTTTATTCTTGGCGTTAGGGTTTGAGGTTTGTACTCTTGTGTTGGAGTACTTTAGACAATGAAATAAAATCAATCTTCGAGAGAGCTTCTTCTTGCGGTTGTGATTTGCTCTTGGCCGACATAGTTGATCAATAAGCTTGAAGTTTTGTTCATCACGCAGCGATCCACGAAGTTCATCACGGAGTTCGGTTCTTTGCAAAGGTATCATCTTGCGAAGGTAATATCTTTGATCTGTAGATCCGATCGGATTAATTCTTATTGGGTTTGATTCATAATTGAATCTAGTATCTTCAGTTAAAATTTACATCAATCCAACGGTTAGATATTTGGTAATTTGTGGTGCCAGATTGATGTCTGCTACTTTATTGCTTTCGCGTGGTCGCCAGATTTAGTCATCTTGCAAAGGACATAACTTTAGATCCGTAGATCCGATTGACCTGATTCTTTTTGTGTTAGCTGGGGAATTGAGTCTAGTTTTTACAGTTAAAATTTCACATCAATCCAACAGCTAGATCTTCAAGATTTTCTATTTTAGTAGACATATATTGGTCTGCTCGCCCAGACTGTGCACGTGGTCGCCCTACTGTTCACGTGGTCGCCCAACCTGCTCGCCCAAGTGCCTAACCTGCTCGCCCAAGTGTCCTACTGGTCGTCCAGGTGCCCTACCTGCTCGCCCAGGTGCCCAACCTACTCGCCCAAGTGCCAAACTGCTCGCCCAAGTGCCCAACCTGCTCGCCCAAGTGTCCTACTGCTCGCCCAAGTGTCCTACTGGTCACCCAAGTGCCCTACCTGCTCGCCCACGTGTCCTACTAGTCGCCCAGGTGCCCAAACTGCTCACTCAAGTGTCCTCTTGGTCGCCAGTGCTCAAGCCCAGTGGCCCAAGTGTTCTACTAGTCGCCCAAGTTCTCTCTTGGTGGCCCAGACTTCTAAGCTGGTCTCCCAACCGTGAACCGGTCTTCAAGCAATTTGAGTTTGAATTGGGGTGTTTCAAAAGTTTAAAAATAAGATTTTAGCCTGGCAATCATTCACCCCCTCGATTGGCGCCATCCGATCCTCTGACCACTCAGGCCAGAACCTACATACGGTCCATCTCCTCCTGGACCACCCTCAGGTGGAACTCATGGGAGACACCCCAGCCACGCCGTGGCCGTGGGATATTGCTGGCCTCATGGACGTGGCCCAGCTCCGCGTAGGGATGCCCGACCGGTTCGAGACCGTCGGTACCCCTCAACCATGGGTGCATGTTGATCGCACCCAAGCTTCCAGCCGCCCCAACGGGAAGTGCTCTGGCCAGGAGGGCTAGAGTAAAGGAAAGGGCATGCAAGAGGAAGGTCCCAACTCCGCGAGGGGCCGTGAGGACCTGAGGGCCCATCTGGAGAAGCGTCACCGACGGCGCGGTGGTGATTTGCGTGATCACCTGCAGCGTCGTCGCGCTCGCGACAGACGGATGGGCCCTGGGGGTGAGAGTTCTTCTCATGACTCTCATCTTCAGAGCGAGGAGGAAGTCCGCTCCTCCGACTCTCTAAGGAGTCGTGGTCCGCACTCCCTGGCACGTTCTCCGGGTAGGGGTTTAGGTGGGCGAGATTCCCCTCTGACATCGGATGCGGGCATTTTCTAGCAGGCTGCGCCATGTGGCGTGGCAGGAAGGTTCGCTGACCTTCATCGAGAATGCGATGGCACCACCAACCCGAGGAGTTCTGCGGTTTATACCACGGTGGTGCGTCTTTGGCGGCGGTCACGAAGACCATGGCCAACTACTTCCCAATGGCCTTGGCGAAGTGCTGCAGTCTGGTGTTGAACCTCCATGAGGATCGGTGTGCTCGTGGGGGAGTTGTCTTGACCTCTTCGTGCGCCAACTTCAAGGCTCCTTCGCATAGCCGGGGCATGGAGGATGATCTCCATGCCCTCGGCGAGAAAAAGGGAGTCATTCGCGACTTCATTGGCGATTACGCCATTATGCAACCACGATCCCGGATTTTGGAAGCGATCGGTCGTCATCGCCTTTCAAAGAGGCGTTCGCAACTACAAGATGTGGGAAAAAATGGCACCCCGCGACATTGCCACCACCTCCGAGCTCTTCTCCCTAGTGCACAAATGCGCGCAAGCAACGGAGGCTCGAGGGCCAGTGTCTGGCGCCGCGCGAGGACACGGCGAGAATGAAGCTGGGACCTCGAGGGGCCCAGGCCCTGCAAGCAAGCGTGGGCGTGGGCGGTTGAGACCCAGTGGGTCCCTGTCGTTGGCGCGGCGTGAAGCGCCAGCCACAGGCGTGGCCGCCCGTGGCGGGAGGATGATCGCCGAGGCGGCGTGGCGGCCGCCCGCGATCGAAGAGCGACCATCGTGAGGAGGAGGCGAGCCCTTGTCCAATCCGGACCAACACCCACGGCACGGGCGGTTGCGGGTTGTGAGAAAGATGGTCGGCGGCGGCTCAAGGAGCACCGCCCTCGGCGGCGACCAGGCGAAGACCCGCCTCGGCTGGCCTCCAATGAGGCGGATCGCGCGTGGCGTACATTCATGGTGGCTCGTCCACCTACCCCTCAACGCGTCCTATAAGGCATTGCGGAGGAAATCTGCGCTTCTGACATCGAGTTGAGGCGTGTCGGATCTTTGAAGTGGTCGAGGCCGATCACCTTGATCGGTGACCACCACGAGAACACCGCCGGCATAGGTCACCTTCTGGTCACGGTTTCTCCCACGGTCCGAAACGTGAAGCTCGGGCGAGTGCTGATGGATGGAGGGAGTTCCATCAACCTCCTGTCCTTTGAAGCATTTCGGGCGCTCAGTGTCGAACCGAGAATGCGCCCGACCTTGCCCTTCTCTGGCGTAGCCAGGTAGCATGGTCCCCACAGGATAGATCGCCGCCCGTCTGCTTCGAGGAGAAACCAACTACCGTCTGGAGTGGTTGACTTGAAGTCGCCGATTCAACCTCCCGTACAATGCCATACTTGGCCGACCGGCGTTGGCCATGTTCATGGCGGCAACCCACTATGGATACATGGTGGTGAAGATGCCAGGACCTGGTGGCCCCATAATCATCCGGGTGGGCGGGCGGAGGCTTTACCAGCCTTGCCTGGCGCCTTTGGACACAGTCGGTGCCACACATGAAGTCGGTGATGCCGCCTTCTACAGGAGCCCTCGGCGCAAACACAGGCCTCGCCAGCTCATTTGGCGAGGTAAAGGTGGTCTCCACGAGTGAGGGCAAGCCGAAGCCCGTCTTCATGGCGCCCGACCTCGGTCTTTGAATAGGAAGACGCGCTCGTCACCTTCCTCGGTCTAATTCGGCGTGTTTGCACGCAACCGTTCGATATGGTGGGGTCCCCGAGTGTCGAGCAGCGGCCGCAATGTCTTAGGGTGCATCCGGTCGCCCGAAGCTCGGCGCCAAGCACCGGCGGCAAGACACCATTCGGGAGGAGGTAGAAAGGCTGCTTGCGAGGATCGTTGAAGTCTCTCACCACGAGTGGCTTACCAACCTGTGCTTGTCAAAAGTCTAGGGGAAGTGGCGGATGTCGCGTCGATTTCACCAACCTCAACAAAGCTTTACTGAAGGATCCTTACCCCTTCTTGGCGTCGATCTCATCGTCGACTCGGCGGGATGTGATTCTTGTGCTTTCTAGATGCGTACTCTGGGTACCATCAGATTAGCATGGCGGCGGAAGATAAGGAAAAACTGCTTTTGTAACACCCATGGGCGTTTATTGTTATATCAGAATGGCTTTTGGGTTAAAAATGCTGGTTCTACTTACCAACGTGCCATGCATATTACTTTCCATCCACAGATAGGGCACAATCTTGAGGTGTCGTCGACGACCTAGTCGTAAAAGTGAAAAAGAGTGAAGAATTGATGAATTGATGGAGGACCAGGAGGAGACCTTTGCCAACCTCCGGAAGAATTGTCTAAAGCTCAACCCTGAAAAATCGTTATTCGTACCCTCAGGAAAATTTGTTAGGTTCCTCGTGTCTAAGGCGGGGTATTGAGGCCAACCACGACAAGATAGCGACCATTGAACACATGAAGCCACCAGTCCGGCTCAAGCAGGTGTAGTGCCTGGCCGGTCGCCTGGCCTCCCTTGGGCGATTTATTTCTCGACTGGGAGAAAGAAGCCTGCCCTTTCTCAAGTTGCTAAAAAAGACGAACCACTTCGAGTGGACGAGGAGGCTCAACGAGCATTCGAAGACTTGAGCGATACCTCTCCTCCCTTGATCTTGGTTGCCCTCGGCCAGGAACCATTGCTCTGTATATCACTTGCCACCTGGCGATGGTAAGCGCGATCTTGGTGGCGGAGAAAACATCAAAAGCTTTGTTTATTCGTCGACAGGTGCTACGGGCGAGACCAGATACCATAAGCGCGAAGATGATGTCGTTGTCTGGTGGCATCCGGAAGCTGCGACACTATTTTGAAGGCGAAAGTCGCGGTGGTCACTGCCTACCCCCTGCGAGAGATCCTTCACAACCGGGAAGCAGAAGGCCGTATCGCCAAGTGGTCGGTGGAGCTGGGGGAATTTTGTCTCAAGTTTGTACCCTGCACCGCCATCAAGAGCCAGAAGTTGGCGGAGTTTGTTGCCGAATTGACTCCCGCCGCTCCTGAAGCTGAAGAAGCAACCGCGCCTTCCCCCTGGACCTTGTTTTTCGACGGCTCCTTCGGGCTCGAAGGTGCGGGGCTGGGGTTGTCCTGGTCTCCCCGACCGGTGACACCCTCCAGTACGTGGTCGCCCTCGACTTGAAGGCTACCAACAACATCGTCGAATATGAGGAACTGCTGGCAGGGCTGCGCGCCGCCTCGGCGTTAGGCGTCCGACGCCTCCAAGTCAAAGACGACTCCCTACTGGTCATCAACCAAGCGCGGAAGGAATTTCAATGCTCTGACCCTACCATGGCCGCCTCCTTGGCGGAGGTTAGGAAGATGGAGCACCACTTCGAAGGATTGGGATATATCCATATCCCTCGATGCGATAACCATCTGGCGGATGGGCTCTCATAGCTCCCATCCTCAAGAACCTCTGTTCCGGTCGGGGTCCTTGAAGAAAGACTATCACGACCGTCCATCGCTGCCCTCGGTTCAGGCGGAGATGATGGTGCAGCCGTCGCGGCCTCCGATCTAGGCGAGGATGGCGGTGCGGCTATCGCGGCCTTCGATTCAGGGAGGGTAGGGAGCGCACCCACCTCAGCCCCCTGGTCCGAGAGGGAAGGCGGCGGTGCCGCCGATGCGGCACCTGGGGAAAAGCCTGGCCAAGTAGAGTACCCAGGCGATCACCGTGTGATCACCACTCTTGGCCGGGAAGGTCGATGGATGGACCCCATCCTAGCCTTCCTGCGAGACCGAGTGATCCCCAACGATGATGGCTTAGCTGAGAAGATTGCATGCAAGGCCAAGTGCTATGCTCTGATAGGTGGGGACCTATATCGCCGGAGCAGAAACGGAGTTCTGCTAAAGTGCATCACTCGGGAAGAGGGGAGCACCCTGCTCTCTGATATCCATGGAGGCATGTGCGAGAGCCATATGTCCAGCCAGACGCTTGTCGGCAAAGCGTTCTGCCAAGGATTTTATTGGCCTACTGCCCTCTAGGATGCTTGCGAGCTGGTGAGGAGATGCGAAGCATGCCAATTCTTCGCTAGGTAAATCCACCGACCAGCCCAAGCTTTGCAAACTATCCCGCTCTCTTGGCTATTTGTGGTGCGGAAATTTGGATATCTGAGCCGTTCCGTGGGCCATAGGGGCTTCGCCCACTGTTAAATCGCCATCGACAAATTCACCAAGTGGGTCGAAGCTGAAGCAGTACGTGCCATCATGGCTTTCGCTGCTATCAAGTTCATCCACGGGATCTTCACCCGCTTTGGAGTTGCCAATCGCATCATCACCGACAACGGCACTCAGTTCACCAGCGTGGCCTTCCTGGAGTTCTATGAGGAGATGGGCATCAATGTATGCTTTGCTTCGGTGGCCCATCCCAAGAGCAATGCCAACACGCTGGTGCTGAGGGGCTTGAAGACTAGAGCATTCGATCGGCTCCATAAGCAGGGGAAGTGATGGACGAAAGAACTCCCGGTTGTGCTACGGTCGCTCTAAACCATACCTAATTGGGCGACTGGTGAAACACCCTTCTTCTACAGTCTCTGGCCTTGAAAGTCCTCTCGTCTGGTGTCATTATTTCGCCCGCGTGTCTTGGTGTTCAGCGAGGAAGGACAAGAAGACCTCCGCAGAGAAGATGTCAACCTTACGGAGGAGGTCTTGTGACCGAGCGACCTTAGCGCTCGCTCGGTACCGATAAGAAGTCTCGGCGGTACCGCCACCCGAGTCTATGAAGAACAAGCGATGGGTGACTGGTCTTCTGCGAAATCGGGCATGTCGAGCTCCTAGCTGTCTCCCGATGGGAGGGCCCTTAAAGGTGGTCTCGATATCTCGACCGGGGTGGTCAGGTTAACCAGCGAGGGCGATCAAGAGCTGGCCAACTCCTTCAACGTGGAGTTATTGCGAAAGTTTTACCCCTAAAAAGCTGTAAGTTCCCGGTGGTTCGCTCGTCGGTTGTGTGGCGAGCTTTCCTGGTGATCGGCTGACTCTTGGCGGTTAGCGAAATTATTTGCCTTAATAATACGCTTTATTCTCCTTACTTGTCCTATGGTGGATAGCCTTTGAGGTGTCATGGGTTCAGCGGTTTGGTACGCTCCTTGTTGATATCTTGTAACACACAGCATCGGCGTCGTCGTGAATGAGCGACGAGTGTGAGTGTGTACGCGCGGCTTAAACGCTTGCTCGCACACCTTGAGTTAGCTTCACGGCACCCTTTGGTATCACCGCTTGATCTGCAAGCCCAATACCACTCACGGGAACTGCTCCCATGCCACCTTGACACCATGGTGGTCCCGAGTCATAGGGCCTAGGTTCCAAAAGGGACCATGACATACCAGCGCAAGAACTTGCATTCTTCAATATGTTTAGTGCATCTTTGGCATAACACCTACTTATTCTTTTCGGTAGCTATCTTGTCGCTTGAGGCAAGTCTTTGGAGCCTTGACCTAGCTCCAACATCCAAGATGCGGTCAGACAGCGGTGGGCGACCACGCCACCCCGTCAGGCGGCGGTGTGGCGACCATGCCACCTTTCGAGAGTGTTGGTTTCTGTGACCAGCATGGGGGCTGGTCGCCCGGTGGCCTATAGCAAAGATAAATTGCTCGCCTTAGCAGTCCCGACTTATCTTTTGCATCTGCACCCTGTTGGGTTGAGTTATGCGTGGCTGTCACTGGCCCTAATAACCTGATGGCTCCTCGTTGATAAAAGGAAATGCCCAGCATTTGCGTCACAAGGACAGGTGAACGGGAGTGCGAGTCTGGCACGGTGACTCAAATGCAGCTCGCATACCTCGGGTTAGCTCCATGCACTGCAGCTATCACCATGGCGCCACAAGCTGATACCGCTCACAGGGAGCACTGCTTCCTTGTTGTTAGCAGCTGCGGTCAAGTTCAAGAGATCCTGAGGATATAAGTTCCAAAGAGGCGGGCGTCGGTGACACCATACATAAAGACTTAAGACTTTGCTTGTCTACATCTGCATGTTTTGCGTAATCTTTGTTCGCGTTATTGCAATCACTTAAAAAATACCTAAGTATCGACCTAACTTTGAGTGCTTAGGTTAGCATCGTGACAAAATTTGGTGATCGCCCGATGATTGAGTTGAGCGAACGCAATTAAATCGCAAACAGGCAAACACGCGCAGGTAAAACTCAAAGATGCCAATTTCATTACAGTTGTTAAGAGTGTTTTGGCATACAAAAAATAGGAGCAAAGAGAATTTCATTACAGTTGTTAAGAGTGTTTTGGCATACAAAAAGCAGAGCAAGAAAACAAAAAATGAAGAAATGGCAGGGCCATCGATTGTCATTGGCAACTTGGATGCCCCCATTGTCTTCCTCGGCCTCCGGCTCCACTGCCACCGCGTCGAGGTTCGGGCCCTCCACCGCCATCATGCCAACGACATGCTCCGCAGCCTCGTGAACACGTGCCTGCGCCTGGGCCTCGTCTCCCTCAATGCCGTCCGTGACGATCATTGGATTGAAGGCGGCGTCGCAGTTGGCGTAGCACGCCAGCATGAAGGTCGCGGTGGCCTGGCGACTTCTTTGCCCTTCTGGGCGGGCGGGAAGCCATGGCGGTTGGGCGGGAGAGCGCCCAACGACCGGGTGATGCGATGGGCGTCTTGCATCCTTTGTGGGCTCGGCGGCCGTGAAGGTCCACCCCCAGCGGCTCCAAGACCCTCGCCATGCGCCGGTAGGATGGCCAGAGCATGGTCGCGATGTTGTGCAGTGCCCGCCGCTGTTCCTCTGCCGCCTCCCTCCACGCTGCCTCGGCCTCCTGCGCTAGGATGAGTAAGGTCGCCCCGGTGGCCCTCTCTTGGGCCTGCTGCGCCTCTTTCCTCTCCAGCTCCCGCTGTAGCGCCACTTGTTGTGCCACATAGACCTCCTCTTTGGGTGGCTCTTTGTGAGAAAGTGCTTGCGACTCTGGCTTAGCCAAGCTCGGCAAGCGGCATGCATGGCGGTGGCGCGGCGGCGGGACGATTGGGCGAGGAAGCGAAGTGCTAGCACCCGCGATGTCGATTCATTGCTTCAAGCTGCCGGCTACCCTGAGCGAAGTCCCGTCGTCTGCGGGCGTGGCGAATGTCTGCTGTGAGCTAGGGCACCTTAGCGGCACGCCCTCGGGGTGACTTGAAGGAAGGAGGTGGCGGAAGCGGTTGGGTAAGCGCCGGCGGCGGTTGGAGCGATACGGCTGGGCTGGCGCTGGTGGAGTTAGTCTTGGATGGAGCGGCGCCGCAATCAGTCGGCGTTAGTGCGGTCGGCGTTAGGGAAGGGATGTCACCGCTTGAGCACGCTTAAGCGGCGGTGGAAATGGCAACGGCGAGTTTAGCCCCAGTGCGAGCCCTCTTGGGGTCGGCCGGCGTTCGATGTCGGCCGTTTGCCTGTGCTCCAATCATCGGCCCAGGGCTGGTCCCTAATCACTAAGGGGCCGTGGGCTGGCACCACAGCGGGACCGGTGGAGTCCATCGCCAGGAACGATTGGATAATCCGGAGGTGGTCTGCAAACTCCAGCTTGTAAAGTTGTCGGGACTCGGTCGGAAAGTCCAGGCCGCTCGGCATCAATGCGGGAGAAGCGGCTGGATAGCCTTACGGAAGGCGGGACCATCGGTGTTTCCTCTTTGGCACCAAAGACAAGAATATTAGTTGATGGTGACCGCAAAGAAGAATATGCGTTCAAAAGAAGAGCAACAGGACTTACTGTCCGGGTACATGCGCATCGCGTCGTCGTCCCCTGTGTATCGCCATGCAGGGCAGGCATGACGATGGAGGGGGCTAATCCTCCGAGCCACGAAATCCCAGACTACAAGCGCCCCAATCAGGCCGGCGCCCCGCAACTAATCGATGTGGGCCGCCATTGCCAGGAGCTCCGTCGTCTCCTTGACGGGCAAGCTCCAGCTTTCGCGGGCTTCCACCCACGCGCAAGGCACCCCAAGGAGGTCGACCCCGCTGTCGTCGCTGACATAGAGCCAATCGCTCTGCCACATCTTCAAGTTGGATCTTGGCTGGAAGGGAATGTAGCGGGGGGCCGACCCATCGTAGAGGCGGAAGTGGCAGCTCCCCACGATTCTAGTATCAGGGGAGCTACGACAGGTGAAGAAATAGCGGAAGAGAGGAAGATTGGGCATCACCCCCACGAACATCTCGCAAAGGTAGGCGAAGGTGGAGAGAAGGACGATGGAGTTGGGGGAGAGATGGAGATGATGGATCTCGTAGAAGTGAAGGACGGTGAGGAAGAATTCAGAGAATGGCGGCACCGGGCGACCATAAGCCCCGAGCAAAGGCGATGATCTCCACGGCTCATGACCCGTACGAGGTCCCTGGCGAAGGTGGAGGGAGCCCTCGGGTGCCATCTTGGCAATAAAATCTACCCTGCTCTGGCCGGCGGTGGAAGAAAGAAGAGGCTGCGCCATTGGAGCAGAAGCGAAGTTGTTTGAGCAAGGAAGATGAAAGGGCAAAGAGCAAAGTGCAAGAAGATTAGAAGGCGTGAAGCTGGCTGGGTGGGGCGTGTATATATAGACCCCCATGAAGGCAGATTCATAAGCGAGGCAAAAGGACGCGATGTTTCAGGTCCCTAAAAAAAATCGGCGGAAGTGGAGAGGACCGAGACGGTTATGTGCTTAGAAGTGGTGGGCCCATCCAGGAATGCGCCGGCATTAAATGAGGCCTAAAAAGCAACTAACGCGCATTCCAGGACGGCCCTGGAGGCTACTGTCGGTGTACTTTGCACCGGGGTACACTCTCCGCCGCGGAATAGTGGGCTCAAGAAGTGGCCTGGCCCAGCATGGTGGCCTGGCGGGCAGGTGGGTGATCAAGCTACACCGCACTTTGGCGGGTAACCAGCGTGGTGCCCTAGCAGGCGGTGGGCGATCACGCTTTGCCCGCCGAGGAGTCGCGTGGCCTGGCGGCGGTGGGCGATGCATACTGCTTTCGCTTTGGCGGCGGCCCGCGTGGTGCCACGGTGGTAGGTGGGCGATCACGCCCTACAGCGGCGAGGAGTCGCGTGGGCCTGACGAGTAGGTGGCGATTACACCACCTTTCATGCGGCGGCGGTCGCGTGGCCTGGCGAGCAAGTGGGCGATTCATACCTTCTTGCGGCGGCGGCCCACGTGGTACCCTGGCGGGTAGGTAGGTGATCACGCCCTGCCTGCCGGGTGTCGGCTTAAGAGGTGGACTAGCAAGCGGGCGTGCATTTGGGCCCCCCTTGCTAGGCCACGGAGGCGACCAAAGGAATATGGAGAAGGCTTCGCCTCGAAGTCTCCTTCCCCTGACATGCTGAGTCAAGGCTATTAATTGTGAAGGATTCTGCTATAGACACGACGACGGCCCATCCCTCGGCGCCTCTCACCAAACTCATCACAGGAGTGTCATATCCTGGGCAAAGCCACGTAGCGCCATTAAATGGGGCTTGAAGGACAAGGCTACAGCGACGGGCATAATAAATGAGTCATGTGGTCAGTGAGATAAGGCTCGAATGATGGGTGTAATTAATGAATCATAGATCAGTATAGCGTCATCTTCTCAGCTGCCTGGGCCAACCCGTCTATATAAGGGCGCTCCGGTGCATGGAGAAGGAGGCGACACATAAGAGGCATAGAGGTTGAAGTTTGGGAGAAGAAGCACAAGACCAGAAGAGCCATTGTAATCGCCTCCACATTTCCTCAACAAAGATCTAGCTGGACGTAGGGCTATTACCCGCGCTGGGGGCCTGAACCGGGGTACATCACCGTGTCCATTGATCTATTGATCCCCGAGATCCGTCGTAGAGAGCCATTAGGGTTTCCGGCCATGAAGACGCTCTCTACCGAACCATACCCACCGTCCCGGGAGCGGTCAACCCTGTTTATTGACGGGCTCCTGTCAGGCGAAATACGCCGACAACAACTAATCTCCAAAGTTATCTCTGTGCTCTCTCGCGATCCAAACCTCAGACTTACATGGGTTTCTTCTTCGTAGCATGTTCTTGTGCATGTTGACATACGGGGCCGCTACAACTGATTGGTGGAAAACTGTAAAATGTGCTTTCGTGAATAAGCACGATCATTCGTACAGATCAATTTCTGACCTAGTGTCCCTTTCCCTTGTAGCCTCCCTTCATGGCGAGATACGAGCACACCAATCGGTTTGAGATCCATGTAATCGATGAAGAACTCGATGACTTCCTCGGTACCCCCAACCTTCGGCAATGCACCCTTTCGGCCGATGTCGATTACGAACATATTTCTTCACAACCCCCATGAACCTCTTGAAAGGATACATCTGATGTAGAAACACAGGGCCAAGAAACTGTATCTCTTTCACAATATAAACAATGAGATGGACCATAATATCAAAGAAAGATGGAGGAAAGCACATCTCAAGCCGGCATAAAGTGTGGATCATATGCAGGCTGCGGCTTATCGGTTTCAGCGGATCGATGACCTTCTGTGAAATCGTGTTGAAGAATGAACACAACTTTATAATTGGGTGCAGCACTTTCTCGGCAAAACACCCTAATTGCAACAGGAAGATCTGTGTCATCATCACGTGGTAATCATGAGACTTCATACCAATTAATTTCAAGTCTTTCATTGAGACTAGCCTTTTTTATATTGGCAGAATAACCAGACGGAACTTTGACTCTGTGCAAGTACTTACACACGCTAATTTTCTCATTCTTGCTTAGAGTGTAGTAAGCTGCGGAAAGGTACTTTTTTCCTTAATCCAGGTCTTCGTGATGCAGCTCCTTCCTAAGTTTCATATCTTTCAAGTCCATCCGTGCGTTGAGTGCTTCTTTTGTTTTGCCAAGTATGTCTAGTAAAATACTAAGCAAGCTGTCACACACGTTCTTCTCTATATGCATGACATCGATCGCATGTCAAATATCCAGGTGCTGCCGATAAGGTAGGTCCATAAATACTGATCACTTTTTTCCACAAAGGAGCTGTATCACCGAAACTCGGGACTGATGTACTTCCGGCTCCCTTTCCATGGATCATTTTAATATCCTTTATGGCCGCAAATATCTCTTTGCCGTTACAATGTTGCGGAGATGAAGCATCTCCTTTGTACCGTTAAAAGCTCTCTTGTTGTTCCGATATGGATGGTCCCTACGAAGGAACCTACGATGCCGCATGTAACACATTTTTCGGTAGTATTTCAGCCACCGGCTACCTGTATCACCAATGCAATGGATGCATCCATTGAATCCTTTTATAGTCTGGCCCGAAAGATTACCAAGAGCAGGGTAATCATTGATGGTTACGAACAACAATGCGCATAGCATGAAGTTCTCTCTTTTATACTCATCCCATACCCGTACACCGTCGTTCCACAATACCAAAAGATCTTCAACTAGTGGTTTGAGGAACACATCAATATCGTTGCCAGGTTGTCCCGAGCCTTGGATCAGCAGCGACATCATAATCTACTTCCGCTTCATACAAAGCCAATGAGGAAGGTTATAGATACATAAAGTCACTGGCCAAGTGCTATGGTGACTACTCATGTTGCCGGAAGGATTTATCCCATCCGTACTGAGTCTAAACCTTATTCCTCATATCATATACAAAGTGTTTCTTGTATTTTCTATCGATATTCCTCCACTACGCGGAGTCAGTAGGGTGTCTAAGCATTCCATCCTTCTTACGCTCTTCGGCGTGCCATCGCAGCAATTGAGCATGCCTTTTGTTTGCAAACAGACGCTTTAGATGGGGGATTATAGAGAAAAACCACACCACCTTGGTTGGAGGTCTTTTCTTCTTACGCGCCGCCTCGATGTCGTCATCGCCGCGCTTATACCGAGATGCCTTGCAAATGGGACACTCATCCAAATTTGCAAACTCATTGCGACACAATATGCAATCGTTTGGACATGCGTGTATTTTCTGCGCTTCAAGTCCCAATGGGCAAACAACCTGCTTGGCCTGGTACGTGGTTGCTGGCAACATATTACTCTCTGGAAGGACATCTCTGAAGAAACCTAACAGCTCTGTGAAACTCTTATCAGACCAACCATTACTTGCCTTCAACTACAGCAGCGTAAGCACAACATGCAGCTTTTTGAGCTCCTCCTTGCAGCTTGGGTACAAGGGTGTTGTAGAATCCTCTACCATACGCTGAAACTTCTAAAAATCCCTTTCACTCGTGAGGTCTTCCTCCTTATCATGCAACATCTGTTCTAGATTATCTCATGGTTATCGATGAACGTGTCTTCATGGGTGTCGACGAATGTATTTTCAATCGCAGTCGAGTCGTTATCTTCATCCTCATCAATCAGATGCCCTTCATGTACAATCTCATCTTCACCGTGCTCGGTCCAATAGTTATAGGCAGGCTTGAAACTCCTTCGAAGCAAGTGTGCACGGATCGCCTTAAGGTTAGAAAATTGCTTCTCATTCTTGCAATCAACGCACGTGCAACAAATATAGTCCATCAGCTTATTTGACTTGTACGCCGCAGCCGCGCTCAGAAAACTAGTCACACCGTTAAAGTACTCTCTATCGCGACGGTCCACTTCATACATCCATTTTCAGTCCATCTACAAATATTTATAACACATAAAATCTCATTAAATCAACAAGCGCTTACAAATTGTTTTATTCATTTAATTTGTTATGTACTTCTAATTAATCTATAAATTTTCATTACTTATAAATCTATATCCAAATCTCGATTGTAAAATCAATTAAATAATTGCTATTAGTTATATATAATGGTCATCCACCAAATTTACATTACTTACGAAGTATTACATTAACATACACAAATAAAGAAACAATTTTAAGTAATTAGATTAAACAATAGTTAATTATGAAGTGCTACCACATTTAAATTCAATCAACGTATTAAATGCAATCACTAATTTAGTCCTTTAAATACTTAAATTCAACCTACATCATAATCTCACGGTCACTATACATATAAAAGTTGGTAATTTCAAATCTAGCCTCTAGATTAGAGCTCTAATTGTGTTGACTATGCAATGAATAATTCTCACAACCTACAACAATATAGAACATAATATCCAACTAAAAAACTACCAAAAATGTACATCAAGATACGAACCTTAGATCACGAGTTAGAAACGAATTCCACCAAATTTAGAGAAAAAATTAGCCCCTCTCCACCCCATCGAGGAAGAACAGAGCTCCTCTGCATTGCGGACAGGAAGGGGAAGGAAGCCGAGGATATATATAGTGCCATATTATCACTACCGGTTTTTTCTCTATAACTGGCAATAATATATCACTGCCACATCTATATCTAAATCTGGCAGTGATATCACTGCCGTTTGTGGTGCAAATCACTTTATCACTACCACTTATACTGTTGAACCGGCAGTAATACATCACTACTGGTTCTATCTCTAAAATCGACAGTGATATTGCTTCCATTTGCGCGGTAAAATTATACTATTCTTATCATTGCCGGTTGAATTTAGAACTGGCAATGATAATATTATCCTTCTTAACTCGGCGTGCACTGGTAGTGATGGGGGGTCACGGATGAAGCAGTTTGTAGTAGTGCACTTTTGTTGTTTTTGTAGGAGAATACACGAGGAAGATAAAGAAGTCCGGTAAGTTCATCCACTCAAAGATTGGGTGGTAATAGGTTGTTCATCTAAAATTTTGTGAGGTACTTATGTATTTTTAGTCTTGTGTTATTATCCATATAAATAAGAGAATTTCTCAAAAATGGATTTCTTTTTTCTGATACTAGCCGCGTGCTTGTGGTTACAAACGAATATTATAGAGTAAACTGGTATTCTATGCTGGGGTGCATCAAATAATGTTTTGAACAATAAGTTTTTAGATGTACCTCAACGTTGTTTAAGTCCACAATTCAAAAACAAAAATGCATGTCGTAAATTGTAACTACAATAATTCATTTTCTTCATGACCTTTGATTCATTAAAATGATGCATAAAAACATCTTTATTTTTCTGACAGTCAGTACTTAGATTCTTTCATTTTCTTCGTGATCTTTAGTTCCAACTCTCCTCCAAATAAATTAAGGCCTGTTTGGGGGTGGGGGTTGTGTTTCAGCTTTGGGCCAAAAGTTTCCCCAAACAGTATGGCTGCGAAGCAGCTGGGAAGCTAAGTTGCAGCAGAAGCACCCCCAAAAGCTGCAGCTACTGGAGAGGAGCTTTTCAGTTGTGGCTTCGCTTGACCACCTCCCACCTCGGTCACTTTGCCTTCTTGACCTCCGCCACCCCGCCTGGCCGTCTCCACATCACCTCCCCACTCGGACGCCGCTGTACTTCATTATGTTACTACCTCCCCGCTCGGTTAGCCCCTAAAAGCTACGGTTACCTTGACCGTTTGCAAAGCAACATAACAAGAAAAGCCCACCGCTAGCTACAGTGCTTCTGACCTAGCAAACCAAAATCAGCTTTTCGGACTAGCCGCGACCCCCAAACAGGCCCTTAGACTCTAAATTTGTTATCTATTAGAAAAATCTTTGGGGAGATAGGAGGCCACCTGAAAAAAATATATATGAAAGGAACAGCTTGGTGATTTTAATTTCCTACATTGTTTTTGAGCTCACATAGCAAACTCTATTGGACAATCTAGTTATGTACAGTGGCGGGGCATACTTTGAAAAGGAGGCGATGGTGAGCTGATGGCAGTGTGGCGGGGTTTTACTGTGACCCGAGACTCTTGGGCTAGGCGATGTAACATCCTAATTTTTGTTTTATTAATTAAATATTGTTATTTGTGCATTTTTATGAATTTTTGCAATTTAATTGGAATTATTTGATATTTTTGAAATATGCCTTTTGTGAATATTATTTAAATCTTTGAAAATTTTAAATAAAATTTGTCAAAAATATTTTATTTGAGTTTCAAATATCTCAAAATATTTTTAGAAATTTTTTCAATTTTTTATATTTTTACTATTTTATTTGAATTATTTTTATTTTTGGAATTATTTTTTAAAAAGAAAAGTTTTAAAAGGATCCAACAGTGTTGGGCTGGAACCCAAGTAGACCAAGCCAAGGTGTCTATGCCAGCCCGGTTCGGCATAGTTAAGGCCAGTGACTGTGTTACCTTGAACCGAGACCGTCGAATTTTGATCGAGCGGTTAAGGTGATCTCGGAACCTTCATGCACCACAGCCATAGGATTTGAGGAACAGTTGAGATCTCTCGAGGTAATAGAACCCTAAGGTGCTTGAGTCTATCAAATTCATGCAGTGTTCGTTGAGGATTGAGCCGCGTTTTGTGCGAGGAAGACTGTCGGATTGGGACACATGGCACGTTCACAATCTTCGCCTCTGATGAGGGCTTGGACTACACCGCCATCAGGAAACCGGATTCCTCTGTCATGTTCGGCTTGGACTCCAACTAGCACATGAACATCAAGGGCTTTATAAGCCATGTCGAATCTCATTCCATGATCTCTGTGAGATGTTGCCTTGCCCTAGCCCTTTTCCATTGAGATGCTTTGGTTCTCTTGCAATCACTCGTCGGAGGAGTTGGGT
Organism: Guadua angustifolia; assembly: GCA_036346375.1. Taxonomy (NCBI): domain Eukaryota; kingdom Viridiplantae; phylum Streptophyta; class Magnoliopsida; order Poales; family Poaceae; genus Guadua; species Guadua angustifolia. The sequence continues at coordinate 269,060 of JAYEVE010000692.1, read as the reverse complement.
GCGCCGCCATGGTTTTTCGTCATTTCTGCAGTCATCAAGTGGCCTCCGGTGGAACTGAGGTCAGATTTAGACTTACAAGGAGGGCTACCAGATCCATGGGACCAAGTCATAGATCCATCACCTTTGCATCGTAGCTATGTTGCCTTCCTTGTCGCTGGTGTTACACCGCTGTGGAGTCATCGGCGGGAGAGGTGAGGTGTTAGGTCTATGAGTCGCTGAGCTAGCATTAGGTGTTGCCACGTGTTCACCAGATCATTGCTCAGGCAGCTAGTTGTGGTGACGTGGAAGCTCAATTGTCGGTGCCATGTCAGTTTGGATCGATCCCACATGTCATCCGGTGTTGTGGCCAATGACCTAGTTCAACGTGGACCCAAAGGCACTTATGGACATGGACCAGGTCGATGGATCGTGTGGCCACATGTCAGAGTGAGATTTTTCCAAATTATTTAATTTGGTTGCTGACGTCAATGTTTCATCATAAATTGAATTTCTAATATAAAAATTAGTCTTATTCTTTTCCTTATTTTTACATCTTTTGAGAGCCCTTTTTCCTTATACGAGCTCCGATTGAGATGATTCAAATTTTTAAAAATTTGTAAAACTAAGATCTATTTAATGGTGGATTTTATTTGATTTTTGGAGTTTGTTTGGTTTCTAAGTTTTGTATTATTTTTATTTTCTTTTGATTTGCGTAGACTTTGAAGTGCTTGTGATGAGGACATTACAACCAAGGATACAACCGCTGCCCTTCTTCCCCACGCATCGCCGTCCCCGGCCAATCATTTGTTTGCCGCTACTTCATCTCTGACGCTGGAGGGCTTAATCCAGAAGCAAGGCCTTTTCACCCACCTTTGCTGGACCAGCACGTCAAGATCATCCACCGAGGACAGCCCACGCGTCAAGGAAGGCCCAAGATCAAGCCCAATTCGTCGACAAGTCCGGTTCGGCCATCCAAGAGCAGCAGTACTTCAAACGGACATAATTTAGGCTCCCGGACTCCGTTTTCAGCGTGCGACCACCCGTTTGAAAGCTTAGGAGATAAGCTTTCCAATGGATCTAGCTCCAATGCCAAATTCATCTTGAAGCAACGGGAAAGCGCAGAAGAGTGTCACAGGCCAGAAACTCCGGGTGCTGCGCCACCTTTTCTTTTGAGCCCAAAGCCCATGTAACCCTAGAGCCTCCTCCTACCTCTGGCCCATGAAGGCCCAAGTTGCATGGCTGCAAGTTTAGTCCCATATTGCCTAGTGTTTAGTATCCACCTCCCTCCCTCCGCTATATAATAAAGGCAATAGGCCACCGTAGAGACTTGGGTTTTGTTTATTTGATAGTTTAGCCACTGCTACTATTTTGAGTCTTCCAGATGTGCTCAACAGCCGCCTAAGAAGCTCCTTGTTTCAAAACCCCACCTTATCAAACCTTCATTCATATTCGCAGTTTCAGATTGCTTTACCATTGTTCTTGCTTGTTCTTCGGTTGCATACAGGAATCGAACCTCGTGTTCAGGTTGATCGTGCCAACGGCAAGATCAATAATCCTCTGGAGTTGGTTTAGCGATTGCTAAGGCGCATCGTCATCGTACGTTGTAGTCGGATTGTCAAATTCAATTTCTCCAAATCGAAGTTATCACTCTCATCGAAAGATCGGGACCCAAAGTCACATCAGCTTGGATTGTTCGAGAGAAGTGTTGATTCAAGATCAAGCTCAAGAGCAAGACTAGAACCTTTTTTAAGGTAAGTTATGCTTTGATCATGTTGAACTCAGTTTTACAAATACTATATTGTTTTAAATTATTTGCATGCTATTTTGTGCTTAGAACTATTTTTAATTAGTTTGGAATTTAGCTATTTTACCTAATTGAATTATTCCTACCTTGTCATTTGTATGACATAATTATTTGTCACTCTAGGATAGTGCATTTTCAGTTGGTTGCTAATAGATACTAATGTGGATTGGTTAGACCGTATGTAGTTTGCTTAGCTATGCTATGTTTAACTCATATCTTTTGGAATATCAAAATCAATCTTGACTAATAGAATATGGAACATGTTTATGAAAAGTGTGTGTTAAGTATTGTCACACAATAATGTTGAATTATTGATGGCATGTGAAGTTTTCTTCCTCCAACTGTACATCAAGGAAAGCTATCTTTACATCCATTTGATTGACATGTAGACAATTGGAAGCATAAGCACTCTAATGGTGGTTAATTTGGTGTTGGGAGAATATGTATTAGAATAATTCTCTCCTTCTTTGTGTGTATAATCCTTGGCTATAAATCTTACCTTGTACTTATCAATAGTATCATCAGACCTTATTTTTTTTAAGATCCACTTGCATCCAATAGGTTTGCACTCACTAGGACGATCAGTGATCTCCCAAGTCCCATTAGCTATGATGAAATCCATCTCACTATGGATCGCCTTTCTAGTACTCATCATCAAGTAGTGCATAAACTTTTGAAAGAGTTTTTGACACATCGTCCATGAGGTATACAATAAACACATCATTAAATGTTTTGTCAACCCTTTGTCTCTTGCTCCTGTGATGAGCCTTTGCGACTAAATTGTTATCTTCAGTAATATCTTCTACTAGTGGTATATCACTCATAGGTTTAGAAATAGTGGTAGGTTAAACATTATTATTATTATTATTAGTTTTATTATTCTTAGTTCATGAAGTACTGCTTACTGGTCTCATAGGATAAATATCCTCAAAGAATGAAGCATCTCCAGACTCCATTATTGTGTTAGCAATAACTTCAGGAGTTTCTAATTTTACTACTAAAAATCTATAGGCCATACTATTATAAGCATATCCCAGAAAAACATAAATTGACTATTTTAGGTCTAAACTTTTCTTTTTCTGTAATGGTATAGTCACTTTTGCCAAACACCCTAAAGTTTGTAGAAAATTTACACATTGGGTTTTCTCCCCTTCCATCCCTCATATGAATTAGTCTCATGCTTTTTAGTGATTATTTTATTTAGGATAAAAGTTGCTATTAATATAGCTTCCCCCACCATATCTTAGACATACTGGCACTCTCCAATATGGCATTCACCAAGTCTGTTAGTGTTCGATTTTTCCTCTCAGCTACCCCAGCTGATTGGGTTGAATATGGTGGTGTAACTTCATGGATTATATCGTGCTTATAATAGAACCAGGATAATTCATGAGAGATATATTCTCCTCCAAGATCATATCTTTGTCTTTTGACCTTCTTTTCTAGTTGGTTCTCAACCTCAACCTTATAATTTTTTAAGTAGTTTAAAAATTCATCCTTTGTTCTCAGCAAATACACATAATATTAATGTGTTGCATCATATATAAGAGTTAGAAAATATCTTTTGCCTTCTTTTGTCAACAATCCATTCATCTTACACAGATCTGAATATATGGACAAGATCTAATAGTGCCAAATTCTTTATTCCTCTAATCCCTTAAAGGGTTTTTGAGGCTGCTTTGCTTGCACACAAGATTAGCACTTTGATTCTTTTACAATATCACATTTTGAAATTAATTTTAATCTGGACATTCGAACAATGTTATCAAAACCAATATGACAGAAATGAGAATACCAAACACTGGCCTCACATTTATTCAAACCAATTGCAATATTTAGATTATAACAAGACTCTAGAGTACTTAGGTAGAACTAGCCTCTACTCTCATAACCTTTATTAATCTGGACATTCGAACAATGCTATCAAAAGCAATATGACATAAATGAGAATGCCGAACACTGGCCTCACATTTATTTAAACCAATTGCAATATTTAGATTATAACAAGACTGTAGAGTACTTAGGTAGAACAAGCCTCTACTTTCATAGCCTTTATCAACAAAATTCCCAAACTTAAGCCTCTACTTTAGCAAGATTAAGTCTAAGCCAAAGTATTCTCTACTATGTTCTCTTTGCTCTATAGCTACCTAGTTTGCATTTTCTTATCTTCTCTCCATTCTGTGTTTCTGGTTTTTGATTGAGTTATTTTGGATCCTTCAATTGATATTTTTCTTGAACTTAATCTTACTAATAACCCAACTTAAACCAAATTTATGCTTAAAATTGAATCACATGTTGAGGGGGAGTTTAAGAATCTGTCTCATGCATTGCATATAGACATGATTTTTTATTTTATGAGCTTTGTCTATTATGCAAATGATCCATGTTTAATTTTATACGCCATGCTATATTATGAAGAAAATTACTTGCTTAGATATGTCCAAGTTCATTTATCTTGATAAGCTTGCAATATTAAAAAATAAGCTTTAAAAGAAAAACTTGATAAAACATGTTGCGTTTACTTGCTAAGTTTCTTCTCTAGGTGTATTTGCCATGATTTGTGAAATTCTGGAATTCTCTAGAGTCTCTATATCAACTTGGGTGAATCTTGTTAGATCCTCACATTTACAAGACGGCTTCTCATTGCACTTGAGATGAACTTGGAATATGTTGTGTATGACCAAGATCATTCTCTTAAGAGTCTCTCTTGAGATGATTGAATATGGCTTGAGTCAATTGCTTTAAAAATGCAAAAAAACATATGTGGGTAAAGAATGCAAATAATGTCAAACATTTGTACCCCACTATGTCTTTCAAAATTCAAAGAAAAAATTGCATACAATATGAAAAAAATATAAACTCGAAGGACTTTGTATGAACTTCTAGATTCTCCAAAGTGTTGAGTAGGTTGAACTCTAGGTTTTCCATTTGATCCTTTGAATGGCTTTGCTTCTAGTTTTGAAACTAATGACAAGTGTTGCTTATGTTCATTCTTGCTAAAAATGACATGGTTTTAATTAAATCTTGCTAGCAAAATGTTTATTTGCACTTGGACATGCCTTAGCTTAGTCTATTTTTGCCATAACTTAGCTTGGTGTCATAACTTGTCTTGTTGGTCACTTGGATAATCTTCAAAGCTCCCTTAGGCTGCATTACTTGCATAAAAACAACAAAAAAGGGGGAGAAAAGAAAATGCTATCTTGATGCGTAGATTGCCAAAAGGGGGAGAAATTGTAGAAAAGGCATCATTTTGTATCTTGATTCATCTTAATTCTTATGATCTTTGTTAATCTTTGGTATCTTTCATAGATCATAACTATTTCTAATTGCCAACTTGGTAATATTCTTGATTTCTATTTCTTTGATCAAGTTTGGCTTTGTATTCAAATTACTTTCTTCTTCTCTTATTCAAACTCAAAACTTATGTCTTTTCATGTGTTTGTCAATATACTCATCAAGGGGGAGATTGAAAGACCATATGAAGGTCTATCCTTATGTGTGATGAGTAATTGACGAGTTTTGAGCTTGGTTTGATTTGAAATTGAGTTTGATTTGAATTGGATTTTCAAATTGAAGCAATTTGAGTGTTAGTTGCTTTTCCTAATACTACTGGCCTGGGGACAGTAGCACCAGATCTTTCAGCGAAATTATGATTGATTAATGATTTCAGGATAATCATTGAAAATCTTTGTGGGCATTGCTATGTGAAAGGTTTTTTCCTTGTCTTGATGGTTGCAGGGCGACAGTGCTAGGTCATGGTGAGGCGGAGGATGACTGGGACTAGGCGAGGAGCGTCGGAAGTCCATACAGTCGGGAGATCGCCGGAAGATGATCCGAGATGGAGTTCGGGCAAGCCAAGAAGACAAGGAAAGGAGATGATGCTAGCTAGATGTTGTGTAGATCAATGAGGGTTGTTGGATCGTGGTCTAGTTGATAGGTTAGCGGGTCTAGGTAGTATGCTTTAAAAATTAAGCAAGAAAACCCTTTGTTGGTGTGGGTTTTGGGTTAGCCCTTGCATGGCTGTGTGAGTGGGTAAATTCTAACGCTTAGATGAGTTCTCTAGGATTGACGGCTACATCCAAGGGTGGTAGGTAACCCAAGAGTAGTATAAATAGGGGTGAAGGGGTAGCCTCCTCCCTTTGAAGGTTGTAGAGGTTTTTGTACTCCTTTGAGCTTTGCCTACCTTTTTGTGAGACTTTGTAAACTTCGTCCTTCTAGAAATGCAAATCTTTTTCATTCATGCTTGAATTTAAATTACGCACTTACTTTATGTCTTAAATTACGCATTTAAATTCTTACAATTTACTTTATCGCAATTTACTTTCTTATAATTTGGATTTGCCTCTCCTCCTTCTAAATGCTGCTGATATTGGATGTCTTGAGTGTGTTCATATGGTTTAATGTCTCTTTTGCACTCTAGGATAGAGTAGAGATCATCTTTTCTATCAAGTTGCAACTCTGTCCAAAACTTGTTCTTCGTACAGTAGTTAGAATTTGATTTTTAGAAAAATCTAGAAAAATAATTTTTGAGTGATTCTTCTTGGAGAAGGTGCATGACTCTCGTATTCATTTATCGAAAAATTTTAGAGTTCACATGTTGCACCGTTTGGGCACTATGAGGTGAAAAGTGAGCCCTAAACTTTCTGCTCGAAGTTCCTAATTGTCTGTGATATTTGATTTTTGATGATTTTTTTCATGTATTGTTGAGGTACAATTTGGTGGAGTGCTTTATGACTCATTTGCTAATTGGGAGAAAAATTCTCAAAATTTCTTGAGTACCAGAAGTCTACTAACCTCCTGTTCCATTTGAGGACAGTTTTTGGAAATTCTACTTTTGCTTTTTTGAAAGTGACTTTTGTGATTTAGCTCAATCTCCTTTCTAAAAGCAAGAGTTAAATTGATTCCTTTTTTTGGACACTAGACAACCAAGATTGTGACTCAAAAATCCCCACATGTTCCAAGGTTCTCATCCATACAAGCTAGGGGTACATATAGTTGTCTAGTTGTACAAGTTTTTCACAATTTCCTTTGCGCGATCCTTTCGAGGTACTAGTTGGAGTATTTTGGAGGAAAATTTTGTTTGCAACCATTCACCCCCCTCTGTTCGCCATCTCGATCCTTCACCCACCATAGCCCCAACAACCTGAGCCAAAACTTGGCCCTTGTGTGCCATCTATGAAAGTTTTCACCAAAAAACCCCTCAAGTTATGTATCAACAGAAGCACTAGCCATTGTTGAATCACAAAAATATTCGCAATAAGGTTTCTGGATTGTTAGAAATATGCGCAATATTTTTATTCTAGATTTTATTTTGAGCTCTTCTACTATTTTATTTTACTTCCATTGTGTTATTTTATTTGGCCTATGTGCCATTCTTATTGTAAACTCTGATTATTAATAAAGTGTGTTCGATATGTTATGATATCATCTTTACTATGTGTACTAGCTCTTTCGAGATAAGTACATGATACACAAAGGATTTCAAGGTTTTATTCCCGGTGTCTGACACGTTGCCTACCTCGAGACCATGCCTCGGCTTAGGGCAACTTTGTCTTCGAAATGGTAGTCTCGCTGCGAGCACTCCGCGGTTAGGTTATCTTGGCACTTGAGGGGTTGGGCAACCTCCTACTATGTCTGATCGCCCTTTGGGAGCTCGAAGTTGTCAGACGAGTGAGTACTATTGTTGGAGTGCCCAACCACTATTGGGCTTCCAAGGGCAAGTTAGTATATTTACGGGATGCTAGAAATATATTGTGGTCTTAGGGCAAGTCACCGAATGAACTATTAAAGAAATGTACCAATTTACCCTCACCTTCTTGCAACTATTAGGGGTTAGGATGAGAAATAGTCATCCCCACCTCTATATAAAGAGCTTCAAAGGGGTATGTGGAGGACAGATTTCTCGTTTTTCACTAACTAGCTCTCTCAAGTGGCTTGTTTTCTTTATCTCCGCCATATCTATGTCCCTAGAGACAGGGCCGTCTCTAGAAATTTGGGGCCCTGGAGTGAAATACAAATGGAGGCTCTAAAATTTGAAACATTCATGTGTACTATAAATAAGGCATACTTTCAGACAATTATATAATTTTAATATGTGCTTTTTCTTACAAAATTTAGGAACATATCAAATATCAATGCTAAAAGAGTCAAGATAATCTTGACCTCATGTTCTACTAAAAAGTATCATCCGCCTAGTATTTCTTGAAATAAAATCTTCAATTATATCTTCATAATTAATCTTCTCGAAAACATCATTTTCAAGTGCTATCATTGCCAACCCATTGAGTCTTTCTTGTGTCATAGTAGAACGCAAGTAGGATTTCAACAACTTGAGTTTAGAAAAGCTCCTTTCCGCAGATGCAACATGCTTAGGAATGGTTAACAAAATTCTATATGCAATAATAGCATTAGGATAAAAGGACGCTTTTCAAAAACTTGAGAATATCAAGAGGACCCATAGATTCCTTGAGTAAATCTTGGATGAAAATTAACTCCCCAAACAGTTCACCCATCAATATCTTTGTGTTCTCCACTCTTAAGTGCATTCTCAAGATTAACACAAGTAGCCATCAAACTCTTATCATCCAAGGATCGCAGCCTATCTGAAGTAAACAAGAAACCAAAAGTTTTTTCATACCCCTGATATTGTTCAAATCTCCTGGTAAGTGAAGCTATAGCTTGATCAACAATAGGTATAAAATAATTGATCCTAAATGACTCCTCTGCAGATTGTGACTCAATAGATGCATCATCTGCGCACTCGTCAAATTGTCTTTTTCTTTTGATTTTACGCTTTGTTCGGAACTCGGATGAATATCCATCTCCTTTGTAATTTCTTTTGCAGCTTCAATGTTTTTGAAAAACCGGTTTCTCTATACTTTTGAAAAAGGAAATCAGCCCTGTCTGAGACTCAATTGCAATATCAATAAGCATATCCTTTGATTGTAGCTGCTTGCTGATCAAATTAACTGCAGATAATATTTCATACCAGATAATTATTGACACTAAAAAATCAAAGCCACCAAGTTCATTTTCCGCCAATGATTTAGCTTCACTACTTGCCAATGGATCATTATCACTTTCGGCCACTTGTAGTATAAAGCCTCTCTTATTTCTGGAAGCTGAAACCTTATAGCCTTAACACTATCAACACAACTCTCCCAACGAGTAGATGACAATGACTTCAGAGTCAATCCTGTTATGTTATCCTTAAGAATTTGCCACCTTTTTGTAGAATTAGCAAATGTTGTATATATGCACTGGATAACTCCAAAAAACTCTGTTGCTTTACGACAAGACTTTGCCATATAACATAGTGTCAAATTCAGACTATGACAACCACAAGCTGAATAAAAAGCTCTTGGATTTATATCCAAAAGCTTTTTTTGTACCCCTTGATGTTTTCCCTTCATATTGGACCCATTATCATATCCCTGTCCTCTCACATTGTCCACATCAAGGTCAAGACTCTTTAGTTCATCTTGTAGAACATCGAACAATCCTTGCCCAATGGTATCATTCACATCCAAAAAACCTAAGAAGGATTCTTCAATGCAAATAGAATTTGAAGTTGCATCAACATACCTTATTATCAAAGACATTTGTTCTTGGTGGCTTGCATCGAGTATGATCAAGTATAAGCGAGAAATACTTTGCTTCTTTTACCTTTGCAATGATTGCGACTTGATTGCGATAGCTAGCAAATTTATTAACTCATTCGGATAGAAGGACCAAGATAATGATCACGAATGTTATCATTGGTGATGCGAGCAACATGCTCTTTGATAAGCTGGGTCAAATTCAGCCAACATTTGAACCAGTCCTAAGAAATTGCTGTTGTTGTTTTGATACAACTTCTTTGTTACTACCACGAAATGCTATATTATGTTACGCAAGAAATTTTACAATCAAAAGAATCTGAGCAAAACTTTTCTCCAATGCTCCTTTCTTTTTCAAGCTCTCATTGAGCAACTTTATCAATTGTTTGATTCTTACGCAACTTTGAGGCATAAATCATACCATGCCGCCATATTTGTGACATGTTCTCTACTAATTTCATGCTCTTTAAGTCTAGTGCCAAGATGACCCCGATCCTTTGAAATCATCATTTGCTAACCGACCTCTCACAAGCCCTTTTTAATAATTTGCAGCAAAAACAAAATACTTTATCAAGCTCTTTGCTATATACAAGCCACTCTCTGTCACACTTTTCTCCATTTGAGAGAACTCTAGTGTAAAATTGTGTAGAAAACCTTCTAGATAATTTGTCTCTAGGACCATGCTCAATAGACAAGTCTCTTTTAGGACCCTTTTGCAGCAAAATATCAATCATTTTAGGATCAAGTGCATCCCAAGTTCTTGGATCAAATATATCAGGCTGAAAAGAAGTATTAATGTCATTGGCAATATTAACATCATTACCTCTATTGGCAATATTAGCATCTGGAGTTTCATCAATTTCCGTTGCAGGAGCCTCAACACCTTCATCAATTTCTGCAGCGAGAGACTCGACTTCTACTTCATTATCACCTTGATCAATTTCTGTAGCGGGAGCCACAACCTCTACTGGATCATCACCATGATCGTTATCAATATTAACATCTGGAGTTTCTCTCACAACAAATCTATCAAGAGCCCCTTTTTGAGATTGAACTGTTGCTTCTAATCTTTGTCTCTTCTTACGTTTTTCAGCACCAGAATCATACTTCCTATTTCTCGTAGACATGATGAGGAATTAGGAAATAAACGCCTTCCTATTTTATAAACCAAAGAAAAATAATTAGAACTAATTCAAACAGTAAATGTACATAAATAATAAACTATTTTAGTTTAACCGATTAGACGATGGCGTGAACTCACAACAGGGCTTCATGATTCGGCGATGGTGGCACTATCAAGGAACGGAGGGAAGGGGGCACCGAGACAGTCAGGCAGAGTGCCACTACCAGAACTATTATACTTGTGTATGTTCAGTGCTCCGACACTTCCTATTAGAATGAACCAGAGGAGCACTATAGGCGCAAAGAGCCATCCAACTTTGTCTGTACCATAGTGTTGCATGCTAAATAATCCAATTAAGATGACCACGAAACAAGTACAACAACATCATCCGATCTGAGAGAAACCAAAGATCAAACGATGTTACAACATCAATTATGTAAAAGATAGATTATTAGATTGGATTTTGGAATACTTGTAGTAAGATCATGAAGAAAGACTGATGCATATGAGAACATAACACATAAAACATATTGCGAGAAGAACATTCTTCTACTTCATGACACTACTTAAAAATTTACAAAAGTTTGGTATGCAAGGATCTGAATAAAACATATTGAACACACGAGATTACGGTACTCATATTCGGATTTTGAACTTTTATTCCACGATGCGAAAGAACTGTGAAAATTACAAAATAAAAAATCGATTCAAGATCCATTGGAGTCAAAGCTCTAAGCTCTTGCGACTTTCTCTGAATTTTGCACGCTTTGTGGCTGAAACTTGGAGATCTAGCGACTAGCTACTACTAGTGAGTGATCCATGTGGGATCTCTTCACGATGTTTAGTTACATGGGCATGCTAGATTGCTAGTTAATTAGTAATTACTTTCGGTTGAAGAGGTCACGGCGGCGTGTTTTGAAGATCGATGGAGATCGCCATGGCCCATGGCCCATGGAATGGAAGCAGCTTAGCCAACGTACCTGGTCCTTGAAGCTTAAGGCCGTTGCCGGAGTGAGCACTGAGCAGTCGTATTGCACTATTGCGTATCCCGTATCCGCGTGCGTATTCGTGTATGGAGTCGCGAGTCGCTGCCTCGGCTTGCTGGCGCCGGCGCTGGTCGCGTCAAAATCAATCAGGGCGTCAGAGTCGTGGTCCTCACAGAGATCGAGTAGGCATATGAACCGTCATCGTGGACTCGTGCTGCCGCTAGCGAAGTGACGTGCAATGCAACGACTGAACGACGATGCGTCAATGCATGCAAAGAGCTGTGCCGCTAGATTGGCGAGTTGTAGCAAATGAACCGTCGCATACTCGCATGTATTGGGCCTAGTAAAATTTGGGGGCCCTGTGCCGATGCCCAGATAGCACATGGCCATCGACGGGCCTGCCCAGAGAAGAAAGGGAACAAATTGGATAAGTATTCCATATATAGATGAAACAAATTGGCCTGCCCATCTGAAACAAAGGCCCGGATTTTGCAGATCGGTGATTTTCGGATTGGCTTCTGGCGCCCGGTGCTGATCGTCGGGGTTCTGCTGCCGTTGTGATCTGAGGTAATGCGTTTCTCGTTGATTCGCTTTTATCCGTTGTTTTGTTAGGGATGGGATGACCGACCGGCGTCTATCTCTTGCGCCGGGGATTCGTGCTAAGCTTAAGACCTTTTCTCTTAAGCGAAAGGACATTCCATGTAAAGTGTTGTCAGAGTAGGATATGCAGGTGGCAAGAGCAGATTTGTCTGCGGTGGTTGCATCAATTGCAGCATCGTGCTCTAGGCCTCGTTCTGCTCATGGTAATGATCTTAGATTTAAGTTCTGGGCGCATGGTGATACGGATGCGGAGTCTTCGGATGATGATGAAGTTTCAACATCGGATTTCGTCGCGGAGGCAAAGGCTGTGGGATTTACCGAGAGTGATCTTTAGGAAGCTGAAGCGGAACTCTCGGTTCAAGATTCTCCAATTACCTTTAGTCCTTCGAGTACGATGAAAAGTTCTTTGGCTAACCGTATTGTTACCGCTGTTGTCCAACGCAAGGTTGGTGTGCGTCCATGGTAGGGTCTTTTGCCTCCGCCAAGGGTGTCACCGCCAATGACCTTTGGTGATGCTTTATGCTCAGCGAAACGTGTTAATCATGCAGCTGCCCGCCGTTGTTCGAACCCTTTCAAACCGTCTCCATCATCAAAAATGGGGTACGGTATAAGGTCGAATGGTGAGCGGTCTGCCTCTAATTCTGCATTGGGGAACTCGGCTAATTCTGCATTGGAGAACTCGGCTGGTTGTTGGGCGAAAAATTTGGGTGCTTCGTCTCAAGCGGCTATTGTTACGAAATCACCCATAATTAACGGGAGCATTAAGGAACGTAATAAAGGTCGTGTTTTCCTTGGGCCTGGCATGTGGTTTCGGCCCACTCTAGGCCTAGTGTCTCTTTTCTCCCGAACCGGCACGTTCGTCTCGCCCAAACGCAATACGTTCATCTCGCCCAAACGCAAACATCATAACCCTAAAGGCCAACAAGCTCTCCCGTCTGTTTTGCCTGGCCGCTCCTACGCGTCGGTGGTTCGTGAAGGATCTAGCGCGATGATGAAGCAGGGTGGTGGCGCTGGGGGTGGCCGTGGTGGTGCGGGTAGCCTCTCCAGCAATTCGATCCTGGGTTCAATCCGAGTTTCAACCAGGGCTATGCTGGCCGTGGTACTGGTGTTGGTCGTGGGCGACCCGGCGGTCGTGGCTTCAATCGGGGCGAATTTGGCCGGGGTCGGGGCTACCGATATGGTGGGCGCTATGGTTCTGATTCTGGTCGGTATGGCAATGGGGGAGGTGGCTATGGCGTCAGGGGAATCGGCAGTTCTGAAGGCAGAGGTCTTGGCGATGAAGGGAATCGACTTTCAACCTTCCAGGCTTCTGGGGTGCAGGCCTCCACTGCGCATCCTCCTTCGATGGATTCTGGTAAGCAACCTCAAGTGACCGAACCTGTTCTTGTGGAGTCTATGGAGGTGGGTGATCCTAAAGGAGCAGTAGCGGAATCCAATATCAAAGGGGTTGTCAAAAATAAGATTAATAAGCCCTATTGCTATAGATGTCTCACTAAAGGTCACATTAACACTAATTGTCTTACTGAACTGAGCTGTGACATTTGTGGTTCTGATGATCATGTTACAAAAGTATGCTCATCAAATAAGCACATTAAGTCTATAGCTATTCCTAGTGGATATGCAGTTGAGGGGTTGGGGTTTTATTATATCCCATACTCAGGCACTCAAAAAGTTTCAAATGATTCCACAACTGCAGTAGTGAAAGTCCTTGAAAACTCAATGACGGTGATGAATGTAAAAGCTGAGCTAGAGCGTTTGTTACCTGGTACCTGGGAGTGGAAGGTAGAAGAGAGTAGCCCAAACTCCTTTGTCACAATTTTTCCTTCAAAGGCTGACTTACAGAGGCTTGTGGAATGGGGCCCTGTAGTAGCTAAGAGTGTGAAAGCTACTATGTGTTTTGAGGAGAAGGCTAGCTCTGATGTTTTTAGATATGAAATTCCTAAGGTCTGGGTTCAGTTTAGAGGATTAACTCAAGAGTTACGTCTCTTCCCAATCATTTGGGCTGTCGGGTCTATTCTTGGGGCCTCTAGAAAAGTGGACATGAAATTTACTAAGAAACATGATATTGCCAGAATTAATGTGGCTGTCTTAATCTAGATTAATTCCTGAATTTGTTAATGTGGTTGTTGGGGATTTTGTGTACGAGCTTCAGTTTCGAGTGGAGAAAAACATGGACTCGGCTAATCCCAAGCCAATTAACATGGATCTGGACCCTGAGGGGGATGCTGACCAGGATATGGATGAAGATGATTTATTGGATGATGTTGCTGATCAGGATAACAATGGGCAAATAGACACAAAATCATCGTCTATTAGTAGGGCACCGAATTGTACTGGCTCGGCTCCATCCAAAGTGCTGCAAAGAGACCTTACTACTCCATCAGTGGTGGTTCTGCAGCCTAATGGCATGGTTTCTAAGCCTGGGTTGGTCACTTCGCAAACAGTCACAAACTCAACTTCTGTTAGTACGGCACCGACTAGCACTGGTTCGGCTCCATCCAAATTGCTGCAAAGAGACTTTACTAATTCATCAATGGTGGTTCTGCAGCCTAATGGTATGGTCCCTAAGACTGGGATGGTCACTTCGGCTGTTCAGTTAGGGGAGTCTGTGAAGGGGTCTAGTCCTATTTCTTTCAATTCTGAAGCTGCTGCTCCTAAAGTATCTTCGCCTGTACCTTCATCTCCAAAGAAGGGTTCTCAGTTGCCGGTGGTGCCGACTCGTTCTAGTAAAAGGTCTGCTCTGTCAGCTGATCAAAATGCTCTGGAACGAGCCACTAAGCTAAAAGCCAGGCTTAATTTGGAAGAATCTGCTGAAGAAGGTACTTCTAATCATTCTTTTTTGGATGTTGTTAACGATGATGCTATTATTTTGAATATTACTTCGGTTGGAATTTGCTTGGGTAATTCTAAAGCTGTTATTAAACATAATGTTCAATCTTTAAAGAATTTAGCTTTTGGGAAGGTTGATATGTTTGATTCTGTGGTGGATTGTGTTGGGGAAGCGAGGCATGGTTATGCGGATGGCAAGATGTCTGATACTGCTAGCGACCTTGACTTGCTTGTGGCTAATCACTTTTGTGGGGAGGTAGCTGAGGGGGTTAGTGGGGGTGATCTGGATTACGTTGGTGATCAACAAGTTCGTACCCGTACTAAAAAATCCAGGGCTAAGGTGGGTAAGAAACAGGGTAAGAATAGAAACTCACTTTGCTAGGATCATAATGAAGGGCATTTTTTGGAATTGTAATGGGTTAGCTGATCCAAAGAAGTTTAAATTCTTATCGGATCTCACTTTGGAGAAAAACTTAGACTTCATTGCCTTATCGGAAACTGGTAGGAGGGAGTGCTCACAGTCTTTTCTTAAAAATCTTTGTGCGGGAAAGGATTTTTTGTGGCATTGTAAATCTCCTATTGGTAGATCTGGTGGCATGCTAGTGGGGGTTAGTTTGGTGACTTATGACATAGGGGAAATTGAGGAGGGGGATTTTTTTGTGAAATTTAAGCTCAGGAACAAAAGCGATGGCTACCAATGGTTATTGGTGTCGGTGTATGGGCCGGCACAACCGACCACTCGAGGGGCTTTTTTGACTGAGTTGGTCCAGCTATGTACCAAAGAATCTTTATCAATGATAATTGGTGGGGACTTTAATATCATAAGGGGACCTCATGAAAAAACAATGCGAATTATAATGATAGATGGCCTTTTTTGTTCAATGCCATTATTGATGTTTTTAATTTTAGGGAGTTGGAGTTGTCAGGCAGGCAATTCACTTGGGCTAATAATTTAGCTAATCCAACCTTCGAGAAACCGGATAGGGTGCTAGTTAGTGCGAGTTAGGAATTAAAATTTCCTCATTCTACTATACTCGCTCTAACCGAGAAATTCGATCACACTCCTTTATTTCTTAACACTGGAGACTCATCTACGTCAACTAGTTCATATATGTTTAAATTTGAACTTTGTTGGCTTTTACGGGAAGGGTTTTTTGATATGGTTAAGAATAATTGGGAAAGAAATGTGTCGGCCTGTTCCGCTCTAGAGCGTTGGCAGTCTAAGATTTGGCGCTTGCGTCAATACTTGAGGGGTTGGGCTAAAAATGTTGCTGGGACTTATAGACAGGAGAAAAAGCAGTTGCTTGATATGCTTGATGTGTTGGATAAGAAAGTGGAGTCCATGTCTCTCTCGCCAGATGAGTTAACCTTTAAACACACCCTTAATGAGAGGCTTTCTACTTTATTACGGGAAGAAGAAATCAAGTGGTACCAGCGTGCAAAAGTAAAGTTTTTACTTGAGGGCGATGCCAACACTAAGTTTTTCCACTTGGTGGCGAATGGAAAGCACCGCAAGTCTCGTATTTTCCAGCTTGAGCATGAGGGAGGACTAATATGTGGAGATGGTGCACTAAAAACATATATTACTAATTATTATAAACATTTGTTTGGTCCTTCTGATTGTGTTCAGCTATCTTTGGACGAAACAAGAATTGAGGATATTCCTCAAGTTTCATCTTTGGAAAATGAGATCCTAATCTCTAAGTTTGATGAGGAAGAGGTTAGGAGAGCTATTTTTCAGATGGAGCATAATAAGGCACCTGGGCCAGATGGATTCCCCTCAGAGTTTTATCAAGTCTTTTGGCATGTTATTAAAACAGATTTGATGGCTCTTTTTGAGGAGTTCCATTTTGGCAATCTGAATCTTCATAGCTTGAATTTTGGGGTTATAACTTTGTTGCCAAAAATTAGTGATGCTAAGCACATTCAACAATACAGACTTATATGTTTGTTAAATGTTAGTTTTAAGATATTCACCAAAGTGGCTACAAATAGAATATCCCTTATTGCTCAAAAAGTTATTAGTCCTTCCCAAACAGCGTTTCTTCCTGGCCGGAATATAATGGAGGGTGCAGTTATCTTACATGAGACTTTGCATGAGTTACATAAGAATAAACGGAATGGAGTTATTTTTAAAATTGATTTTGAAAAAGCTTATGATAAAGTCCGATGGGATTTTTTACAACAAGCGCTCCGAATGAAAGGTTTTTCCACTACTTGGTGTAATTGGATTAAATCTTTTGTTCAAGGAGGGAATATTGGTATTAAGGTTAATGATCAGATGGGATCATATTTTCAGACTAGGAAAGGACTTCGTCAAGGTGATCCATTGTCCCCAATTCTTTTCAATATTGTGGTTGATATGTTGGCTATTCTTTTGGCTAGGGCGAAAGAGGAGGGTCAAATTAAGGGAGTGATCCCTCATTTGGTGGATGAGAGTTTATCTATTCTTCAATTTGTTGATGATACGGTGATTTTTATGGATCATGATTTGGATAAGGCTAAAAATATGAAGCTTTTACTTTGTGCGTTTGAACAACTTTCCGGGTTAAAGATAAATTTCCACAAAAGTGAAATTTTTTGTTTTGGGCTTGCTAAAGACCACCAGGCAGCATATTCCAATTTGTTTGGTTGTAAGTTAGGTTCTTTTCCTTTTAGATATTTGGGGTTCGATGCACTATAGAAAATTGAGTAATTCTGATTGGAGGGTGGTTGTAGAGAGATTTGAGAAAAGGTTACGAGGTTGGAAAGGTAAGTTGCTGTCTGTTGGGGGTAGGCTGGTACTGATTAATTCTGTGTTGTCTAGTTTGCCTATGTTTATGATGTCTTTTTTTGAGGTCCCAAGAGGGATTCTGAAAAAAATTGATTATTATAGATCCCGTTTCTTCTGGCAAAATGACCAACACAAGAAAAAGTACATGCTTGCGAAATGGAAACTCCTTTGTCAACCAAAAGATCAAGGTGGGTTAGGGATCCTGAACCTTGATCTCCAAAATAAAAGCTTACTAAGTAAGTGGTTGTTTAAGTTATGTAATGAGCAAGGGATCTGGTAGCAGCTGTTGAGAAACAAATATTTGCGAGGTAAAACTTTAAGTCAGGTTGAAAGAAAATCAGGGGATTCTCATTTTTGGAGCAGTCTCATGGGGGTAAAATCACAATTCCTAAGCCTTGGTTCCTTTATCGTCAAAGATGGGACCCAAATAAGGTTTTGGGAAGATATTTTGTTGGGTAATTTACCTTTAAAAACTCAATACCCTTCTTTGTTTAATATTGTAAGGAAGAAGAATGCAACTGTGGCTGAGGTCCTTAGTTCTTCCCCTCTAAATGTTTCTTTCAGAAGATCTTTAGTAGGAAATAAACTGACAGAGTGGGAGAGTCTAGTTGTGAAAACAATGACTGTTACCTTACAAGAGGGAATCGATTGTTTCAGGTGGCGTCTCCATCGTAATGGCATGTTCTCGGTCAAATCAATGTACACTTTCTTGGTTAACACTGGTATTAAAGTTTCACAGGAGATTTGGCACACTAAGTTACCTTTAAAGATTCAAATTTTCTTATGGTACATCAAGACGGGTGTGCTATTGACTAAGGATAATCTTGTTCGCGCAATTGGCGTGGGGATAAGTCTTATTATTCTTAGACAACTGAAACTATCAACATCTTTTCCTAGACGTGTTTATGCTAAATTCTGTGGCGTTTAGTACACATGACCTTGGGGTTTGGCCCTCCTATCAATATTCATCATTTATTTAATGGGTGGTTAGCATAAGGAAGTCACTCGAGTTTACGTATTATTAACAGTGTTGCTTGATTTGTTGGGCCTTATGGCTCATTAGGAATGAAACTGTTTTTAACAAATGTATACCCAAATCCTTTTTGCAGGTATTGTTCAGAGGAACGCATTGGCTCCGTACATGGGCCAAATTACAGCGAAGTGAATCACACAAAGAGGGTCTTCGTGATGTTTGTCGTCAGCTTGAGATAGTAGCTTTGCAGTTTTTTGCTTCGTTTGGTTGGCCTTATGTGCTGCGGATTAGTTATCTTAGTTGAGGGTTTGGTTCTTGTGTCAAACAGTCTCTAAATTTTCATAATTGTAATAAGTATGGACTGATTCTCTCTAAGAGAGATGAAGCCGGAATTTTGTATTCCATTATCCAAAAAAAAATGCAATTTACAGAGCGCTGCACCCCCCTGGGCAACATAACTCAATTTCATGATCCACCGTAGTGAGTTTGAACACAGATGCAATTTGGCAAATATTATGCCAAAAAAATTCTAGTAACAGTGGCTGAACAATTAGATGTGCGTTCCTAATTTGTGGCCTCTCTTACAAAAAGAAAAAACATGTTTTCTTACTTGATCATAGTTTTATTTTACGAATACCTTCACCATTGTTTTTGGACTGCAGATATTTTTCAGAGATTTGTATTATCTCTAAAATGGGATCCTCTAGTTGTATTGCCATCGCAGAAACCACCTAACAAAATTTCCTTCGTAGGCATGGCAACACTTGAAAGCCACATGCTTAACACCATCACCAACCCCAACCGACCGGCCGACCTCAAATATCAACCAACCTCGCATGCAGAGAGATCAATGCACCGCCGCGGTGGCCGCGTAGACGGAGGTCCAGCCGGCGGCCATCTAGAAGCCGTTGCGGCGGTTCCGGTAGTCCTCCCTGGCCTGCTCCACCTCCTCTCTGGTGTTCATGACGAAGGGGCCGTCCCTCACCACCACCTCGCCGTGTGGCCGCGCCGCCACGAGCAGGAACCTCACCGACTGCTGCTCGCTCCGCGCTGCCACGCCATCGCCGTCGCCGAACACGACACAGGTGCGCGCGCGCGCGAAGGCGGAGGCGCTCCCGAAGGCGGCCTCGCCGTCGATGACGTAGGCACAGGCGCTCCAGCCGGGCGGGACGGGCTGTCGGAGGCGCGCGCCGGGGCGCATGGTGACGTCGAGGCACATGGCCGGGGTGCGGGTCTGGAGAGGCGAGCGCGAGCCCAGGGCCTCTCCGGCGATGACCTTCATGGACACGCCGTCCTTCTCGGCGGTGGGGATGTCCTGGCAGGCCAGCTCTTGGTACCTCGGCTCCACCCTACAGCAAACAGCAAACGTAGCATAATGTAACGTAAGCAACACGTACCGTTAAAAACTGTCAAAGCGCATTTGCCAAAATGTCCCTTCTACTTTGGCCCATCAGTCTCCCAAATTAGTGAAGTCGGAGCGGGTTGGGGAAGAGAAATCGCGTGGTTTTTTTTCTTCTCCCTATTTGGAAGATCCATTTTTAACTGAAATCTAGGTAGGTGAACTGAGAATTTAAACTTAAATTCTTATCTATCCACGTGGATAAACTCTCATTGTAGCCCAGCCAAACAAGATTTTAATCTGTATCCATCGGCATTTCTCTTTCTCCCCCGTACCATGAAAAGAAAACTGTCATAACTATCTAGTACATACATCTTGTCCTTTGCGGAGAGGTTAATCCAGAGATTGATGCCCCTCTGCACGCCCTGGCCGCCGGGCATCTCCGCGTGCACCACGCCGCGCCCCGCCGTCATCCACTGCAATCAATCATTACATGCACATCAGCGTCATTTTCACGGCGACCATTCAGTCATGCATGTGTCAAATTGCCATGTACACCGCGCACGCATGGATACGCATATGCATGTGATCCGGAAAAAAGTGGAGATTAATCACGCACGGTGCTGCACTGAAAATGGTTCAGGATTCTGACTTTACTAGTCGTGGATGTTAACTTGTAACCAAACAGTAATACATACATACTGGGCAACCGAATCAACGATGCTTTCTGAAATAACCCAAAAATTTCAAAATTTTGTCTTATTTAATTATTTGACTTTTGTTTGAGCTCTTTTTGTTTTCCTTTCCTTTCTGGGAATCCTTGCCATTTTCGGCGCTTACCAAATCTGGACCTTACCGTTTTCGGCCCTTGGCCATTTCCTTTCCCGGCCCGAAATTTTTCCTTCGGCCCGTTTTCAATTTCCCCGCACCGGCCCGCCCGCACGTTGCCTCCTTTCTTCCCCCTCCTTCTTCTACCTCGCGCCGACCCGCGCCCTTCGCCTCCGGTTCCTCCTCGCGCGCGCTACGCCATCAAAAACCTGCATGCCAAGCCACCCTCCTCCTCCGCTTGGTCGCCGCCTGCCTGCCTCCGCGCCGAACGCCCGGGTCATCTTCTTCTCCGCGCCCGCCGCCCTCGCGTCCGCCTCGCAAAAACCGATCCCGCGCCGCCCGCCGAACCTCGCCACCCTACCGCCCCCCTACCTCGTCTCCGTATAGCTGTAGTGCCGCCCTGCACTGTCTTCGCGTCGTCCGCCCTCAATTTCCCCTCCGCACGCGTCGCCACCGCATCCTCTCTCTCCCCCACCGTCTGCTCTTTCTCCCTCCCCGTGCACACGCTATAAAAGGCACTCCCGGGCCGCCATATTCGTCGCACCAAGCGCCCCAAGGCTTTTCACCCCCGCCCCGGCTGTCCATTTCGTCTCCGGCCACTTCTCCTCGCCACGCCCGGAGCTTCTTTCCCCATCTCCGGTTGAGCTCCGTTGCCGCGCCACCACGCTTTCTCTTTTAGCCAACTCCGGCCACCGTTGAGTCCGCTAACCTCCTCTCTCCGTTTCTCTAATTCTTAGAGCTCCAGAGCCCCAAATCGCGGATTCGCCGCCTTCTTCCTCGCGTCCGTAGTCACTTTACTCGTCCCTCCCGCTCTCGACAAGAACCCAGACGGACAGTCCTGCCCCGTCTCACCGACACGGGCCCCGCCCATGACCCCTCCCTCGCTCATTGTCGCCAGGGCGCGTGTCGACCTCAGTTCTCTCTCGCCACCACCGCCCCCATGTCGTAGCTTCGGCCAGCGCGTGGGCGACCACTTCAGCGCGCGAGTGGGCCGAAGTCCATTTCACTGTGCAGCTCGATGCACAGTTCCCACTTTCATTTCTTTTTCGGATTTTGATTTAATTAAAATCTGAAAAATGCAAATAAAATCCTAGAAAATTCCCAAAAATTCCCAAAAATTCAAAAATGCCAAAAATACATGTTCTTGACTATTTCGAGCCGATGAGTCCAAAAACGACCTCCGTTTCGCCATATCAAGTCCAGAAACTTCCCAAAAATGCCCTTGAACTCTGTTCCGGCCATTTTCTCTCTGTTTCTTTTTCCGATTTTCTTTCTTCGTCCCTATTTATTCGTTTATTTATTGGTTGCGTTTTCTCGCGTTAGATTCAACGTCAAAGCAATCGTCGGCACGAATCTCGGAGAAGGAACAATACTTGGAGCCGGAGAAGTTCTTGGAGCAGCGTCAAGAGCAAGAGCCGTTCGAAGTCAGACCCGATATCGACACTCTCTCATTAGGCGAACCCTCGAATCCGCAAGGCAAGCCACACTCCTTGAACATGTTGATCCCAATTCCATTACAGTATATTTATGTATCTTCTGTACTGCATTATTTTACTGTCATTTTAGAAAATAAGAAATGTGATAGTTTCGAATGACAGGATTAGATACCACCCCATGCTAAACTCATTGTTATGCCTTAAGTCCTTTTTAACCCTAGGATATAAAATATTGAACCCTCGTAAAGGTAGCAATTCATACAATTATTACTTTTAGACAAATACTTAATCTCAGAAGGATTGGTTTGGAGAATGGTTTTTAAAATTGCTACGGTGCGGGGGACAGCATTGGGCGGACCACGGGAGGTGGATGCCGACCCAATCCCCAACCGGTGACGAAGCCAATGGATGTGACGTGGTGGTGGTACAGTTGGTATCAATGGATGGTGGTATGTCATTTGGCTGAGTCTTTGGCATTTAAGGACCGATGTCTTGGGCAACGTAAATAACTTCAGATCCCGCTCAACCACAAGTTGGGCCGGCCATCCTCACTGACTTGGTCCAACATAACTCAGTACGTGTATTTCCCCTCGGAATATCTAAAGGCGAGACCCCGATCTTTTTGGTAGATGGGGTGGCAACGGGAGGGGTGAAACGGAATGAAAGGCCATTCGACGGTTTTCACAACAGTGGGTTTCCTCAATTGATCAGGGCGCAAGGCCCACTTCGGCCCGTGGGTTCCTGAAGGTTGAGGATTTACAGCTCTCACTGGGTAGGAACTAAGGGGGGAAATTCAATGAAAGGTTATGTTAATCTCGGTCCGGCCGCATGCATAAAAGTTGCATGTTAATACTAGTGGCACTAACGATCGTAGATATCTTGTGGGTAAAGCTGAGCACCTCTGCAGAGTGATATCAATGGTATTCAAATACGTCGTGCTTCGATTAATGAAGTGAGTTAATTTAGGGTGATTCCTGTAACTGCGCCCCTGTAGCTTTTTAATTAAAACTTGTCGTGGAAGTGAACTTTGCAAAGATAACCCCCAGGGATATATTGCTATTTATGATTTGTGTTTCAAATGTAAAATAAAAGTTGATATTTACAACTTGCATCCATAAAACTTAAAAACCTGTGCCTACCTTTGCTTATCCCTACATGTAATATTCAGAATTTCCGTGTGGTTTGTTGAGTACGGTTGTGTACTCACCCTTGCTCCCAATCCCCTCTTTAGATTTCAAATGAAGCTGGCGAATTCCAGAAGATCGTAGATGATGATGTTAATTACTTGGTTTTAGGAGGCCTTGATCTATCTGCTCAAGCGTTTCCTGTGGGCGTTCTATAATATATTCGGTGACAGCCGCACCTTTTGTAAAACCTTGGCCATTAGGCCCTCATTTCATCTATAAAATGTTCGCATTTGCTCTTTTATCAAGCAATGTACACTTGGTTACCTGCAGCTAAAATCCTGGGTAGCTGCGAAGGTATTTATATGCACCCCTTGGAAAGGGCGGTCCGTCACACTTTCTGACGTGATTTCTAGCTTTAATGTGACCTACTAGTGCGTTTCATTGTAAGATGCTGACATGCATGAGCCTAAAGTGAAAGGAGCTCCAAACATCCAACTGCATGGCGAGCAAGTACTCTTTAACCCTAAAAAGGTTACAGGTATGGTTCCTTTTGGAGTCGTAACTAATTAACTAGCAATTGTAGCTTTCTTCTTGCATTTCTTCAGCTAGCTTTAGCTATAACACTTTTTTGCTTGCCTTCTTTTTTTCTCCACGAAAGCAAGCGACTAAGCATGCAAGTCGATCATTGTCAAAACAAAATCTAAAATACCCTCACTAAATTCATTGGAAAAAAACCCTTCTGTAAAATACATCTCTTAGATATATTTTACTCAAATTATTTTCGGTTTTCAATCCAAAATTTATTCATGCATTTTCTTTATCAATATCAGACTAAAACCGGGGGTCTAAGCACGATATTTGAAATAAGAGGGGAATCATTTCTAAAAATAAAAGGAAAAACAAGAGAGGGGCCATCAAAAGACTCTCAATAGTCTTATCTATATGTTTAATGGTATTGCTGATTGGAGACCTAACCTGAACATCTCCTGTGTTGATGATGCCCTTGTGGCCTGAAGAATCATGATAACTCAAGCCTCCCTGAAAGAACACACAAACGACAAAAATTCTCTGATCAAATTCTAGGACAAATTCCTTAGTACTTTTCACTATACAACTGTTTAGCAGTGACAAACTCCTTAGTACTTTTGTATAATGCCAATACCCAACTGTTTAGCACTAACAAACTGTAAAAGAATTCATATCAATTGTTACCTCAAGCATGTAGGTAACATTCTCAAATCCTGAAGGGACACCATAGAAAAATGAAAAAAAAATGTAAGACCTATAATTCGGGAACATACCAGACTTAAAGAAATTATATGCAAGAATGGGAAATAAATTATTACAAACCTCTGTGGGGATGATCATGAAAGCCAGCTGGAGGAGAAACTGAAGAAAAAAAAAGAAATGAAAAGGGAAGGTGTGAAGATTATGCTGAAGAAAAAAAGAAAAAAATATATGGAAAATTAATTATGATGTCACAGAATGACTTAAGTGTTTCCTTTCAGTTGAAGGGCCCCTAATTATATAACTTATTCAAATACTAATTAAGGCTCAAAATTATTAGACCTTTTAATGCACGGTCGATTTGTGGTCCAGCAATCAAAACTAGCATCCTTTCATTCTTGAATATATGTCATTTTACATCTATAAAAACTGTATTGTCTCTCTTTATTAAATCACTTATTACTTTTTCGATGGTTTGCCTTATTTTAGCCCACCGTAGTAAATAACATTGGAAAAAACTAAAGGAGAGGATTATAAGGAAAAAGTTGTAAAAATTCACCTTGAAATTGTAGAATAACATATATTTAAAAACAAAATTTAAAAACCAGAATGACATTTATTCAAGAATGAAAGGAATATCTAATATGGCAACATATCCAGTGAAAACGTCCTTTAATGTGAAAACTCCATGAAACCTACATGCAAAAGTTTTGAAAAATTATCAACAATTTTCATATGCAAGGGAGGTAAGATTCTACAATCCTATAAAATTTTATGTCTAAACTTAATTTCATTTAAAAGATATTAAAAAGACAAATTCAGCTTAAATAGTGTTTTTTTACTATTTATCATTATTTATTTTGCTGTTTGTCTTTTTCATATATTTTAAATATGATTGAGTTTGGTCTTCAATTTTACAGAGTTGTAGAAACTTAATTACTTTCCCTACATATGGTAATTTTTTGAAATTTTTTCAAAACTTGTACACTTAGATTTCACGGAGTTTTCACGATAAATAAGGTTTATACTAGATTTGTCGCCATCATACTTACTCCTACGTTTCAGCTTGCTGTAAGCCGTTCATAGTCCACTTTAATTCATTACGCTGAAACGGGCAATTAATTAAGATGGCACAGTCAACCCTTTCCAGACTGTGGATGAGTTGTGAATTGCGATGGTGATATATTTGCTGTGTACTATTACAGTTACAGAGTGATCGAGACAGCGTACGTACACTCAAACTCATCCAAGGAAAGGAACGGATCCAAGATCTCCAGCTCCGGCCTGCAAGATACAAACAGAATTAACTAACCATATGAGTTTATCAGATGATTATATATGTTTACCTGCCAATGCTTCTTCTGAGGGCGAAGCCCTCAGCGAGGGGCTGGCGCTCGCACGTCAGCTTCTGGATCACCGGCCGTGGCTTCCTCAAGGGGCAGCAGCGCTCGTCTCGGCCGGCATCTTCCTGATCACTGCCACGCACGCAAATTAAGGAGAAAAGAATCAATATATGTAGATGATCAGAAGTAGAAATGGACTAGGCATGCATACAGGATTCCTAAACAATAACGGATCGTCCGTTACACGTACGTACCTTGCTCTGACGACGCAGATCATATCATCATTCGCAGCGTGCGTATCCTCCATGCGGCCGCCGAGCGGCAGCTCCGCCGCCGCCATTGCCGGTTGCCCACGAAGGGCTCCGTGGTTAGAGGAGGAGGGGGAGGCCGGAGAGATCAAGGGGATGCAGGTGGTGGCAGACATGGCCCCAAACGCAAATTTGTACGTGTATCAGATCAAGGGGACGCGATGCGGTTGGGACTTGATTTGCTCGTCAGCGGGCGCCGGCCCAGCTTTAAATACCCGCGCGCGACGCCAGGCCGCGATTGAGCAGGTGTGAACGCTGCCGCGCGCGGGTGGGCCCCGCACCGTGGTCGCGTTGCGCCGCATGTGTGGTGCGTCCGACTGCGGGTGGTGGTCCCGCCGCTGTCTCCTCCTCCCAAATCCACAGAGAGAGAGAGAGAGAGAGAGAGAGAGAGAGAGAGAGGGAGACAGGGCAGTGTGAACGGGATAATTTGTCGCAGCGTGTTAGGCCCGTACGACTCGACGAGATCCGTTGGAATTTTCTCTTCGGAAGACGCGAATGGCCCGGGCCGTGTCACCGCCGCCACGCCAATGGCTCGTCTTTGATCCGTTCGTGAAGAATGGGGCCCACCACGCAGTGACACTGTGTGTCCCATGGTGCAGTGACACGGTTGGCCGGTGGCTAGCACGTGTTACGGAGGGAGGGAGGGAAGGAGAGGAGACGAAAGAAGCATATGCATTTTCCTTCGTACAGCTAGAGTGACCATTGTGAAGTGTGAACGAACCCGGCCCTCTGCCGGTTGTTCGCTGCATGCCTGCTTGAGCTCTGTACCAAACGGCTAATCAATCGATCGAGCTCAGCTTTATGTACCAAATCGGTTCTAGTATGTAAGTACAAGTACGGGCTTTCTTCTAATTCCTTCCTTCTTTCTTCTTTTGTGCAGAACCTTTTCATACATGCGCGAAAATCTACTTGTAGCAACTTCACCATTTTAAAAACTAGCTAGGGGATGATACATTAAGCTACTAGAACCGACTCATTGAAGAAAATGGTTTGGACCTGTCTTTTTGATACGCAGGATTCCCAAGGGAAACATCATCCATTTCGTATCTAAAATTAGTACACAAGTTGTCATGCTCCAAACAGAGGATTCTCGTGGGAATGTTTTGTACTAAACCAAACATCTTCCATTTAGTGTACAAAATTTTACATGAGTTTACACGTTCTAAATAGGGCTTTTGTGGTGTCTCTAATGGAAATCAATCTTCATCGAGACAATCGGCTCAATTAACCTCCCCGCTCAAGACGTATCTCCTTGATTCTTTATTACCATTGCATGTCTATTTGGTTTGAGCTAACCTGGCGGTAGGTCGCTTTTATTTTTAAAAAAATGGTCAAGAGTTCTAGCATTCGCTAAAGAAGTAGCAACAACAACCGAGCTATAAGCACGTACTCACACCCACGCACGTACACATGCACACACACTCAACCACCACATTTGCACATGGCCCTCGTGCGTCGCGTTGAGCAATGACTACTGTATTTGATGAGTTAGTGGCGTTGCTCACACCAACCAACCGATCGGCTCACTCGGCCGCGTGGGTAGATCGTTTTGACTGGACATATTTTACAAACGATCTTTAGATAACTATGTTTGATTAAGTAAAGGCCTAAATAGTGGTGAAGATCCCACCACTCTTATCTCTCCTCTCACTCATATAAATGAACAAACCTCACTTCTAGGACAAAGGCTTAAACAAAGGATTACTCTTAAATATACAAAAAGTAAACTTAAGTTTTGTGAACCCCTACAAAATATAGAAAGAAAAAATTCTAACCTCGACAAAAGTAAAATAAACATAGGTGAATCCTGACAAATGCAGAAGCAAATAAAACTAAAAAATTTGTAGTATAGCTTCACTAAAATAATTGTTACTTAGCACTGTAATTTAATATTACTAAAACATAAAAAAATTTAGGCAACCAAGAATTAGCCAAAGTCGTTGAAAGAGTCATAGTATGGAACCAACCAAGAATTAGCAAAACTGAAATAATGAGTCCAGTACGAAACCCAATTTCCATCTTGTTTCTATC
Source organism: Guadua angustifolia (assembly GCA_036346375.1). Taxonomy (NCBI): domain Eukaryota; kingdom Viridiplantae; phylum Streptophyta; class Magnoliopsida; order Poales; family Poaceae; genus Guadua; species Guadua angustifolia. Next base: position 240,756 of record JAYEVE010000692.1, on the reverse strand, counting down.
TGCAGCTAGACCAACCCCACAATTCGTTGGGGGCACACCGATAGCTAGAATGGCTGTAGAAAAAGATCAAGAAAGATATGACCCTTTTGTCTCATTCTTATTTAGCTGGATCCCCCTAGCTAGCCAATTCTGCTCCCGTGTGAACCCAATGTTCTATAAATCAATCATGTGCATAAGAAATTATAGCCTCAGCTAGGACATGCAAGTATATGTACTCCTCCAAATATAATATATAGTTAATGAATAACGCTTCTATGCATCACTCTTTTAATACATGTTGTATAAATCTTGAAGCAATAAAGGAGATAAGTAATTATAATCTACCATTTATTTATATTTTAATATTTGTATAGATATTAAATAGTGATACATAAAAACACCTTCTATAGTTAATTGATGCAGCTGCAACTATCTAGGAATCGACACAAAGAGACAACTAATTTCATATACAAACATACACATGCCATATCTAAGTTGTCTTAGTGTGAACAGAGTTCTTGGTAGTCGCCAAAATTTTCTATGCATTGGCCTACAGAATTCAAGCTATATATCAGCACCAGTTCATTCACTCATTCATTAAGCAAGCTTTCTCTCCCATCGGCACACACTTTTCTTTTTTTTCCTAAAAAAACAGAGAACCTACTTCGCTTTCTTATGATAGAATCGTAGACGATACAGAACATTAGATGCATAGAAAATTCTTTGACTTTCTTGGGACAAGCAAGCATATGTACTCTTCCAATATAAAAATAAATAATTGGTGTATATATACCTTTCTACAAACTATGAATCATGCACACAAACAGACAAGCAAGCATATCTAAGTTCTAGAAGTGTGAACTGAGTTTTTGTCAATGGCCAATTGCAAAATTCAAGCTATATTACTAACTTTCGTTCACTCATTCATTAAGCAAACTCAACAAAATCAGAGAACCTACTTTACTTTCTAAAGATGGAATCATGGATAGTAAGAACATTAGGACTCGGCTGTCAGTAGCTTTCTGTGTGTGAACGCCCAGCTCAAGATCTCCAGCATCGCGTTAATAGGCGTACGCGCGCAGTCATAGTAACTGACGGATCGTTGCATCACAACTAGATTTGTATGACTCCTGTGTTGAGAGCTAGGTTGAATTGATTGATTGAGGGTCAATTCCAGTAATTAGATTAGGTACCCCTCCAAACTCAACCAAATAATTCTCCACTTACTAGCTTTACATACATGTAGTGAATAGCGGTTCCATCACAAAATGGATTCGGACAAATTCCACTTCAGAAAACCTGTTTCCTGGACTGGGTTTTTCCTACTCCCTTTTGTTCCAAAACCACAGGTCCATGAAGAAAACCAATGTACACACATGAATTTCACAAGAATTTATCGGAAACAGCATAGTTCCCAATGAATCCCAAAAAGATCTTATGTTCGAAATTTGATCTCAACACGGAGCCCTACTGGGACTGGGACGCCTCGTCCTGAGAAAACACTACCTCGATATGCCCCAGGAATATAACCCTGAGATATCTACTCATTGAGTGTGTGAACACATTTTGTGTAAAAGTCACAGTGTATGAACTCAAATGGACTCTTAGTGTGGGACGGAGGAGGCTACTAGAAGGGGGTTGAATAGACGCAACATAATTAAACGGCACCGTAAACTTTCGCAATAAGGAATGTCAAAAGATCTCCCTTCTAATAGCTATGAGAAGCTACTGTTAGAAATGAAAGAGAGAGTAAGAGAAGTACTCAACAAAATGAGATTGCTAATGATCCCTTATCTTCATTAGAGTTTGATCACACACATATACACACACACAAGATTGGGGTGTCTTTTGGGAGAAGACATCTCTCCTTAAAAGGCACCTTTTCGCAATTGATGATATGATTTATGAAATTGATCACATGTTTCATAACACTCCCCTTGATCAATCTGTTCACTTGTATATATCTTATAAGTTCCTCCAAAAACTCTATGGGAAAAATATGAGGAAATATATGATATTTACATTCCATTGAAAACTCCTTTAAAAACCCAGTGGAAAAATATATAAGGAGAAACTGATTGACATATATGTATACTTGTATTGATATTGCCTCGTTAAAAACCTTAGATGAGAAATCTTGATAGAAAAACTAATTAAGGAAAAAAGAGTGCAATATGCTGATCTGATGATCATAAATAGTTTATAATCAGGAGTTTACTGCCCTTGAATTTTGCAAGTCTCGAAGTCGTCTCATACCAATTCCATGAACATATTTCTAGAATAAAGTTGTTGGTAGAGATTTTGTGAATAAATCGGCAAGATTCTCACAAGATTTTGTTTACAAAATATTTATGTCCCTATTTTCATGTAATTCATGAGGATAAAATAACTTAGAAGCAATGTGTTTAGTGATGTTGCTCTTTATATAATCTGTTTGCATCTGTGCAATACAAGCTGTATTATCTTCATAGATAATGGTGGGTGCTCAAATGAATCTACACCACATGACTTTCGAATGTATTGAATCATTCTGCAAAGCAACACACATTCGTGAGACGCTTCATACAAAGCGATAATCTCAGAATGATTGGTGGAGGTTGCCACTAAGGTCTGTTTTGATGACTTCCATGAGAAAGTCGTACCACCATTTAAGAAAACAAATCCAGTCTGAGATCTGGCATTATGGGGATCAGATAAATAGCCAGCATCTATATATCCGATCATGGTCGTATCTTGGTTTTTTTATAGAATAAACCAAGATATTTTGTACCTTGGAGATACTTGAAGATGTGTTTTATGCCAGTCCAATGTCTTTTGTTGGACATACGCTGTATCTTGCTAGTAAGCTTACTGTAAATGCAATATCAGACCTGGTGCAATTTGCAAGATAATTAGTGCTCCAATAGTACTGAGATATGGAATCTATGGTCCCAATATCTCCTCATCTTCGCTCTTAGGTTTGAATGGGCCTTTATCCCTATCAAGGGATCTGACGACCATGGGTGTTTTTGATGAATATGATTTATCCATATTAAATTTCTCTAGAATTTTCTAGGTATATACAGACTGGCGCACAAGAATTCCTAAGGGAATGTGCTCAAGTTGTAGGCCTAAGCAAAATTTGATTTTGCCAAGGTCTTTCATCTCAAATTATGTCTTAAGATGATTGCCTGCTTCTTTTATATCTTGTGTGGTTCCGATGATATTGAGATCATTGACATATATTGAGATGATGCAAAATCCAGTTGAGAATTTCTTTATGAACACACACAGACAATCATCATTATTTGAGTAACCCTTCTGCAGAAGGAACTCACTCAGTCGATTGTACCACATTCTTCCCGACTGTTTCAAGCCATATAATGACTTTTGCAGTTTTACACAATACATGTTATGATTTTCTTTTGTATTTGGAATTTGAAGCTCCTTAGGGACTTTCATGTATATCTAAATCAAGTGACCCATATAAATATGTAGTCATTACATCCATCAGCTGCATGGATAAGTTCATTTGTACTGCCAATGATATTAGATATCGAAAAGTGATTCCACTCATAACAAGAGAATATGATTTATCGTAATTGATGCCAGGTCTCTGCGTGAACCCTTATGCTACAAACCTTGCCTAATATCTCACCACCTCATTGTTCCCATAGGGAAGACATTATGAGGAGTAGGTATTACTGAGGTAAATACCTCTCTTTTGTTAAGCGAGCGCAATTCTACCTCGATTGCTTCCTTTCTTCCATTTGACCCAATCTGAGTACCTGAGGCACTCTGCCATGGACTTTGGTTCTGGAGCCAGGTGAAGGTTTTCAACAATCTACGAAGCAAAGTTTGTGTCGACAATTGTAGTCTTTCTATTAAATGATTCTCCTAAATCAACGTAATTTGTGGAAATTTAATTTACACCTTCTAACTCCTGATGATTTCCCTCAATGATGGTGAGGTGGTTTTGATGTCCTAGCATCAGAATTTATGTGCACATTTGCGCTGTGTCCTGGATATTCAACATCCAATTGGTGTCTTTCAACTTAATGTTGAATTGCATTTATTGCTTGAGGATGTTTCCTCGGTTTCTTTTGGAAAATCGTATCTTTCGCAACCAGATTTCTCCCCCTCTTATTATTATTCGGGAGATGAGTGGTTTTGCTAGGTACCTCCACTCTTTCTGGTGCATTTACAGCGGGGATATGTGATTTAGTGACACCTTTGTAATCTGTAAATGCATCTGGCAAATTATTTGCAATGAGTTGGAAATTTATGATCCTCTGAACTTTTAGTTCAGATTATTTAGTACGTGGATCTAAGAACTGAATGCCTGAAACATTCCAATCTATTTCCTAGCATTCTTTGTGGTATTGATCTCCCCCTAATGCCGAAAAATTATCCTCATCAAATATGCAATTAGCATACCGGCTATGAATAAAGTGCCCTGATAGGGGCTCAAGATATTTTATGATTGACAGAGAATTGTATCCTATATAGATCCCCAATTTTCTATGAGGGCCCATTGATGTACGTTGCGGTGGTGATATCGGTATGTATACAGCGCAATCGAATTTTCACAGATGGGAAATTCTAGGTTGATTTCCATGTACTAACTGCATGGGAGTGATAGTATGATATGTAATTGGACGAATTTGCATTAAGTCAGCGGCATGTAAGACCGCATGATCCCAACATGATGTTGGTAAGTGACAATTCTGCAGAAATGGTTGTGTGATTAAGTTGACTCTCTTGATAAGAGATTCAGCTAGACTATTCTGGGTATGTACATATGGTATTGAATGCTCTATATTTATACCTATAGCAATATACTCATAGCCAAACAATAATTATTAAATGCATGCGATGTGAATTCAGTTGCATTATCCATCCAAATGGATTTTATCTAGTTATTAGGATAATTTGCCCTTAATTTGATAATATGGGTAAGTAATTTGGCAAAGACATAGTTCTATGTGGATAAAAGATACACATGAGACCATCTTGTAGAGGCATTAATGAGTACCATAAAGTACCAAAATGGCCCAGATAATGGGTCTATAGGACCACATATATATCCTTGAATGCGTGTAAGGAAATTTAGTGATTCATTATTAATTTTAATGCGTGTAAGGAAATTTAGTGATTCATTATTAATTTTAAGGTAAGAGGGCCTTAAAATTAATTTCCTAGCTGCACATGTGGTGCAAACAAAATCTAATGATTTTGGGAAATTCGCAACATTTATGTTGTGACCAATAGAATTGTTAATTTTTTTTCATCGTCCCTAAACTAGGGTGATCAAAGTGATCATGCCAAATCTTGAACTTATCAAGATTATGAAAATTTATTTTGTATGTATAGTACAATTTAGATTAAAATTGAGGAAATTTTCCAACCACTCATTTTTCGCATCCACTGTATTTGACTAAGTGTGAATATCTTTCATTGCTCTCTCAATCTGTTTCCAGATGGAAACCCTTGATGCAAATATCATAAAAAATCAATGAGGGTACGGGTCAATTGAGAATACAGGAGTGCATCCGCAATGACTAATTGAGTACCCATAGGGAAATAATGATGGCTCTGTCAGAACCAACAACTTGAGCATCACTGTCGGTGATGGTCAATACATTTCCTTTTCTCTTTGTAAGAGTTCGGAAATATGTTGTTTCCCTTAATATGGTGTTAGTGGTGCCACTGTCAAGAAAACAAAGTTCTTCCTCTATTGAAGTATGCCACCAAGTTCTATAAAAGAGTAAAAAGCGACTCAATATAGAACATTAACGTAATTATTATTTCTAGGATATATTGTATGTAATACAATATATAGTTACTAAAAATATATACAACATTTAGTAGGACAAAGTTAGCTAATTATATAAATAGGATAATTAGGAGACTAATTGAGGTCTCCAAGCATTTCTTGGGAATCAAATTCCACAAGCATGCCATTTATATTGAGGGGAATATTTTTCTTTTCTTGGACCACACCATTAGGTCTCATTTTGAGGAAAATTTGTAGAATGTCCCACCACATCCTGATGGACGTCAAAGGTGAAGTAAGCCTCAATCTTATCCTTTTAATCTGCTTGCTTTTCCCAACTGATTGGAGGTATAACTCAATCAAATATTTTGGAGTATGGCATTTATTTGTATGGTGATTCGTACAACAACACCTTTGACAAACTTGAGAGTTGTCTTTTATGATCATTTTCTCAAAATGATCATTACTTTTGTCAGATCCATGCATCATGGTTGGGTGGAGCATTTTCAATTGGGTTGGCAATGGTTGAGCCAATGCTGCGGCCATTTAAATAGATTTTGACATCCATAGCCCAAGTTAAATAATTGCTCCCATCCAATGCAAGCTCAGTTGTTATATATATATCCTACATGAAATGATCATGCAATATATAGGCAATTTACTTGAGAGTAAAATTGCACAGCATGAAATGTTGTATTTCATTAAAAATCATGTGAAACTATTCTCGGAGGAGAATAGGTGTAGACCTTTAATATAGGATAGGCGACTAAGTCACTGCTAATGTCTTAGACTTCACTCCTAATGGAGTGGGTGACACTATAGTCGCAGCCAAAAATATAGACTCTGTAATATAAGAGATTGGTTATACATGTTGAAGGTAATCACCTTGTCATAATACAACATGGTATAGACCTCACAGCAGTGGGCAAGCAACTTGTTGCTATGGACATGGACTCCATCTCATAGAGAATGGGTGACACTATAGTCACTACTGATGCCATAGACTCTCTTGCCTTGTGCTTTTACCAAAACTCATAGACAAGGGTAATCACCATTTTTCTAGCATTTTGCATGATATTTCTGTGAATTATTTAAGCAAGTAGGAGACTTAAATAATTTAAATGATGTAGAAAATATTATATTTTGGGAAAATAAAAATGTTAGAAAAAAAGTACCGAAACATTAATAATGTGCAAAGAACTACAAATATATAATTTAACTGCCAAATCGTAATATTACTGAGGTAATATTAAGATGTAGAAATGCACATTATTATACTGCATAAACCTAAGGGTCTAAATGCAGATAAACATAAATAAAATTGGGTATTTATAGAATTTGTCCAAAAGCCGATGGCTTTTCTGATTATTTTTTTGAAGCAAGGGAAACTAAATTCGATTGGAAAAATAATTTCATAAAAACTAGATGGCTTATTTGCAAAATGACTGAAGGCCTTTAAATTCTCAGCCAAATTGGGCTAAAAAGCCCATTAAGAACCAGCGTCTAGGGTTTCCAACCCTAGATGCCATGGGCGCCACCGCCGGCTTGGAGGAGCCGAATTACCGCCGCCAGTGTCTCCATTGTCCTTACCAGAGGGAGAGGGGAACGAGCCCCCCGAGATCCGTCGGATCCGGCTGCCACCGGGGGCTTGACACCGCCCCCGAAGCCGAAGGCTTGGGCCACCGCCATCTTCGGGCCACCCGACGCATGTGTTGCGATGCTGCCACTAGCCTCCGTTGCATCTTATGGAGGCTTACCAGATGCGGCAGGAAGCACGAACTCGTGCCACCATGGTGGGTGGACTGTGGGTTGTGATGGTGGGTGATGGGCAGCGTATGTGGTGTTGACGATGATGTCGCCATCGATGAATCAGTGAAGGGCGACATGGAAGCAATCTTAGGACCACCGACTCCATGTCCAGGAGCGAGGTAAGGACATTGTGCATGTCCTCATCATTGGGAGGCTGGAATGCTGATGCAGGGTGCTTCATGAGGGAGATGAGAACTTACCGTTCTTCTAGCCTCCGTGCGCCTTGTGATGTCAAAGTTGGTGACGGCGTTGAGGCCATAGAACTTGATCACCACGACGTCGTACGCTTCAACCGTCTCCTCTTGCGTGCCCTTGTGAAATTGCTCGTGTGTGGTAGAGTGAAGCAGTGCTGATAACGTGTTAGAAATGAAAGAGAGCGAGAGAAGTATTCAACAAAATGAGATTGCTAATGATCCCTTATCTTCATTAGAGTTTGATCACACACATATATATACAAGATTGGGGTGTCTTTTGGGAGAAGGCATCTCTCCTGAAAAGGCACCTTTTTGCAATTGATCACATGATTTTTGAAATTGACACATGTTTCATAATAGCTACAAAGGTTACACTACACCATGACATACCTTTATCCACAGTGAACTGTTGGTAAAACATTGATATTGACGATACATTATCTGTGGCCAATAGTCGATCTTTAGGTGTCAACTCAACTGTCGGCAATCATGTAATAAGGCCACATAATATGTGTCGGTATATCTGTGTTAATCGATAAACTGTTGGCAAATAATACTAGGCCGATTATGTGTGGCGTACCCTAGTCGATCGACGATTATAAGTGTCGGCTTAGGGTGTGTCGGACCAATAAAAAACAAGAACCTTGGCCCGCCACACGCAAAAAGGGTAGGAGTGTACTAAATTTTTTACTAGTGCGCGGCCCATCTCTCCCTTCGATACTCCACATCCACAAGACTTAAATGAAAAAATCCACAAACCACGCCCACCCCTGCTTCAAAATCGCCATCGACCCTTTCTTCCGCCGACCCTGACCGCTGGTGAGTCGTCGACCCTCTCGGTGCGCACATCAAGCCCCACCCCACCATGCTGCTGTGCCCCGTCGAGCCCCCTCCACGACCAGCCGCGTGCTGTGAATCTCCGACCGACACTGTCCCACCGTGTCTCCCGACCTCGAACCCCAACTAGTGGCCGTGTGGGCATCTTCACCGACTGTTCTGGCTGCTCATGCGTCCCGGCCGAGCCCGTCACCTACTTGCAGTTCCTCTCACCTCTAGGGCTAGCACGCTGCAGCAAGGAATCAGCGCCCTCCTGCCGTCTGTCACATCGAGGCGTCATGAACCTTGGTGAGTTCCCAGACAGTGCCGCCCTCCTTGCGCCATCGCCTCTACCTCCATCGATGGTGCCTCAAACCCTGGGAGGATTCAAGGATTCTTTTATTTTTGGTGATTGTGTTGCATTCTTTCCTAGAGCATATTGAATCTTAGAAACTATGAGCCTTTGGAGATTTGAAAAGTCCTTGCTTTTGGTTTCGAATCTACTTATAAAGAATAACACTTGCATCTCGATGGTCGAGACTAGTGGATTCGATCCTTGAAGGATTTGTATACCCGATTATGTATAAATCTTGAAATGCCATCTTGGACTCTCGGTATAGCTTTATGCCTTGAGGAGGAGATAAAATTGATATTTTAACCGACTTTAATTTCAGTGCGGAAGGTCTTTGGGACTTGGTACAAACAAAGCCCAATTCTACATCGAAGTAGCAAACTCTGTGTAGTCGCTTCAAGACTTCATGTGATCTATCGATCCAAATGTTCATGCTAGGGTACCATCTTTTAGGTGCGATACACTGTACTTCTAGCCAGACGCCTCGATCCATGGCATGCAAGGTGCACATTGAGCTCTGTTCAAGTTTGAATCTTAGACCACATGTTTGACATTGACGGCTTTGGTCATCAAAGAGGTTGTTGATCACATGTGCATGGTACTTCTGAAGCATCTCGGGCTTGAACTCGAGTCCAACAAGCTCTGCCATAATTATATCAAGATGCATAATAGAAACCAACAAAAAACCCAAACCAAGAGCACTGTGTATATACTTGAGGCGGATAATCCGTTTAAGGCCCGGGTCACACAACGGAAAACAATGACACGACTTAAGACAAAAACAAGCACAACATTCAACCATGGCTCCAAATGACGTGAAATTTGAATCACAACTTCACTAAGACCTTAGGAACCTATTCCAATCAACGATCTCAAGAATCATTGCCAGAGTTCAACCTTTATCTATTTCAACAGATGTTGCACCAAAACTGCAAAACCAAGATCTCGAGTTGCTCGTGGGAGAATTAAAGCCAACATGGCCAACAATGTTATTCCACACATTCTAGCACTCTTGATCTCAGTAAGAATCAAGCAAAAAGCCCTTGAATCATAACAACCAAGATCTCACCCTGCTTAGGCCAGAAACCTGATCAACCTCTATGAACTTGCTATTAAAATGCTTACATGGATGGGATATGGCCTCTTAGAGGTTTCTCCACCTCCTCATCCTCTTTTTGATCTTCTTTGATATGATTTTGAAGTGTGAGTTGCACCTCAAATCTGCTTACTACTCCTTGATTAATTAACTCCTGATTCTTTGGACAAAGTAGGCTATTCTCCCCTAACTCTTACCATATTACAATGTCCTTTCCTACTTAAGGCTTCTGCCACAACGTTCACCTTGCCGAGGTGATGATGAATCCCAAGATGATAATCCTTTATTAACTCTTGCCATCTCCTCTTCCTTGGATTGAGTTCTGACTTTGTGAATATATATTTCAGCCTCTTACAATCAGTGTATATTTCACAACGATTACTCATTAGTCAATCTGACATATCTTTAAAGCATGAACAACGCCAGCTAACTCTAAGTCATGTGTAGGGTAATTTCTCTCGTAAGGTCTTAACTGATCGGATGTGTAGGTTACCACCTTGCCTTCCTGCATTAACACTCAACCCAATCCTTACAGTGAGGTATCACAATAAACCTCAAACCTTTGTGAATGTCTAGCAAGATCAATACTGGTGCAGAGACAAGTTTTTTATTTAATTATGCAAAACTCTTATCAGATGCCTCGGTCTAGACAAATGTTTCATTCTTTCTTTAAGAGTTGAGCCATAGGCCAGGCATTCTTAGTAAATCCCTCTATAAAACATCAATAATATCTAGTTAGTCTGAGGAAACTCTTCACTTCTATTATAGACTCTGGCTGTCTCCAATACATCACAGCCTCTATTTTAATATGATATACTACATACAACTCCTTCGGCTGACACAATATGCCCAAAAAACCTACCTCTTTTATCTAGAATTTACATTTTCTCAAATTGGCATAGAGTTGATGTTTCCTGAGTTTTTCCAACACTAGCCTAAAATGTCCTTCATCTTCCTTCTCATCTTTAGAGTAAACAAGAATATTGTCAATGAACACTACTACAAACTTATTCAAAATTTTCATGAATACTTTGTTCATCATGTTCATGAAATAGGTTGGTGCATTGGTTAACTAAAATGAAATGACCAAAAACTCATTCAATCTGTAACAAGTGGTGAAAGCAATCTTAGGTATATCATTAGGTCAAATTCTCAACTGATGATAACTAGATTGTAGATCTATCTTGGAAAAAAATTCTTTTCTTTTAATTGATCAATAAAGCTTCAATCCTAGACAAAGGATATCTATTCTTAACAGCGACTTCATTGACAGATCTGTAATCTATACACACCCTCATACTATTGTCCTTTTTATTGACAAAAAGGACAGATGTTCCCCAAGGTGATGAACTTCATTGGATATAGCCCTTATCTTGTAGTTCATGGATTTGTTTCTTTAATTCAGCTAATTCATTTCTAGGCATCCGACATGGTTTTGTTGTCATCAAAGTTGTTCCAGGGATTAGGTCAATCATGAATTCAATGTCTCTATCTGGTGACGAACCAGGCAACTCTTTCAAAATACATAGGGGTATTCTTGTATAACTAGAATTTTTCTAGGCTTGTGCCCTTAAGATTGTGAAGGTGGAACTGTTTCATGACAGAAATCTTTGATCTACACTCAACCTTAATTCTATTATCATTGGTGAGCACAATACTCTAATCGAGGAAATTTATCTCACCTTTATTCCTAGTTAGCTAGTCCATGCCAAAGATTACATCTAAATCCTGTGACTGCAAGACTACTAAATTGGCTAAAAAGGTTATCCTTATATGACCGGTAGGGCTGGAAATTTGGCTAGCGGCTCGCAGCTCTGCTCGGGCTCGGCCAGGCTCGGCTCGGCTCGGTCAGGCTGGCGGCTTAGAGCGAGCTCAAGCCGAGCCTATTTTTGTGGCTCGGTTTTTCAGCGAGCCGGCTTGGCTCGGCTCGCGAGCCGCTCGTTGGCTCGGCCGAATTAGCCCATATGAGCACAACCCTAAGCGATACCTTCTAAATTTTGAATTCTTGAACCCTTGATGATGCAATGTCAGTGTTTCTGTTTACTAATTGTTCTATTGAACCTCTAGGTTTACTAATTCTAAATACAATGTCAGTGTTTATTAATTCTGAATGCAATTTCTTGAGCTCTTGATAATGAATGCAAATGCAATTCTATTTTTTGTTAGTAATATCTTGACTTTATTACTTGAAAGCTATATTGTTTGGTCATTTCTGAAGTTTTATATTAAAAATTGAAAAAAATTCCTATTGGTCTGGCTCGGCAAGCCGACCTCGAGCCGAGCCGAGCCGATTTTTTGGGCTCGCCTCAGGGCCGAGCCGAGCCTGCTCAGCTCACCACTTGACCGAGCCGCACCGAGCCTCGGCTCGTTTCCAGCCCTAGTGACCGGTTGGACTCTTGGGTGAATCATTCTAGCCCTCATCTTTAAGCCAAGGGAGCATATTATCATTGGGTTATCAAGAGGGAAAGTAGCAATCCCATGATTGCCTACAAATCTACTAGCAATAAAAGAATGCGATGCTCCAAAATTGAATAAAACTGATGCTAGTACAGAATTAAGGAGAAACGTACTAACTACCACATCTGATGTAGCCTGAGCTTCCTATGGTGATATTATTCATGTGCCCCTTCACAAACTATGTTGGCTTCTTGGCAATAGGTGTAGTGTTGGGAAAGAACAGTAGTAGGCTTAGCTAGTGTTTGTTCTAGCTGCTTCTTAATGTCCCATTTCATGGCAATGATAACATGTGACCCCTATTGTGGAAGATGAATTCCCCTGACCCTTGGCTAGTAGCTGATTTAATTTGAAGGCCAAAGTTAGCAGCATGCTGGGTTGCCACTAGTGCTTTGGATAATGAGGAAGCCTAGAACTTGGTACCCTAAGTTAGAATGGTGTAGGACTTGTGAAAACCTCTGAGATTGTGCCTTTACGCAAGCATCCTCCTTTTACGATTTTTCATCTCCTGCTGCTTCCCTTCCTAGCAATTGGCCTTATTGACTAACTGTTGAAAATCAATATAGTCATGGGAGATTAGTTGTACTGACAATTCATCATTTAGCCCCTCAATAAACCGCTCTTTCTTGGCATCATCTATCGCTACGTCTTCAGGTGCATAGCGTGCCAGTTGATTGAACTTGTGTAAGTATTCATTCATGGTGCACCCCCTTGGCGTAAGGAACGGAATTCCTTCTTTTTCAAGGAGATCATACGAAGGAAATATTAGGTCATTGGAGATTGTGCTTAGACTTATCCCAAGTGATAGTCTGGGTGCCCTGGTGGGTAATACAGAAATTGTCCCACCATTCTAAGGCAAGCCCATTTAGTTGATGAGAGGCAAACAAAACCTTCTCCCTTTCACTTTTTTACATTGTGACATATCCAATTTCTTCCCAATAGTCCTAAGACAATCATCTGCATCCATAGGCTCGATACTATTGGAGAAGGTAGGAGGTTGGGTTCTCATCAACTCTGACACCTATGATTGTAGTGGTGCCAGAACTTGTTAGGCTGCAGGTAGTGGAGCTTGATTATTGTTGATGGCCTGAGTGAGGAATTGAATAAGCTGATTCTGATTTGCCATTATTTGCTGCCAGTTAGGACCATTAACTAGTGAAGGCAGTGCGATTGGAGCATGTTGACAATGATTTTGTCCTAAGATTAAATAAAAATAAATAATTGCATAAATATAATAACATCAAATAAATAAAATACACTAATGGCTAAAATTCGTTAGAACATAAAAAATGACAAAAGGGTGTTAATTATATTGAAATAACAATCGCTGTGATATACGTGAACTACATGACTAGAAAATAGTCTGACGATCATTATTTCACTGACAAAATTTAAAGTCCTACGCGCTATTGTGATAATATCTCAGTCACTTGTGAGTTGAATAAACATACACATGTATGCATGTGTTAATTAAGCTCTTGGGCAAAGCTCACACTCATTGCTACATAGCAAATAAAGCGGCTCCGTATGAGGCCTTTTATACAAATACAACTAAAAAAATCAATCAAGAAGACATATGTGCACAGATTAAGTTCTTGCAAACCAAATAATTTATGCATCTCCAATTAATTTATGACAAAAAAAGAAATGGTGCCGTGAGCTATGCTAGCTACGTTCGAAAGAATACAAGCGTGACGCCATGGCCGTGTGCATGCATGCATGAGTTAAGCACTTCTCTAGCTAATTAGTAAAAGATAATAATGGCCCATATAGCACCACTCCCGCATTTTTAAAGGAAGTGATTGCATGCATGCATTGAGGGGTTAATTACCCTTTAACTATTGAAATTAACAAGAAATGATTATGGCCCACATGATAGCCAAAATAACATGCTATACCATTTTTTCCCATGCAACGAAAAAAGCAGTTGCATACAAGAAGGAATTAATTACTAATTCAATTACTTAAATTAACAAGAGTGATAATGGTGCATGGGAACCACCATGCATGCCTGTCCATAACCACGAACTGTACTGATGCAGCAAAACAAAGTTCAGGGTCATATGCATTAATTACTTATCTAATAAATTGAGAGGAATAACGTCCATTTGAGCCCACATTTCAGCCAAGCAGGACTCAGTCAAGCGCCATTTACTTGCTGCCTCTTGCACATCATGTTTCAGCCATTTGCTGCATGCATGCCACACAAATGCAGTTACTGTAACCTCCCTCAAAAAAACAAACCCACTCCTCCTTGCTCTATAAATAGGAGGTGAAGGGTAGAGAGAACGGAACCTTTGGAGGAGAGAACTTTTGGAAGGGAAGCAAAGCAAACACTTGAGAGGAAACCAAAGAAAAGGAGAGCAAATAAGATGCCATTGGGAGAAGAAAAGAAGGTGAGAATCATGTTCTTCCCGAGTCCTTAGGCTTAGTCAAGTGATACAAGCCAAGGAGCTCTTCTTCCTCCCATCCTCCTTCACCCAAGTCAAGATGTATTCTCCTCAAGACCTCATTTCTAGTACGGTCCCATAGTGGATATGGATGCAAGAGCGAGTGATCAAATCCTCATTTCTTAGTATTGGTCCTGATGCGCACGGGGGTCGGCCCGATCTTCTGATGAGAACGATACATTGATTTGGTGTAGTGACGACGCTACCAATCCACGGGATCAGCAACCGAACAATCGCAAAGTCACCACACGAGGCGATCAACCGAGCCTGATGTGACTTTGGGTCCCGATCTTTCGATGAGAGTGATAACTTCGATTTGGAGGAATTGGCTTTGACGATCCGACTGCAACGTCTGACGACGATGCGCCTTTAGCAATCGCTAAACCAACTCGAGAGGGTTATTGATCTTGCCGCTGGCACGATCAACTTGAACACGAGTTCAATTCCTGCATGCAACGAAAAACAAGCAAGAACAATGGTAAAGCAATCTGAAATTGCGAATATGAATGAAGGATTGATAAGGTGGGGTTCTGAAACAAGGAGCTTCTTAGGCAGCTGTTGAGCACGTCTGGAAGACTCAAAATAGTAGCAATGGCTAAACTATCAAATAAACAAAACCCAAAACTAAAGTACGGCGGTAGCAAACAATATATAGATGTAAGCGGCGGCTAGGGGCAGCTAGGGCGTGCAGCACCATGGGGGCGCCAAGGGGTTGCCCTAAGCGTTACATGGGCTTTGGGCCCAAAAGAAAAGGTGGTGCAGCACCCGGAGTTTCTGGCTCGTCACACTCTTCTGCGATTTCCCGTTGCTTGAAGATGAATTTGGCATTGGGGCTAGATCCATTGGAAAGTAGACTCCGAGATCTTTCAAACGTGTACTCATGGGCCTCTAGAAACCTCCGGAATCAAAAGTTATGATCGTTTGAAGTTGATGCTATCGCGGAGGCCGAACCCGCGAATTTGCTGATTCCAAGTCCAACTTGCGCATATGTTGATTGTGCTTTATGCTTGGCATTTGGAGGTTCTTCTCCTTGGTTCCTAAGGACAATAAGATCATCACAAGTATTAAATAGCATCCCATTCATATTATCACTAATGGGGAGGCTTAGGAACGCATTCACCTGATGATTAAACTGTCGTGTGCGATCTCGAGTAACCGGTCCTTGTATAATCGCAGTGGTTTCAAATTGATTTGTAGATGTGGCTGTATCCATGGAAGTGATGTCCTCATCATCCTCCCCTTCTTGCATTTGAGTCATCCTCGACTCATGCTCACCTTTTAGCACATCTTCAGCACAAAGTATTCTTATATAGGTCCTGCATTTATTTAAATAAAATAGTAGCTCCGCCTCTTTATATATTTTGAAGACATGAAAAACATTTAGAGGATTCACCAGATAATTATCCGTATAGCTCAACACTTCTTTCCAGCATATAATGGCTTGATGAGCGCTAGCACTATCCGATGCTTCCTCCCCTCCTTGAAGGAAAAGCTTCCTCGGTTTTGGACAAGCTGGAAAAGATACAACAAACAAAAAGAACAACGTGTACGCGGCATAGATGTATATATCCCATATTTCATTGTTCTTTTGGATTCAAGCGAGCTATTTTCATAACAACAAAAGAAGAAATCAAATTTAAGCAAATAACCTTTCCTCACAATTCGCAAGTTGATTCGTGGTTATAAATGAAGCATATAGTATCAAAATTAAGATGATTTAGTTTGCAACTTGATTTGCAAATATAAGTAAAGCACATATCTATCACGACTTTTGATTAAGAAAACTCATGTTTTGTGAGCTGCGTTCAATAACATGTTTTGTGGGCAAAACTACATGTCCTGGCATCAAGCATGGATCATTCATATCATCAAATTGTAAATAAGCAATATCAAACCATTACAATAACGGTGACACAATTTTAATAGCCTTCCACGCATCAACCACGACTTGCTGATTTGTAATACAAGTTAATGTACTAAAATTCGAACAATGGGGCAACAAGCTATGGGTATCACACATTTCAGGAAAACTTGATGGTGCCGCGAATGAAACAAGTTGTTGCATACAACTAGAATTGCCCAAAATAGCAAGCTTCAATTCAGCAAGTTTATCATAAGTTATGCATATTCTGTAAACAAGAAACTTGCCATCTATGCCATAATCACCAACTAAATTGAATTGAAAACAATAGGCATAGGTGCTAGACAAAGACCTAAGAGATGAAATTTCAGTAATCTTCTCCATAGCACAAGTCAAACTAACAGGCTCATTCAACATGACATAGCATAAAATAGTGGTAGGTGATATTCTAGCTATCACCTCCTTATGCGTAATCAGCACCACATGATCAAAATTATAAGCATGCAATTCGTCATATGGTTCTATCATTGTGGCACAAGGTGGCAGTTCACGAGAATTATTTATAGTAGGAATATACTCACAAATTTGCTCCTTTTCTTGCTGTAAAATGAGATCTATGCCATGGTCATTAGCCTCCTCCTCGAAGTAGAAACATCAAAACTTTCACTTGATAACTTTGGTATTTCTACTTGTTGCTTCCTTCTTCGTAACTAACTCGGATAGCGTATGGAGCAATGACAACAAAACTAATCAAGTAGATTGGATTGTGTTAGTAGAATCATCCTCGCATGTGCTATCCTCTACTTCACTCAAATTTTCTTGTCTTTCTTTCACTGCTCAGGTGTGTATGCTCTCATTCGGGTTTGGTGCGATTGCATGCAACAGAGTAGCATTTAACTTTGTGGGAGCTTGAATTTTGGTTGTTTGTCGTCTCAGATCTCTCTTCACTTCTCGTGAAAGATCAAGTAAACATGACAAAGAATTGAATTCTTTACAAGATATCATGATCTGGATGTTAAAATCTAGTCCAAAATAAAAGTTATTTATCTGAAGTCTTTTCGGTCTCTTCTAACCCGTAGCATAAAGATCTATGCTGAAATTCTTGGTAGTACTCATCCTTTGTTTTACTACCTTGTTTTAGATGTTGCAATTCATTTCGTAATTGACGAGCAACATATGAAGGGACAAATCTAGCTCTCGAATTTTCTTCGTTTTGTCCATGTGCTAGGAATGTCCTAATTTTTACTCATATAATCATTCCACCAAATAGCAGCAAATCCAGAGAATCCACTAGTAACAACCCTAACCTTATCATGCTCAGAATTTCATGTTTATCAAATGATTGTTCGATGACTAATTCCCATGTAAGATAACCTTCAGGATCATATTTATCACTAAAAATGGGTACAGTAAACTTATTTTTGGTACATGTGCGATGCCGTTGTACCTTCCGTGGTGTTGAAGGTATGCTCGTATGTTCTCTCAGATCTTGGAGTGTGAACTATCTCTTCTCCTAGGATCTTTGTTGGCCCAAGCGCTTCTGACGTTGAGAACCCGCCATTGTTAGTGAAGACAAGAAACAAAATCACAAGTATAATGTTCTATCACTACATAGGATGTGGACAAAAGTCGTTCAACTCTCAAACTTTAACCAAAGCTCTTACAAGTTCTTAGCATGCAGCAGGAGTTGTCGGCCGTTGGCTGTATCAAATGTTCTCCCAAGCTTGGATAAAGCGATTGTCAAGGGACCGAACAAACGTACGAGGTAGAATATGTGGAGCTTGGTAGGCTATGTTAATTTTCTATGCAATCTGATAATTCTAGATTTTGTAATGATAAGTAATGATCCAAACTAGAATTCACAAGCCCTAGTTGCCGATCTCAAAGATATAAGTGAATTTCAAGGCAACACACACGCTAAAGATAATGCAACTTAATGCAACCAATGGAATGAGCAAAAATAAGAATAATTTCAGCACCAAAACTCGTGTTGCATAAGTTATGGAGAGACGCTAGCAAATTGCTTCAGAAAGGTAAAAGGACACAAGATTGCTCACTACTTAATACAATTGCACAATCTGAAAATAACAAACACAAATTAGGGTTTTGATCAATGTAGTGCTGCCGACCACTATTCTCTTTTCTTTTTTCTCTTTTTTTTTCTTTTTGGCCTTTTGGCTCTTTCTTTCTCTTTTTTAGTGACTTTCGCCAACACTAGTATGAGCAAAGTTTTGGAATCCCTAACTTGATATCACAAGAGTTATGATAGTGCAACGTATCATAAGGAGCAGCCCAAGCAATTTCAAATTGCTAGTCTCAATTGAGATCAAAGTATTCATAAAGGATGAATTGGTTCCCAAAGGTATGTACACTGATATTTTGGAACTTTTATGGTTGTAGATGCTACTGGACTCAACCAACTCAAAGGAACAAAGCTAGAACACAAATTGAAGAAACAAACCCCAAATTCGGCCAGAACTATGCAATAAGGTTGTTGCTGCAATTAAGGCTTGAGAATGACCGAATCAAGCTTGCTCACAATGTAACAAAATGATGGCACTGTTCTAAGCTTTAAAACAAGTATTCAAACACACAATTTGGAGCTCATATGTAGAGGTTATGGCCAAAACACTAAGGTGCACAGATTCAACAAAATTCAGCCGATCTGACCAAATCCGAATCCGAGTCAAATTCGGTTTGAAGGAGTCCGAATCACGAAGGACACCCAAAAACGTTTTTGTAGAGGACTCTTCAAGGATTCAGGAAAGTATAAAAACTTCTCAATCGGAGTTCGGATGTGATAGTTATGATCAAAATACCGAACCAATCTGGATTGCAATTGCAATTTGCTTCCCGAATTTGATGTCCAGATTAAACAACCTTGTGGATAGAATTAGAATTCGTACCCAACTAGGTTTTTATGGACCTTGTCTCAAGGTTTTAGGAAAGTGCAAAAACACTAGAATCCGAGCTCATATGGAAAAGTTATGAATAAAACAATGAACTGGACAGATTGGAATAAAAGCTACGCGAAGGAAAAATGATCAGCAACTAAAACAAGGACTCTAATGGATCAAAACCTAACAAAACTCACTAAAATACCAGATTGAATCTAAAGGTTGAATTTTTGTGGAGGATTTTCAATTTTGGACAGAAAACAAAACTAATCTAGGCATGAATCTCTCACCGAGCAACTTGGCGCTCGATACCACCACGATGTGACTTTGGGTCCCGATCTTTCGATGAGAGTGATAACTTCGATTTGGAGGAATTGACTTTGACGATCCGACTACAACGTCATTTACGACGATGTGCCTTAGCAATCACTAAACCAACTCCAGAGGGTTATTGATCTTGCCGTTGGCACGATCAACCTGAACACGAGGTTCAATTCCTGCATGCAACCGAAAAACAAGCAAGAACAATGGTAAAGCAATCTGAAATTGCGAATATGAATGAAGGATTGATAAGGTGGGGTTCTGAAACAAGGAGCTTCTTAGGCGGCTGTTGAGCACGTCTGGAAGACTCAAAATAGTAGCAATGGCTAAACTATCAAATAAACAAAACCCCCCAAAACTAAAGTACGGCGGTAGCAAACAATATATAGATGTAAGCGGCGGCTAGGGGCAGCTAGGGGCGTGCAGCACCATGGGGGGGCGGCCAAGGGGTTGCCCTAGCGTTACATGGGCTTTGGGCCCAAAAGAAAAGGTGGCGCAGCACCCGGAGTTTCTGGCTTGTCACACTCTTCTGTGATTTCCCGTTGTCTGAAGATGAATTTGGCATTGGGGCTAGATCCATTGGAAAGTAGACTCCGAGATCTTTCAAACGTGTACTCATGGGCCTCTAGAAACCTCCGGAATCAAAAGTTATGGTCGTTTGAAGTTGATGCTGTCGCGGAGGCCGAACCCGCGAATTTGTTGATTCCAAGTCCAACTTGCGCATATGTTGATTGTGCTTTATGCTTGGTATTTGGAGGTTCTTCTCCTTGGTTCCTAAGGACAATAAGATCATCACAAGTATTAAATAGCATCCCATTCATATTATCACTAATGGGGAGGCTTAGGAACGCATTCACCTGATGATTAAACTGTCGTGTGCGATCTCGAGTAACCGGTCCTTGTATAATCGCAGTGGTTTCAAATTGATTTGTAGATGTGGCTGTATCCATGGAAGTGATGTCCTCATCAGAGCCAAACACGATCGATCCTTAAACCTGCTAGCAATCGAGAACAAGCAAGAACAAGTTGATAGTAAATGGGTAATCTCACCAACAAGTTGAGGTTCTGTTTCTCGACACGGGTGGTCTAGTCGACACACGCGAACACGAGGAGGGACGCACAAGGGGTCTACCAAAACACAACAAAACCTCAACGTAAAAGAACGGTGGCGGTCACATATATAGCGACGGCCAGGAGGAATAGGGCAGCCAAAACAGCGGTGGCCACCAAAACCCTAAGATACATGGGCCATAGGCCCAAAAGTGCGGTGATGCAGCACCCTGAATTTCTGGTCCGTGATATTGTTCCGTATTTTTCTGTCGTTCTGGAGTGAATTTGGAAGTGGGGCTGGATCCATTGGAAAGCTTATCTCCTAAGCTTTCAAACGGGTGGTCGCACGCTGAAAACGGAGTCCGGGAGCCCAAGTTATGCCCGTTTGAAGTTGGCATACTGCTGGATGGCCGAACCGGACTTTTTGGCATCTTGGGCTTCCATATGGGCCTTCCTTGACGCGTGGACTGTTCTTGGGGTGTGTGCTTGAGGCCCTTGTCTGTTGATGTGGGCCTGAATAGCTGAGCTATTGGATTAAGGCCTCTCGGCGACGAAATTGCCGCAGCGTCGATCATTTGTGACGAAAATGGAGCAGCGTCGGTAGTCATTGAAGAAGCCGGAGAGGGAGGAGGGGCAGCGGTCACGCTGGTCGTATCCATGTTGGTGATGTCCTCATCATCCTCGCCTTCTTGAATTGGAGTCGTCCTCGACTCCTTCTCATGATCCTGCAAAAGGTTAGTGGCAACAGGAGGCAAGGAAACAGATGTCTGCAAAGCAATATCATGTGAGGAAACAATGTTATTTAAAAGAATTTCTTTCTTGAACATTGGTTTAGATTGTTGTACACCACTAACAAGTTTGTCATCCTCATGTTCTTTACCTTTAGTGCTTTTTGCATTAATTTTGGCTAGCTCAGCAGGAGTCATTGGATTCAAAACAAATTTCTTTCCATTAAACTTGAAAGTATATTGATTGGTTCTACCATAGTGAATAGCATCAACATCATATAACCAAGGTCTACCTAATAAAAGTGAACATGATTCCATAGGTATAACATCGTAACAAACATGATCATGGTATGAACCAATGGAGACGAGGAACTTGCACGGGCTTTGTGTTACTCGAACCTTACCAATTGAGTTGAACCATTCCATTGAGTAAGGTTGCTTGAAGTGGAGTCGTGGTCAAGCCAAGTTTCTCGACCATGTGTAGACTTGCGAGGTTGCTACTGTTTCCTCCATCAATGATGACGTGTACACAAGCGTTCTTGCACAACAAACTTAGTTTGGAATAAGTTGTTGCGTTGAGTTTCATTGGCATGTTCCTTTGGTGCACTAAGTAGGCGATGAGACATGAGGCTCATGTAGTTGTCCGTCATTGCAGCACTCGGTGCACACCATCTTGATCATTCTTGCCTCTGAGGTTAGTCGCAGAATAGCAAGCACATTCTTATCGTTACATATTGAAATACACTTACTATCCTTCTTCTTAGATTGTGTAGGCTTGACTTCTTTCTTGATAGTTCCTTCTCATTCTTGGTCGAAGGATAGTCCCATGCTCGACCTTTTCATTTTTAATTCTCCATTTCACCATTTCTCCATGAACTCACTGTGCTTTTTCTATCAATTTCTTCTCTTTTCTCAAACTCATGATTAAGTTTCGCATATATTTCTTTGTTCTGGTGGAATGCTTGGATCATTCTCAAGTATAGATCATCGTTCTTTTCGTGGACTCGCCATTATTAGTGGTAGACAAGAAAAATACACATAAAAATGTATATTCCTATCTACTAATATGTGGACAAGTGGAGAATCTCACACGCCAAGCTCACACCAAGTTCTTACCAGTTCTTATCCTGCAGCTTTTCAAGGTTCAATCGAGGGATGATGGTAATCTGCACTCAGGGGTGACAAAGCGATTGCAAGGTGCTTCTCCTGTGGTTAGTAGTAGGTGGAGCTTGGATAGGTATAATATGTAGCAAAGGATATACTAGAACCACACTAGCCAAAACAAGTTGAAAGAAAGTTCAACGACGGTACTTTGCTGGTCCTAGGCTAGACCGTACTAGAGACGCGAGCACCGACACCAATGAAGTCACGTAAACAAAGAATGAGAATGACCACAGACACAAGCAAATAGCTAGGGCTTCTTTTTCCACCTTTTAGTGCGGCTCTTTTATATGCACTTGCCTTTTTTTTAATTTTTCTTCCTTCTATATCAACAAGTGGCACATATGATGAATTATAACTCAAACTTTTTTTTCCTGCTGCAAACAGATCTACTATGCAGAAACTTCAAATGCTGTTTTTGGGTTTTTATTGGCTTCCAATGTAAAAACGTATAACTGGAAAGTTGTAGATCTTTTCGAGCTGATCAATTTGCATATATGGAACGTCTATTTTGGATAAGGGAAGTCAGAGATATTGATCCCGAAATACAGACTGCTCAAAAAATCCAGGACAAAAACAGATTCCAATCCGACGGGATTTTGGGCAAGAAGACGGCGTTTTTGGAAAGTTTCACAATGTACAAAGTTGTAGATAATTTCTCAAGCTTTTAGGAAAGTACAAGAACAGAAAAATCCGAGTTCGTATGAGGGAGTTATGACCAAAATACCGAACTGGACAGAGGAGGATCCGAATTGGACGCGACGACGCAATGGAGTTCAACTCGGTGACAAGAACGTGACAAGAACTCGAAACTCTAAAGATCAAAACACTAAGACCAGCAACGACATGACGATACAACGCAAATTCAACAAGAATTAAACTAGACAGTAATAGTAAAGGCCAAAAGGGGCTCGGATTAGATCAAACGCACGACGAACATATTTTTTTTGGGGCTGTTTTTCTGGACTCTAGGACGAACAAGATGAACTAAACAAAGATAAGGGTGTTCTCACCAGGCAACCGTCGCTCTGATACCACTTGATGCGCACGGGGGTCGGCCCGATCTTCTGATGAGAACGATACGTCGATTTGGTGTAGTGACGACGCTACCAATCCACGGGATCAGCAACCGAACAATCGCAAAGTCACCACACGAGGCGATCAACCGAGCCAAACACGATCGATCCTTGAACCTGCTAGCAATCGAGAACAAGCAAGAACAAGTTGATAGTAAATGGGTAATCTCACCAACAAGTTGAGGTTCTGTTTCTCGACACGGGTGGTCTAGTCGACACACGCGAACACGAGGAGGGACGCAAGGGTCTACCAAAACACAACAAAACCTCAGCAAAAAGAACGGTGGCGGCCACATATATAGCGGCGGCCAGGAGGAGTAGGGCAGCCAAAACAGCTGTGGCCACCAAAACCCTAAGATACATGGGCCATAGGCCCAAAAGTGCGGTGATGCAGCACCCTGAATTTCTGGCCCGTGACATTGTTCCGTATTTTTCCGTCGTTCTAGAGTGAATTTGGAAGTGGGGCTAGATCCATTGGAAAGCTTATCTCCTAAGCTTTCAAACGGGTGGTCGCACGCTAAAAACGGAGTCCGGGAGCCCAAGTTATGCCCGTTTGAAGTTGGCATACTACTGGATGGCCGAACCGGGCTTTTTGGCATCTTGGGCTTCCATATGGGCCTTCCTTAACGCGTGGGTTGTTCTCGGGGTGTGTGCTTGAGGCCCTTGTCTGTTGATGTGGGCCTGAATAGCTGAGCTATTGGATTAAGGCCTCTCGGCGATGAAGTTGCCGCAGCATCGATCATTTGTGACGAAGATGGAGCAGCGTCGGTAGTCATTGAAGATGCCAGAGAGGGAGGAGGGGCAGCGGCCACGCTGGTCGTATCCATGTTGGTGATGTCCTCATCAGGTCCCTACGTATGGAAACGAATCAAGGGTGAGAAGACTCAAGACCTCATTTGATGGGGACACTCCCGGGTGGGCCAATCTTCAAGAGAGATGAATACATTCAATTTGGGCGAAGAGGCGACTTTGATGATCCGGCTACTGTCCACACAATGACCGAACCCGACAATTGCTAAACCACCACACCTACTCGTTATCAACCACGCCAAGAATGTGACTGACCTGACCACGAAGGTCAGTTCCTGCTAGCAATTGAGAAACAAGCAAGAACAAGTAAAATATAATCTGAAATTGCAAATAAGATGAAGCTCACACTAGTATGATTGAGGTTCTGTTGCTCGTTCCGATTGGCTAACTAGCACAAGGGGAACCATGGGTGTTTCTCTAAGGGAAAACAACCAATGAACAAAATCTAAGGAGATAGAGTGGGAGCTTGTCCAGAATATAGCCAAGGAGATGACTGCTAAGAGGTGGACTCACATCACTTTGATTACATGGGAACTTAGCCCAAAATAATGGTGGCGCAACACCCCAAAAGACTGAGACCGTCACACATTATTTACTGCTACAGCCACCTCAAGTGGAATTTGATGATGAGGCTAGTTCTATTAGAAAGAGCATGAAACAAGCTTTAAATCAAGTACTCACTCATCCCAAACAGACTCCGAATGCAAAAGTTATGACCAGTTGAATGTGAACTGCTTCTAGGTGGACGATTCAGCTTCCACCTCAGGAATAGCTTGTACTCTCGCTTGTCGTGATAAGGAATGGCGTCCTTGCTGCTCTAAGCCATAATTTGTAAGCACAAGCATATTATTATGTAGTGGTCTATTCTCTAAAATACAATTATGCAACTCGAGAAACGAGTTCATCTGTTGATTTAGCTGCCATGCACTTGTGATAGGACCTTGCATAGGTGGTGGTGTAGTTGAGGTCACGGATGTATCCAGTAAAGTGATGTCCTCATCATCCTCCCCCTCTTGAAATGGAGTTGTCCTCGACTCAAGCTCTTCTTCTTGACCAAAATAAGGCTTCAGATCTGCAATGTTAAAGGTCGGGCTAACCCCAAACTCTGCAGGCAGTTCAAGGATATATGCATTATCATTAATTCGTTCTAGCACCTTAAAAGGGCCATCAGCACGTGGTATCAACTTAGATTTTCTCAATTCAGGGAATCTTTCTTTGCACAAATGTGGCCAAACAAGAGCACCATGTTTAAATGTTTCCTACCATGGCTTCCAGCAACTCTATACTTCTCATTCATGCGCTCAATGTTCTCTTTTGTAGTTTCATGCAATTTGAAAATAAAACCAACGTGTTTTTTTAATCTAAATTCACCCTCTCAGTAGAAGGAAGAGGCAATAAGTCTATGGGAGCATGAGGGTTAAAGCCATATAAAACCTAAAAAGCGCTCACCTTTGTGGTTGAATGTATTACATGATTGTAGGCAAACTCCACATGAGGAAGGCATTATTCTCACTCTTTCAAGTTCTTCTTCAAAATAGCCCGCAACATTGTTGACAAAGTGCGGTTGACAACTTCAGTTTAGCCATCTGTTTGGGGGTGACAAGTGGTAGACAATAGCAGCTTGGTTCCCAATTCGTTCCATAGAGTCCTCCAAAAATGGCTTAAAAATTTGGCATCATGATCTGAAACCATAATGGAAGGCATACCATGCAAGTGTACAATTTCTTTAAAGAACAAATTAGAAATGTGAGTGGCATCATCGCTCTTGTGGCATGGAATGAAATGTGCCATTTTTGAGAATCTATCAACAACAACAAATATGCTATCCCTCCCCCTCTTTGTCCTAGGCAATCCTAGAACAAAGTCCGTTGAATTATCCTCTCATGGAACACTAGGGACAAGAAGAGGTATATAAAAACCGTGGGTTCAACCGTGCCACATAGCGCTCAACATCGCATCTCATCTTAGGCTAATAGAAATGAGTAGCCAGCACTTCCTCCATCTTTTTGGCACCAAAATGACCCATCAATCCTCCTCCATGAGCTTCCTGTAACAGCAAAAGACGAACAGAGCTAGCTGGAATGTATAGCTTGTTAGTTTTAAATAAAAATCCATCGTTGTTCACAAACTTATTCAAACTCTTTCCATCTTTGCAATTCATCAGGACTTCTTTGAAATCATTATCTTGAGCATATATTTCTCTGATGGTTTCTAAACCAAAAATCCTATAATCAAGTTGAGACATCATTGAATATCGCCTTGACAATGCATCAGCAATCACATTATCCTTTCCTTTCTTGTGTTTGATGACATAAGAAAATGACTCAATGAATTTAACCTATTTAGCATATCTACGGTTCAGCTTATTTTGGCTTCTAATATACTTAAGAGATTCATAATCAGAGTGGATGACAAATTCTTTAGGCCACAAATAATGTTGTCACATTTATAAAGAACGTATAAGAGCATACAATTCCTTATTATATATAGAATAATTCAGAATAGAGCCACTCAATTTCTCACTAAAATAAGCAACAGGATTACCTTCTTGTATTAATACACCTCCAATTCCAACACCGCTAGCATCACATTCAAGGTCAAAGGTCTTACCAAAATCTGGACGTTGAAGTAGTGGTGCATTAGTGAGCTTATCTTTTAAGAGATTGAAGGCATCTTCTTGCGCTTGCCCCCAATGAAATGAAACACCTTTCTTTGTTAGCTCGTTCAGTGGTGCAGCAATGGTGCTGAAATCTTTCACAAAATAATGATAGAATCCAACAAGGCCATGGAAGCTCCACACTTGTGTGACCGTTTTAGGAGTTGGCCAACTCTTGATTGCTTCAATCTTGGCATCGTCAACTTCAATTCCCTACGGTGTCACAATGTAGCCAAGAAACAAGACTCGATCGGTGCAAAAGGTGTACTTTTCTAGGTTACCAAACAAACGTGCTTCTCTCAAAGCATTAAAAACGGCATGTAGATGTTCATGATGTTCAGAAAGAGACTTGCTATAAATCAAGATGTCATCAAAGTAGACCACCACAAATTTTTCAATGAAAGCGCACAAAACTTCATTCATCAATCGCATGAATGTACTAGGTGCATTAGTTAAACCAAAGGGCATTACTAACCACTCGTACAATCCGAATTTTGTTTTAAATGCAGTTTTCCATTCGTCCCCAAGTTTCATTCTGATTTGGTGGTACCCACTTCTCAAGTCAACTTTAGATAACACAATAGAGCCACTTAATTCATCTAGCATATCATCCAACTTAGTAATAGGGTAACGATACCTAACAATGATATTATTGATAGCTCTACAATCTACGCACATACGCCATGATCCATCTTTTTTTCGCACTAAAAGCACAGGAATAGCACAAGGACTAAAGGTTCTCACGTACGTACCCTTTATCAAGCAAGTCTTGCACTTGACATTGAATCTCCTTAGTCTCCTCTGGATTGGTTCTGTATGCAGCTCTTTTTGGCAATGTGTCTCCTAGAATCAAGTCAATTTAATGTTCAATTCCCCTAATTGGTGGCAGTCCTGAAGGCACCTCAGTTGGAAACACATCCTCATACTCCTATAAAAGGTTAGCAATAGCAGGAGGCAAAGAAACAGGCATATCATCTAAAGTAAACAAGGCCTGTTTACAAATCAAGGCATAGCAAGGAGAATTATGGACATCCAAGTCATGTAATTTCGATTTTGTTGCTGACATAACAACACCTTTCAACTTGATTTCAGGTTGCCTAGGATTAGGTTCTTTCTTTTGATGTGCACCTATATCTTTAGCAATAACGTGATTTTCACTTTGCACACTTTTCCCCTTCTCTCTCTCAGCTCTCTCAAGATCATCCTTTAAGATGGCAGTAGGGGTCATAGGAAGCAAAACAATTTTTTTCCTTAATGCATGACAGTGTATTGGTTAGTTCTACCATGATGGACAGATCATCTTTATTATATTGCCAAGGTCTACCTAATAGCAAAGAGCAAACTTGCATAGGTACAACATCACAATCAACATGGTCATGATCTGAACCAAGTGCAAAGTGCAATCTCACCATTCTTGTTACCTTTATCTTTCCACTAGAGTTGAACCATTGAATGTAGTAGGGATATGGATGTTGTGTTGTTGTCAAGCCAAGCTTCTCGACTACCTCCATACTAGCGAGATTGTTGCAATTCTCTCCATCGATGATGACTCCTACAGAACGTTCCTTGATGACAAATTTGATTTGGAACAGGTTATGTCGTTGATTCTATTCTGCTTTCTCCATTTGCACACTAAGGTGTCGGGACCCGAATATGCAAACCCGGACCCTCTGTGTATACTGCACTAGTCCAGGATCACGCTAGTGCACACAGGCTCAACATTAGTGAATATCACAATCATACACAACGTAAATAGGATAAAAGACATTATATATTAAATATTACCAGTTGTATGACCTTATGGTCAACTTACTTAACAATGCCTCACAAGGCTGAACAACAAATTGAAATACAGCGGAATGAAGACATAGGTAACCCCTCAGTATACCATAGGCAACTGACAAGGCTCGCACCCTAAACATTCATCTCTTCATGGTACTCCTTCAGCACTGGTGATGTTTTTGTAGGCAAGGGTGAGTACATAAAGCACTCAACAAGTTGTGCACAGAATGCAATTCTAACATAGCTATATGCAAAGCTTATTCCAAAGGAATGGCTAACAATGGTTATTTGCAACTAAGCAGCATTTATAAACAAGTACAATATATAGATTGGAAAGACGATAAAAACAAAAAACAGTAATAGATAGATTCAGCATTTCTCAAGTAAACCAACTTTTCTCATCCTAAGTCAAGATTCAACTTTCCATGGCAACCTGCCATTCATCCCAAGTTTTCATTTTCAAAAGTCTAAACCCTTGACTGTAATCCCCGAGAATTGCTCAATACCGTGAGCACGGCTATCCGAATAGTTTGTACACTCTGCAGAGGTTATGCACTTTACCCACATGATATGATAATCTTTTTTATGCCAAGCTATTAGCACACTTCCTTTGGTATGCCGGCAGAGAATCATGACAAAGCCTTTACAATGCTCTGTCTTAACTCAGTATTACCCGCTAAGGTTTCAACACTGAAGGAACAAACTGTCCCAGCAGGGCCCCCTCTTGTGCCATCTGGGTTCATTTAAAAGGTGAACCACACCACCACGATAGTACTCAAGCTAAGACATTACAAATTAATCAGCTAGGCTGCCCCATAACAACATGTGGTTGCATGATTGACTCAGGTCAAAGGCTCGCAAGGTGTCCTTATGGTTTGATCAAAGCAAGACATACACATACCCTCTGCCCATCGGGCCCACCCTGGCATCCTGCCCTTGCCACTTGCTCCGACCCAAAATCATAATCACCCCAGTTGATTACCAAGCACCACGTGCCATCAACAATTCAATATCGTTGCGTAACATCCATTGCCACCACAACTCAATCTCATCGTGTGACCACACATGACACACAAGTTCATAACATTGTTCCATAGTCCATTAGTCAAGATTATTTATCAAAGATTCATGTACATGTGATGACGTGGCAGGCTAAGCAATTCTAATTCGATCTAACCATCCAGGTTGATTTCATTATTAACCAACCATAGTAAACCAATCTAGGGTGACAAGTGGAGTTTGGCATACAAATAACAAGGTAGGGTATAATTCAATGGATATGTTTAGCTAATCCCAAATTTAAGTTGAAATCATTTATACACATAAAATAACATGCAATAAGGAAAAGCAAAATAGCAATTTTTCCTAACATGGGTTCAACATGATCAAAGCACAACTTGCCATAGAAAAGCCCTCATCCATGCTCTGGACCTTGGTCTTGAGTTGATGAATCTCTCCCGGATGTATCGCATAATTCAACGTCTACGCGAAACGAAAGAGAAAGCCAAATAAATACCAAAACAAAGATAAAAAACTCTAAAAATCAAATAAAATTTACCAATAGATAGATCTCAATTTTACAAATTTTTAAAAATTTGAATCACCTCAATCGGAGTTTGTATGAGGGAGAACGAGCTCTCGGAAAATTCAAAATCCTGAAAATATGTAAAATCGAAAAATCAATATTTAACCGAATTATTTTTGAAAAGGAAAACCGATATATTGCGCAGGCATGACGTCATCCCTGACTCGGCCGAGACAGTGTTGACACGCGTCGACACTGGGTTGGTTGAGCCGGGGTGCGCTGGATCTTTATCGGACGGCTCTGGTGGCAGTGACGCGTCGCAGTAGAAACTCTCCGATCAACATCCAATGGCACACGAACATCAGCAGAGAGAGACGCGTGGATTAATACTGAACCACACGATCAGATCGGATGGCTTACGGTTGAAGATGGGGTCCGCTGTGCTGTGTAAGTTCAACCTTCATTAGTTATGGTTTTGGTGTTAATGACAAATCTAATATCCCTTAATGTGATTTTATTATTAATGACAAATCTTATATCGAGACTAACTTGTTTATTTAGAATATCTTTGATTAGTCTCATCGCATTAAAAGAATGGAAAACCCAAGGTATGTTTAGTATCCATTCTATTATTAGTTGCATACTTTGGAGTCAAGTTAAAATATGAATGTCCTCATTATATTAACCACAAAATGTGCAT
Source organism: Guadua angustifolia (assembly GCA_036346375.1). Taxonomy (NCBI): domain Eukaryota; kingdom Viridiplantae; phylum Streptophyta; class Magnoliopsida; order Poales; family Poaceae; genus Guadua; species Guadua angustifolia. Next base: position 209,284 of record JAYEVE010000692.1, on the reverse strand, counting down.
CATGTTTCCCAATCCATATATTACATGGATGCACACACTTAGGGGGAGTTTATAGTTTAACTTGAAAGTCTCTTTGTATTGATCTAATTCTTATTGACACATATAAGGATCAAGACAAAGAAACTAAATACATGAGTATATGAAAACTTGAGTAGTTAATATATACTCATATCAATTTAAATGACAATTTAAATTGAGTTCATTTGTCTTGTTAATCATTAAAGAACATTTCATCATGTGTTGATGGTGTTCCTTGATTAATTAAGGACAAATGAATAGCTCTTAAGTATAATAAAGTATGAGCTGCACTATTGTACTTAAGACACACTTAAATCATTCAAATTGATTTAGGTTGTGCTCAATTGATCTAAAGACATCCATTATGTATTAATGGAGTGCAAGAGATAATTGAGACAACCATGCATCTTGGACTAACAAGTTTTATGAGTGGTGATTGAGTTAGGTCCAAAGATGAATGAGATGATTGAGAACGGGATAAAGACGGCATCATGAGATGATGGGCGCCAAGAGAAGATCCCAAGACAAAGAGAAGAATCGAGTGATGATCCCGAGGAGTATCAAAGTGATGATCATAAAGAACCCAAAGGGATTGCTTGAGCGGCGGCGAAGGTATAACTAGATAGGCTAAGGACTTTTGTAGTCTTTGAGTCTAGTTTTATCGCCGTACTATTAAGAGGGGTTGTCTCCTAGCTTGAGCTTCATCATGTGTTGATGATCTCAATCCCGTGTTCACTCGAGCTCAAATCATTTGGATTTGGTTTTTGCACTAGAGCTAACCATTTGGCATGTGTTGCGAATGAGTTAAGCTTATGCTTAGTTGTTATTGCATTATGCTCGGATTTGCATGTGTTGCAAAGAAGAAGAGTATATGCATTTGGTTTTACTTACGCTTTGATTTGCATGTGTTGCAAGTGGGATAAGCGTATGCATTGGCTTTTGCATGAAGTTCACTTTTGCATGTATTGCAATTGTTAAAGCTTCATGTTTTGTTTTCTTTACAAAACAAATCTTTCAAAATCAAAGTGGTTGTTGGAGCTAGGTTTTGCATGTGTTGCAAAACGAGAATGCTCAAGCTAGTTGGATTTGGAATTTACGTCGGTTCTTTGAAGCATGTGAATAGAATTTGCAAATATGTTTTGCAAATTGTTTTGATCATGAGTTGATCATCATATGGTTCAAGTTTTAATTTTTTGACCCTTGCTAGCTTGTAGTCATGTTTTTGATCAAGTCTATGTGAGGGATTTCGAGAAAATCAAAATTGGACTTGAATGACTACATTAGAGTCTTTGTTTTTGTGATTTTGGAAAATATCTATGGTTGCTTAAATCTTGAAAATGGGTGGAGATTGTAGCCCTCATGATAAGCTTCAGTATAGAATCAAAAATCACCCAAATCGGAGTTCGGAGTAAAAGTTATGAGCTTTTTGGTGGTCAGATTGCAGACTACCACAAAGCGGTACTACCGCCCGTGAGGGGCGGTAGTACCGCCTTATCTTGATAGTTATTTGGCAGAGAGAGTTCTAGGCGGTACTACCGCCCGTATGGTTGGTAGTACAAAATATCTGTAACAACGGCTAGTTTTAGCTCGTTTAATGCCCGCTTTGCCCCCCAACGGCTAGTTCTCTTTGTGAGGCTATAAAAGGAGGTCATGGGGGCATTTGCTGGTTGCTAGAGTATATTGGGTGAGGTGGTTCATGTATTGAAGCTCTCATATGTGTATTGGCTCTTGTGTGAGTATTTGAGAGGTGATTTGCATGTATTGCATTTCCGCAAGTTGTTCTTGAGCAAGAGTGAGACTAATTGCATGTGTTGCAATTAGAAGTGGGTTGAGAGTCTCTTGTGCATGTGTTGCACTTGAGGGAGGTCCTTGTGCATGTGTTGCACTTGGTGATCACCGGGAGCGCGTTCGTTGTGCTCGGTGAAGTTCAAGCGAAGGAGCGACTTGTTACTCTTGGAGGTTGCCGACTCCTAGACTGCAGATGGCGTCGGCGGCGCGGAGCCTCAAGGTGTGAGAAGCCCGGCAAGTTTGTGAAGGTTCGGGTTGAGCCTACGCAAGCGTGAAAAACCACGCCTAGTGGAAACGAGGCGTGCTCGAGCTGGAGCCGGTCCAAGTGGTTGGGCTTGCCTCAACGTGGACTAGGGAGACCAAGTCTCCTAACACCACGAAAAAATATCGGTTGTCTCTTTTACCTTCAAGCATTTACTTTATTGTATATTTATCAATTGATTGATTATAATTAGAATTGCTTAGTATTGATTGTTTGCTCAATTTAGCAATTCTAGTATAGAGACATAATTTAGTTAGTGCACTAGTAAGCCTAGTTGATTTAGGCTTTAATTGTCAAACCGAGTTTATCGCCTCATATATCTTTGTTTAGGTTTTGACTTAGGGGTGTATTAGAGCTTAATTATTTTAGTGAGCGATCGAATTTTGTAAACGCCTATTCACCCCCCTCTAGGCGCATCCTCGATCCTACATGCTGGTGATTACGTGGAGAGATCTTGTGCATTGATTCTTGATCCGACGGTTGAAAACTTCCGGTCCTCATAATGGAGATGCGGTGGCGCCGGGTGGCCGGAGATTGAAACTACGACACGGCTTGCGGCGTTGTGGTGAGGTCTTGGCGACTTGGAATGGCGGAACGGACGCAGCGAGATGGAATGAACTCGGATCCAGGGTCAAACGGCGGCGCGAGACCTCGACGACGGCTCAATGCGGCGGAAATCTTCACGGAACTCCGGCGAGCTCTAACTCCTTGCACTAAGCACCTTGGCGAGGAAAACTTGGGGGGAAACGGCGCGACAGGGGACGAGGAACTTCGGAAGGGGTGCAGCTGCACTTAAATACCCTCGACGCGACACGTACGGGCGCTGGACTCCACAGTGGCGGCGGAAACTTCCCAAACTCGGACTCCATCGGCGGCTCGGAGAAGAACTCTGCACGACCGACCGATCGAAAATCAACAGCTAAGATTTATGATGACGTTGTTCAATCCAATCCGAATGCATATATCCGACGGCGAAGATGTGAAGATACCCTTTACTGTAGCGATTCATCTGAGCCACCCATATTCGATCCGACGTCGCGCAGCTATTAGGTTTTCACAACGATGTAGCTCGATGAGGATCGTTGGATCTTAATCCAACGGTCACAGCGCATGGACCGATCGGCTGGGCTTGCACGCATGCAGTCGGGCTCGCCCAAGATCGTTCTCCGTGAATTACTCGGGTTTTCGGTTTAAAATAAATAAAACAATTCATTTGATTTATTTAGGGCAAGAAAATACCAGAAAATTCCAAGAAATTTTCAAAAATACTTTGAGACATTTTGAACTTAAATAAAATATTTTTGACAAAACTTTATTTTAACTTTATTCTTTTATAAATAATCTTTAACACAAGGTAATATACTTTTAATTCAAATAATTCAAATAAATCTCAGTAAAATCCAATTAAATCTAGAAAATTCTCAAAATTCACAAATGACAATAAAACACTATTAAATAATTCAAAAGTCAAAAATTTGGGATGTTACAAACCTCCCCCCTTAACGGAATCTCGACCCTGAGATTTAGGGCTGGCTAGAGAATAGGTTTGGGGATTCTGCTTTCAGATCCTCTTCACACTCCCAAATTGTCTCGCTCTCTGAGTGATTGCTCCATTAAACTCTACAGAAATGGATAGGCTTATTTCTAGTCCTACGCTCCATTACATCTAGAATCTTAATCGGCTGCTCTTTGTAAATCAGGTCTTCTACATCTCGATAGCTTCTAACAGTGTTTGCTTTGCTTGCACTTTGAGGCACTTCTTGAGTTGTGCCACATAGAACACATCATGAATTCCTGCTGATGACTGTGGCAACTCTATATGCAACCTCTCCTTGACGACTTAGAATTTTAAATGGTCCAACATGCCTAGGTGCAAGCTCTCCTTGGCATGGAAAATTGTAACATCCTCAAATTTGGCTAAATTTAAATTTTATAATTTATTTTGAATTTTTGGGAATTTCTGGAATTTATTTGGATTTCATTGAATTTCTGGAAATTTGTTCTTCTCTGGAAATTAATTTAATAATGAAAAGTTTTAACAAAATAAAAGTGGAAATATTTTATTTAAGTTCAAAATGTCCTAAAGTATTTTCTGGAATTTTTCTAGAATTTTTCTGATATTTTAAGTGCCTCAAATAATTTAAATGAATATTCGGAATTATTTTTATTCGCAAAACAATTAAAACCCACATGAACAGTAACGGGCCAAGCCCACTACTGTGCGCGCCGCCGAAACCCTAACGTCGCCAATTTTTTTTCCACCGTACGATCTCGATCCGACGGCTGTGATGCACCCGTGTCGGTTCGATGCTCTCACCGTTGGATTTCGCGCGGATGGTCGGATGACTGCCACGTCGTCTCGTCTTCGGGGGAACGAAGCGCCGCCGCCGTCATGCGTCCCGACTCGAAACCGTCGCCATTACTCGCCGCCGTTTACCTCTTCCGCTTCATCTCCTAGCCCGGAGTATAAAGCACGTCGTGCCGCACAGTTTGATCCCTTTCACGCCTTCCGAGGACCACCGTAGATCACACATTTTCTCGCCGTAGTACCGAGCCGTTCCACCGCGTTTTGCGCCCGCTCCGGTGACCCTCCGCCGTCGCCGTGACCTCCGGAGTAAAGCCCACGACGAGCCGCATCCGAAGGACTACTCCATCTCGCCGGAACTCCACCCAAACGCCGTCGCGGAGGTCTTCTTCTTCACCTCCGGCCGTCGGTCTTCACCGCGTTTTCGTCGACCTTGCGAACTTCCTCGACCGCCCGATTCGCATCCAACGTCCGAGGTGCGTCCACGTGTCTCCCCATATCAGAGACCAGCACAGTAGAGCGTTAGATCTCAGCCGTTGAAATTGAAATAAATGGTTAGGATTAGTGCCACGTGCCCGAGTGAGGGACTTCCCACGTGTGCCTGAAATTCGCGTTAGCTAATAGCCGTAGGATTAGCATCGTACGATCTGTAATAGCCGCATAAATAGTAAACCCCATCTTCTAATATTGGCCATTCGATTTCAATCGTGCGGTTGATGATGTGCCACGTAGCCCATTTCACTATAGCGCTAAGACTTGAGACATTAAGTGTAAAAATATGAATTAATCTGGGCCGTTGATTTTGAAATGGACGTTCGAGATCGTGCCGCGCGCCAAGCTAGTCTTGTGTCGACGCGTGTGCACGGGAATCGAGGCGACAGAGGCATCGATGCTATCGACGTCACTCGATTAATAGCCGCCGTTTGATTTTGATTCTACGGTCATGATTGAGCCACGTGTCAGCACCGTGGTGACGCTCAAAAGTGTCGGTGCAATCGCGGCCGTTGATCTCAATTGCACGAATCTTGATGCATGACCGGTCGGTTGAGTTATTGTTCGGGTTATTTTCTCGCCGTTAGATCGTGATCCGACGGCTCACATTGCGCCACGTGTCAACACCGGAATAACCGAGTCGAATCGTCGTGAAGATCTTGCCGTTCATTTTCGATCCGACGGTTGGGAATAATCCAACCTCTCGGTTGATAATGCGCTGACACGTGCCACGCTCAAATGATCGACACGTGTCCATGCCGACGCCGGCCGGTCGACGCCATCGATGGGGGCCCACTTGTCGTCTTGGCATGGGTCATGCCGACGTCGTGATGACATCATGCTGACGTCATAAATACATTTTTGAAAATAAAATATTCGGTAGAAATGTTTTTCGGTGATGACGTCATAAATATCGATGCTGACGTCATAATTTCGGGATTTTCAGTATAAAAATAAATAATGAAATTCGGTTTATTCTTTTTGGATTTATTTAAAACTTTAAACGCTTATAACTTTTGCGTTTTAACTCCGATTTGAGTGATTCCAATTTCTAAAAATTTATAAAATCAAGATCTATTTATTGGTGAATTTTGTGGAATTTTTGGAGTTGATTTAGCTCTCTGGAAAATATATTTATTGTGTGCATGTTGATTTTAATTAGACGTTGATTTGCTCGGGAGGTTGCGAGGGGAATTTCAAAGGCAAGATTTGACTATCGAAAGCAAGACCAGCAACTTTTCAAGGCAAGTTATGATTTGACCATGTTGCTCCTAATTTTGAAATATATTTTGTTTTAAACTATGCATGCTAATTCAACTAAAATGACTTTAATTATTTTGGGTGAATTAGCTATCCAACCAATTTGTTTATGCCACCTTGATATCATTTGTATGCCATGATTCCTTGATAACCTTAGTTTGGTAAATTTAGTTGGTTAATTGATATTGTGCCAACACGGAGGCTAGACCGTGAATAGTTGCTTAGCCATGCTTGTGCGTGAACCATTCCATTTGGATTACAAAATCAACATTGACTAAAGAATAGTGAATGATTTTAATGAAACGTGGAATGATGTTGGTATTAACCTTGAAATGTAGAGGCCTGTGTGGTTCTACATGAAAGATGAATATAAGCATGTGTTGCAATCATTAACAACTTGGGGTGGAATTGATTTAGATCGGGGCAAGTGGACCGAGGCTTCGTGCTGTGGGCCTGTGGGCAACCGTGGGATGGGTTGAGTGTTGTGAGGGTCAGTGCCAATCGAGAGAAGGATGTCTTGCCTTGGCCGGTTAAGGACCTTACCTTGCAAGCCTTTGACTTGAGTCTCGTAGACAACCACATGTCCGAATGGGAAGACCTAGTTTAGTAGGATTCTGATGTCTTACCTTTGATACCTCGGGTGGCGCTACACGGGGTAATCAGACGGGGAGCGTGCTCGTGCTCACGGCTTGGTACCCGTCCAACGGTGTTTGTCGGTCCTATACTTGGCTCGAGTGAGGGAAGTGATAGTGAAGGCAACACGAGAGGTTCTTAGGTGAGACGTAAGTCTCTCAAAAGCTTTGTTACGGTTAATCGCCTTTGTGGTGTGCAATCAGATCTTGTGGGTAAAGTGTACAACCTCTCGCAGAGTGTTAAAAATCGTCAATAGCCGAGTCCACTTGATCGACAATGCTCGGGATTACAAATAAGGGTAGAATTTGAAAATAAATGGGGTGGAGGTCAGATGCCAAAGAAATGTGAATAGGAACTGTGTGTCCAAACTATTGTGGAAAACAACTTGGAAAATATAATGGTTATATGGTTTGATGCTTTCAATCTAATTAGATATTACTTAAAGATATTGATGCAAAGCAAAATAACCAGTATAGCCATACCTTTGTATTAAGCCATGCATGTAGTAAATAGATCTCGCATTTGTGCATGACTTGTTGAGTACGGTGTGTACTCACCCTTATGACAAACCTACCGTAAGAAGAAACTACACCAGATATGAAGAGGAGTATGTCGAGGAGCCGAAAAACTAGGGGCAAGCCTTCGTCGGAGCGACTGTGGAGAAGATGGACATCACGATTTTTGTATTCCACTGCTGAACTTTTGTTGTTTGATTATTGTAAGCCCTGCGTGGCATAACTATTGTAAGGATGACCATAAGGTCGCACACTCGTTTATACAAATGCTTGAAGTACTTTATTTAATATTCCGCTGTGTATGATGTGATATTATACCCTGTTAAGCCTGTGTGCACTAGCGTGATCCTGGTCTAGTGCAGGATACACAGAGTGTCTGGAATTGCAAATTCGGGGCACGACAAAAAAATTTTTCACCTTTAAGGGAAATAACTCTAAGATACACAAACGAGTGATATAATTGTAATCTTTATAATAAAAAATGTCTTACATCTCCCCATTAAGCCCTCCCAAAAAATCTAGCCATCTTAGCATCCTCACCTTCCTCTAAGCCACAACGCAACATACCAATTTGCAATTCTTGGTAATACTCTTCTACAGATTTGTTGCCTTGGTTTAAGCATTGCAACTTGTTAAGTAAATCAAAAGCATAGTAGGAAGGTACAAATCTAGCTCTCATCAATTGTTTTAAGGCAGCCCAAGTTCTAGGAAGGTTGTTTCGGTTCCTACAAGTTTTTCTTCACCAAATAGAAGCAAATTTAGAGAAAGTTCCCAATCAAGGTATGCATTAGGGTCATATTTACCATTGCAAGAAGGCATGATAAATTTAATTTTTGCAAGCGGATCAGTACATACCTCCCTTTGTTCTCGCTGATTTCTACACATACCTTGGCGGTTGTGGTGGAGTCGACGGTGGTCACGATCATTGTAGGGGTTGTAGGCGCCATCAGAATCCGTATCTGCTGGGTAGTTGTTCTCTTCACAAAGCGCCTTTATCGTCTGCAAAGATGAATACCGATGGAGGACAACCGCCAGGGGCACAACCTTGTCTCGGTGCATAGTGGGCAGCAGGGATAGCAAGGCGATTTGGCCCCTCAAGTTGCTCAACTGTAACATCCCAATTTTTGAGTTTTTAATTAATTAATATTATTTTAATGCAATTTATGATTTTTGTGAATTTTTTGGATTTAATTGGATTTTTTGAGATTTATTTGAATTATTTTGAATTAAAATATATTACCTTTTGTTAAGAAATAATTATAAAAAGAAAAGTTTAAAATAAAGTTTTTCCAAAAATATTTTATTTAAGTCCAGAATGTCTCAAAGTATTTTTGAGATTTTTCTTGGAATTTTTAGGAGTATTTTACTAGTTTAAATAAATCAAATGAATTTCTTAGATTATTTTTAATCGAAAAATCTGGAAATTCTCCATGAATGAGAATAGTCGCCCATTCCGCGGTCGACCGTGAAATGGGAGGGGTAACGCTGACCGTTGGATCGGGATCCAAGGGTCCACATTGGTCCACGTCATGTAATGAAACCCTAAGTGTCCGCGACCGTTGGATCTTGATCGCGTGGCTAGTAGCAGTCGGTACCGATTCGGAGTTGATCTTCTATCCGGGCCGTCGGATTGAAATCGCACGGCGGACCGTCATCGTGTCCGAGTCGACCTCGCGCCGCCGCCTCGTCGAGTTGGACTCACGCCACCACGGTTTCAATTATGCTACACGCCGAGGGTATTTTAGCGCCGCACGCCTCGAGGTCCATCACGAGTCGCTGCACATCTTCCCTATTGCGCCGTCACCGGAGGAGCTCTAGAGCTTGCGTGAGGTCTCGCCGAAGTTCAGAAAGGTGGCCGAGGGATTTGCGTCGTGATTCGTCGCCGTTGGGAGTCTCTTCCGCCGCACTGGAGTCGGAATCAAGTTCATCGGGTCGAGACGCATCCGTTCCACTACTTCATCCTCGCCGGGGAGTGCCGGAACGCCGCCGCCGTGGTTATCTTCTCCAAGTCCAGCCGTTTGCATCGTTGGGTTTTCATCCACCGATCGGGAGCTTCGTCAGACGTTGGATCAGCAGTGGACCGCTGGGATTTCGCCACGCCGATTCGAGAATAGTGAACGACCCGGGTAAGCCTTAGCCATTGGATTGAGATCGTAGGGTGTAGGATGGGCCGCGTCAATTATGAGCACAGTAAACCGCAAGGGTAAATGTTGATCGTCGGATTTAGATCTAACGGATGATGTTGAGCCACGTCGGTAGTTTAACCGGAGTCGTTAGATTAGGATCCAAGGGTCCAGAATTTGCCACGTAGCGTCCGTACAACCGAGGCGGGAAAAATCGAAATTTCTTTTATAAAAATAATTCGGTTAAATTGGAATTTATGAATTTAAGGATTTTTAGGAATTTCAAACTTCTAAATGCTATAACTTTTACATATGAACTCCGATTGAGGTGATTCAAATTTCTAAAAATTTGTAAAATTTAGATCTATCTAATAATATCTTTTATTTGAATTTTTGAGTTCATTTGTTCTTTGGTTTTGGTGTTTATTTGCTATTTCTTCTCGATTCGCGAGACGTTGAATTGTGGGAGGCTTCGGAGGAAGAATTAATTTCTCAAGAGCAATCTTCGGAGCAAAATCAAGAGCTTAAGCAAGGCAAGTTGTGCTTTGATCATGTTGAACCCATGTTAGGGAAAAATTGTTATTTTGCTTTACTTTATTGCATGTTATTTTATGTGTACAAATGTTTTCAACTTAAATTTGGATTTAGCTATCATACCCATTGAATTATACCCTACCTTGATATTTGTATGCCATGCTTTACTTGTCACCCTAAGTTGGTTACTATAGTTGGTTAATAATGAAATCAACATGGATGGTTAGAACGGAATAGAATTGCTTAGCCATGACACGTCATCACATGTTCATGAATTATTGTTTAATAATCTTCATTAATGGAATATGGAACAATGATGAGAATCTGTGTGTCATGTGTGGTCACACGATGAGATTGAGTTGTTGTGGCAAGGAGGTCACGAACGATGTTGATTTGTGTATAGCATGTGGTGCTTGGTAATCAACTGGGTTTGGTAATCACTTAGATTGAAGCAAGTGGCAAGGGCAAGTGTGTGGTGGGGGTCTGATGGGCAAGAGGGTATGTGTAAGTCTTGCTTTAATCAATCCTAAGGACTTAACCTTATGAGCCTTTGACTGAGTCAATCTTGCAACCACATGTCTATTATGGGCAGCCTAGCTGACTAATTTGCAAATGCTTAGCTTGAGTGCTATTGTGGTGGTGTGAGACCCGGGTAGTGGTAACCAGTCCTCACTCGGTGTGGCTCATATAGCGCAAGAGGGGGGCCCTGGGTGTGGTAACCAGACCTTCCAGTGTTGAAACCTCAGCGGGTAGCACTAGGTTGAGAGGATGCATTGTAAAGGCTTTGTTATAATCATTCGCCTGTGTGGTGCATGGTTGTATCATGTGGGTAAAGTGCATAACCTCTGCAGAGTGTACAAACTATTCGGATAGCCGTGCTCACGGTATTGAGCAATGCTCGAGAATTACAGTCAAGGGGTAGTTAATTAAAATGGATAAACACCTGGGATGGCAGGATGCCATGTGGATAATGGAATCTGGATTAGGCTGGAAAACATGGTTTATTTGAGAATCACTGAATCTACTTATTTGTTATTATTTGTTTTACTGTCTTTTCAATCTATGTAATATATGAGTTCCTAAATGCTGCATAGTTGCAAATATACCACTTAGACATTCCTTTGGAAGAAACCCTGCATATAGTTATGGTAGAATTGCATTCTGTGCACAACTTGTTGAGTACGTGTTGGTGTACTCACCCTTGCTTAAACAAACCAACAAACAGAGAAGGAATCATAGAGCATATTATTATGCAGTGGTCTATTCTCTAAAATACAATTATGCAACCCGAGAAATAAGTTTACCTGATAATTTGGCTGCCATGCATGTGCCCTTGTGATAGGACCTTGCATATAGGGGGTGGTGGAGTTGAGGTCATGGATGCATCCAGTAAGGTGGTGTCATCATCTTTAAAATATAATTATGCAACCCAAGAAATGAGTTCACCTATTGATTTAGCTGTCGTGCACGTGCCCTTGTAATAGGACCTTGCATAGGGGGTGGTGGAGTTGAGGTCATGGATACATCCAGTATAGTGATGTCCTCATTATCATTCCTAGTTTGGTTCCGTAGTGGATACGGATGCAAGAATGAGTGATCATATCCTTATTTCTTAGTATCGGTCCCTACGTATGGAAACAAATCAAGCGTGAGAAGACTCAAGACCTCATTCCTGGTTCAGTCCCGCAGTGGATACGGATTCATGAGTGAAGATACAATATCTTCGTTTCTTAGTATCGGTCCTTACGCATGGAAACGAATCAAGGGTGAGAATATACAAGCCCCTGTTTTCTTAGGTTCAGTCCCTTAAAGCGGATACGAATTATGAGCGGGTATATGCTGCAAAAAAAGAGAATGCTACATGAAAAAAATCATCAAATTGCCAAACTTTGTCACGGTTACACTCGAATGTGGGTTCCATATTCGTGAATACCATGTCATGAGTAGTAATACGGACTAAATAAATGATAAATTCTACACAGCTACATTATACATATGGGCTCCACGAAGATGAGTACTAAGCATTAGTGCAGATTGTCTAATTAACCAACTAAGCAATCTGTTGGGTTTATACGCCAGCCAAAACATGCATGCATAGCATCTCCCATGTCGCAAATGAAATGGCATCGTGGCTAGTTACATGCACTAGGGATAATAGCATACCAGCTTACATCCAGGCTGCATGCATGCAAGACTTCATTAATTAATTAAGGTGCTAATTAGTGAAAATAGCATTTGCTGCATGTTGGATTGATAGCCCAGTCAAGTTGCCGCAACCTCCCATGCCACTTGCCCACGGCCACGGCCATGCATCATACTGTGGTCATGCTCATGCATGTATGAGCTAAACACTAATTAATGGATCATCAACTTAACAAAGAAAACAAAAGGAAAAGGAACCACACTTAAGTCTATGTCCTGCATGCATGCATATAGCACCTCCCATGTCGCAAAGGAAGTGGCGTCGTGGCCATATGCGTAAAGAAATTAAGCATTGCTCTACGTAATAAATGAATTAAGAATAATTAGTGTGCCCACATTTTAGTCAAAGCATGCTGAGCATCACTACCATGTAACAAAAAAAGGGGTCGGTATATATGGCTACATGCATGTACATGTAAGGCTTTCATGTACTAATCAAATTCTCCATTAACTGATTCAGCACATGCATACGTACACACACTGACACACATGCAGGAAGGAAGCTAAAGTAGTAATCATTTTCTCTATTAATTAACTTCAGCCACATGCATATGTGCACATATGTGCAGGAAGGAGACTGTCGTCATCATCTGATATATCTTTACGTTTGTATCAGCATGCGTTGCACACTAGACATATATACAAATCTGCATACTCTTTGTAGTAGAGGATACAGTCGTTTGGACAGATATGTATCCTTCTATTTCCAAGGGGAAAAGAACATTTTTGACTTTGTAGGTGGTTGTCGGCAACTCGTTTCCCTTCAGAAGCATATCCGCTAACAAACCTAACAGCGCCGTAAAACTCTTGTTGAACCAATCGTTACTTGCCTTTAATTTCAGCAGTTGTAGCACAGATGACAACTTTGTGTATTTGGACATGTAACCCGGGGAGAAAGGTTTCTCCGAGTTATCCATCAAGCCCTAGAATTTTACATACTCCCGCTCATCATGGTTCCCTTCAACATCTCATAGCATCAATAATCTTAGTTAGGTTCATCCCATACCGATATGTGGTTCCATGTTAGACTAAGTTCGAAGGCTTCTAGGGTTAAGTCCTTAATTGACCGAGATAAGGCTTCTATAACCCAACCGCCATACGGCCTACCTTAGAATATGACCCCTTGCCATTTGACTCAATCTAAATCATTTGCCACCTAAGTTGATTATTGTGCAGCACATGCCATCAACAAGTTAACTTTGTTTCATGACACATGACACTACAGCTCAACATCATTGTGTGACAACACCTGATACACCTTTTCATAAACATGTTCCATATTCTATTAGTCAAAATTGATTTTGATATTACAAAAACATGACATATACGTGGCATGACTAAGCAACTGTACACAAGCTAACCAACCCATGTTGGTATTTATTAGCAGCCACCTAGTAATGAAACATCGTAGGGTGAAAAATAATCATGACATATAAGTAACAAGGTTGATTATCCAATTAGGTTGAATAACTAGATCCTAAACTATTTTGAAACAGTTCTACAATAAAATATTATGCAGTATTTTAAAACAACATAGCAATTTGTAAAACTAGATGCAACATGATCAAAGCATAATTTGTCTTGAAAAAGTTCTTGTTTCTTCTTTGGGCCTTGCTCTTGAGTCAACTGTATGAACATGAAGGCCTTCCTAGCCATAATGGTGGGTCCTCAAATGACCTTACCAGGCCATCAAGATATAGGAGTGGGCCATGGGGCTTGATGCATGTGACCGGGTGGATGTGGTTGTCCCCATTCTCTAGGTGTGTAGGCTAGAAGTAAAACATCCAAGATATCTTAGGGTGATCATGGCGAACGCAGACAATGGCTATGTATGCCGCTTCATAGAGCGCTATACAGATGTAGGATCTTTGTCTATGGATGTAACATCCCAATTTTCTACTTTTTCTGGATTTATTGTGCTCTTTCCTTTTATTTGAATTTTCTTAGAATTTATTAATTTATTTTATATTTATTGAATTAGGCCATTTGAAATCTTTTAATTGTTCAATAAAAATAATTGATTACTTTTTACTGGAAATATTTTAATTGGGTTCTAAATGTCTTAAGGTATTTTCTGGAATTTTTCTAGATTTTTTGAATTTTCTTACTATTTATTTTGGCTTTGTATATTTTCCTAAATTATTTTTATTCAGAAATGGTTTAAAATTCCGTAAACAGTAAATGGTCCGACCCATTTCTCCGTGCGCAGCCCAGCCCACCACCATCGCCGAAACCCTAATCCCCAACAGGACCAATCTATTCTAACACACATTTTGCAACACATATAGTTTGTGTTGTAGGAAAACTCAATTGCAACACATGCTACGTGTTGCTAGCACCATATGTAGAATTCTCAAATATATAGTACCTATTGAATTACCCTACAACACTTGATGGTCATGTTGCTACACTTATCAGATGTGTTGGTAGGTGAACAAAGAATCGAGATAAGAAACATATATAAATTTTGGATAAACAAAATAGGGTGATGGAGGCTGTTGCGCTAATTAATCTTCGTCGAGATGTGTGATGCCTTGACTTCTCCTTGTTTGAGTATCCTGCATTGAAGGTAGGGGTGGAAAAAAAACTCAAAACTCACGAGTTTAACAAGTACTTGAAAACTCAACTTGAACTCGTGAGTTAACGAGTTTAGAGAGTTGGAAAAAAACCCGTTGTAACCCTAACTCCCTCACTTTGTCTCGGTTCGAGGAGCCACCGACGCCAGCCCGCCTCTAGTCCCGACGATTCTCATCCCCTACCCTCACGACACCCTGCCCACGCCTCGCCGCCCTCCTCCTCCGGCGTCGCCTCCGCCCCCCCCCATCCCGACATCTCCTCCTCCTCCGACGCCCCCTCCGGTCGGCTCACTAAGCAACTGCTCTCATCCTCCTTGCGCAACCCCACCAGATCCGAGCCTCCTCCAGCTCCCCATCCACCCACCGGCTCCTCCTCCCAAGCATCCCCAAGGTTAGAATTTTCCAGATTTAGCCATATTTTCTGCCATGTGTGTTTGTAATTTGTTCATCCGTGCATGGCATGTTTGAAATTTGTGATCGTTGTTCAAGACTCTGTCTTGACTAATCTTGTTGGAGCTAAATCGATGTGCAAAGCTAGAGGTAGATGTCAATTTTGTTTTCCTAATATTGTGCATTTTGATAAGTTCATATACTTTGTTCCTAAAGAAAGAGAATCAATCGATGTGATCAAGAGCTACACGTGACAAACCATAAAATGGCATCGTGTTTTTTTTTGAGATCGATTAATCGATAATAGTTAGCTGCCATGATATGACAATATCAAATGGTAAATGTCGCTTTACGTTTTCTCTTTTTAAAGCAAGATTACTCTGAACTATTCTTGGATCATAGTCCTCGTACTTTCATGCACGTTTATATTGCACACCAGCTTCATTATCGAGGATCGTGCCCAAGCATGCAATGTCGCAATGAAGAATGTGATACTTGGCAATGTGAGCACCCATCCCACTAGTGCAGTTGCAATGTTTCTTCTTGCAGCTATAGAGGTTTCTTAATGGATCTATTACCACTTCAGTATAATACAAATTTGTGGATAATTTGGTATCTGAAGTAGTCTTACCTTTTTTTGTTGGTTGAATAAAGAAACCGGATTGGCTTGTGGGTGGAATGGATCTGTTGGTATGGTTGAGTAAAGTGGCCACATTTGGATTTAGGTTAGTCATTGCCTAATTAACCCAATGTACTTGTGTTAAAGCATATTTCCAATCTTAGCATATAATCTATTCATCAATTTCAATTATGAGCATCTAATTTTGTCCTCTCACTTTTGACATCTTGATCTTCCACGCTTTTGTTTCCTCCTCTACAGATCTTGATTCCTCCGAGATCATTAATCGCCTCCCCACCACCTCCGTACCTCGCCTCTTATACCCACCCACTGGAGCTTCCTTCCTCGACTGGTCCGGTGAGTGAGTCGCTTCTTCCATTCATGGTACTCCCCCCTTGCACCTGTGTTTTCGGCGCGTGAGCAGGTAGTAGGTAGTCTTCAATTTGTTTGTTGCGCTTCTTCATTTTGTTCTTTCTTTCTTGATTAATCCATATATTTGGCTTCATATTTCAAGACATGCTGATTTGGATCACCACGTGAGCATTTCAAGCGCATCTTAAAATGTTCTTTCCTTCTGCAATGTTAGTTTGTGAAATGCCTTTTCTTATAGTTTATGGTTGGGATTTCACTATTGCGTGATGGTGATAAGTTTTGGAGGATGCCCGAGTGTTACATTCGTGGGAACACCATCAAGTATCTTCGTGTTAATAGATTTACGTGACTCCTAAATTTGTTTGTAAAATTACCTTTTCTTGAGTATCGTTATCGCTTTTTTCTTTTTGGTGAGAACAAGACAATCCTTTTTAATGCTTGAAATTTTCAAAAATCTACCTCGTTAAATGATTTCTTCACTTTGTTGGTTAGGCATTTGGTGAGTAGGCTTACTATTCAAGATAATCAACCCCTATTGTCTAAATGGAGTACTTGATCTTATGTGGTCATTTAGATTTAGGTTATTTAAGTGAAATTCTATATCCTAGATGATCTGAAATATTGATAATCTGAATGGTAATATCAAGTATCGACAAGTCAGTGAAGATTCTAAAATGTGTTATAAGGAAGTTAATGTAACGTCCGAATTTTGGTCCGATTTAATTTTTGGAGTTATTTGAATTTTTTATGAATTAATAAACCTTTATTTGCATTTAATTTCATTTAATTGAATTTATCCAATTTTTCCGATTTATTGGATTTAATTAACATTTATTTGAAATATTCTTCTCTTGATTAATTGATATCGAAAAAGTATTTATCAAAAATAAATGAAAATATTTTATTTAGGCTCAAAATGCCCTAAAATATTTTCTAGAATTTTTCGGGTATTTTTAGTGCCCTAAATAATTACTTTGAATTTCTGTCTTTATTTTTATTCGCAAAATCGGATTTTTGGTTAGCTACTGATTCGCCGCAGCCCAACACTGCTTTCGCCTTCGAAACCCTAATCGCCGCTGCTTCTCCGTAGTTGGATCTTGATCGGTCGGACACGATTAAATACCGCCGCCAAAATGGGATTTAATCTCCACCGTCGGATCTCGTCGGACGGTGTGGCGTGACCGGACGACCTCGGGAGGGCGCGATCGTGGCACCGCCGCCCGCTGGGTGCCGGAGATGATGTCGAGATTTTGCGAAGTTCCAAGACGTGTCCGAGCGGGAGATAAAGCCTATCGCGTTCAAAGACTTACACCCTCGTCCATTTTGCTCGCTCATTCACTCATCGTGCACCATAGCCCTCTCGAGCTCGCCAGTAGCCACTCACCCTCGCGGTTTTTCTTAGTGTTTCGCCCGCCACTCTCCACCGCCAAGACCCTCCCCAAGTTCACCGAGCCGAGACGCACCTGTGGTTATTTCTTCCACGGAGACACCCGGAATCGCCCGCACCTTCATCTTCTTCTCCAAGTCCGGCAGCTAGCGCCACCGTCTTCTCTTCGTCGCCTCGCGAGCTTCCTCCACCATTCGATCTTCATCCGACGCTCACGGTAAAGCCACGTATGTTCTTTCCTTTAAACTTCAGTGCGAATCGGTGCGAGTAGATCTTGACCGTTGGATCCGCATCCTGTGGTCCTGAGGAGCCCACGTAGGTGCGATGAATAGTAAACCCCTCGGTAAAGAGTAGCCGTCGGATTCTCATCGGACGCTCGAGATGAGGCCACGAATCGCCTATTTGATTCAAGGCTGTAGCGGTAGGATTAGATCTTGTCCGTTGGATTGTGATCGTAAGGCTCTCGTTAGGCCACATAAGCATGGTGACCCGAGTAGTGCTCGGTATAGCTGCGCCGTTGGATCTTCATCCGACCGCATCTGTGTGTCCACATCGCCGTAGCCGTTGCGTTGGATATGGCCGTCGATGCTTGGATGCTCGGCTCAGATGAGGCCACGTAGGCTTATGAATAGTAATTCGCTCGGTTAGCGTACCGTGAGATCCTCATCCGACGTCCAGGCGGTACGCGCCCACGCCGTCATTGGTCGAGTCCGTGTGGCCGTCGCATCCGCTACCGTTAGATTCAAAATTGACGATCGCGGATGTTGTTAAGCGGTCGACTTCGGCGGCTGCATCGCTCGTGGGACCCACATGTTAGTGTGATAACCCCGGCCGTGCTGACATCAGCATGACGTCATCCGGGCCCACTTGTCAGTGGCCGAGAGTGACGTGGCTCGCCTTGGTGCCGACACGTGTCAAGCCGAGAATAAATCCGGATTTCCAGTATAAAAATAAAAAGGATTAATTCGATTATTCTTTATTTGAATTTCAGCAAATTTGTAAATGCTATAACTTTTGCGTTTTAACTCAGATTTGGGTGATTCCAGTGCCCAAAAATTCATAAAAATGTAAACTATTTATTGGTGATTTTTATTTTATTTTTAGAATTTATCTTACTGTCTATATTGAGTGCTATTGTATGTTTGATTGCATGCGCGTAGACTCCGAGTCATAGGTTTCACGAGGAGAATTTGAAGACCGTCGCGAGAACTCTCGACCAGAACCAACTCCTCTTCGAAGGCAAGTCATGCTTTGACCATATTGCCCCTAGATTTTAAAATGTATTTCGATTCAATTTATGCATGCTATATTAATTAAAAATGATATTGCTTATTGTGGGAAATGTAGCTAAAATACCAATTGGATTATGCCACCTTGTTAATGTCATTATATGCCCTGAATACCTTGTCGCCCTAGGATGTTTAAATTATGTTGGATGCTAATATGATGCCAACACGGGAGGCTAGACCGTGATTAGTCGCTAGCTTGCTCATATGCGTTGAATGTCTTTCGAATAGCAAATGAATATTGACTAAACAACTATGGAGCGATTTTGAAAAAGTGCGATTATGTCATGAGATGGATTAGGATAGTAACTCAGTATGGTGCTATTCATGGAATAATGTCGAAAATGGCATGTGTTGTTTAATTACAAAAGTGGGGTGGGAATTGATTTGGATGGGGCAAGTGGCAAGAAGGCTTCGTGCATGTGGGCTGTGTGGCAATGGATCGTATGAATGATTGAGAAGGTCAGGTGCGAGTTGTATAAATTGGATGTCTTGCAGGACAGTTAAGGACTTAACCTTGCGAGCCTTTGAACTGAGTTCCGTGTACAACCACTTGTCCGGAATGGGACGGACCTAGTTAAGTAGGTTTCTGACCTCTTTCCTTTGAAACCTCGGGGTGACAGTGCACACCAGTGCAACTGTAGGGGAAGCGTACCTGTGCTACGGCTTGGTACCCATTCAACGGTACTTGCCTTGTCTAAACTTCACTACTGTGTGAGGAAGTGTTAGAAGGAAAGCAACGGAGGGTTCATCGGTTAAATGTTAGTCTCTCAAAGACTTTGTTGCAAACAATCACCGTGTGGTGAGCAAGCTGTATCCTGTGGGTAAAGTGTCACCTCTGCAGAGTGTGTGTGAATCTATTGAATAGCCGTGTCCATGATCTTGGACCTTGCTCTTGATTACAGTTAAGGGTTAGATTTTCAAAATAAAAATATGGATTTGGGTGGTCAGGTGCCAAAAAGTCTGGTGAATGAAACTAGGCTGTGTGCCAAAACTCTTGGAAAAGAATTGAAAAATTAATTATTAATATCTTGATTTTATCGCTTTCAAGCTAATAGGATTACCTATTAAAGGAAATGCCGCTTATGCAAAATAACCAATTAAGCCCTTCCCTTTGGAATAAGCTATGCATGTAGTAATAGAACCTGCATTGTGCATGACTTGTTGAGTATGTTGTATACTCACCTCTTGCGTCGACAAAAACCTCGAGAAGAAGAAGAAGCCGCTGACTTGGAATGAAGATTTAAATCGAAGGCCGGGAGGATTAAGGGTTGAGCCGCACTCAAGAGCTCGTGGCTAGGAGTGGTTCCGCTTAACGTATTTTGCTTCCGCGAATGAACTTGAATCTTGATGATATTTATCGCTCTGCGTGTGAATTATTAATAAGGCGACCATAAGGTCATGTAACTCGACTATATTATGCTTGAAGTACTTTATTATTTATTTCCGTTGTGTATGATTGTGGTACTTCAACTTTGTTTATCCTGTGTGTACTAGCGTGATCCTGGACTAGTACGGCATACCTGAGTGTCGAATCTGTGAAAATTCGGGGCACGACAGTTAACTATTCATGTCTAATATCCTCTGTCAAACCAAAGATCTTGGAGACCATGAAAAGCCAACAAGGACTTATGTTTGGTGAATACGAGGAGTATCGATGTGATGGTGTGCGATAACATCGGACTTCTTGTTCATGTAATCGTAATCTTGATCTGAGTATTTCAAAGAAATTAGTCCAATCAGCTCATTATACACGTGTTTAGCTATTACTGTACCAATCAAATATATTAAAACTAGAGCTACCAACTCTCGACAAGGGGCCTAAGAATTTCTTTGGTTTTAAATCCTTTGGGGCATATAACACCAAGTAAATCTCCTCTTATGATAGCCCTTTTGTTCCAAGCGTGTTGTATGCAAAGCTACTTCTCCCCTGGCAAAGCTTCTTGATAATAATATGTTCATATTATGGGGAAGCACATCACATTAATCTGATCTCGATAGGCCTAAGGATAGCCTTCTCCTATATTATTGAGTTATAACAATTTAGCAATTCGGAAATAACAGTTGATAAGTAACATCCGAGGGGTATAAAGATTTCAAGCTTTTTCGAAATGTGACAACAAGGTACACCAAGTTGGGATGTGATTGACCTAGTAAATTTGGCCGACTTTGGTAATCAATACCGAAGTTAACCAACATTTTATCGTTATCGAGAAGGCCATGTAAAAGTTTTATCTGCTAGTTTAAAATAGTTTTTTTCAATCACATATACTTTTACTTTGTCTTCTTGAGTTAACCACCTTTCTATCCTTACTCTTGATCAGATATTTGTTATTATGATGAAAAGCACATAAAAGGAGTATTATTTACTTGTCGGTGACTTGTCGGTTGAAGATAACCCATCATTTTAGATGTTATGAGATATGATGTCGCCTTTCATTTAGAATACTGGACTAAAATGGTTACTGAATTATTCAAATCCTTAAGATCTGGGGCAACATAAAATACGGCAAATCACTTGTTGGATGTCAAATGTCCTTGGGATGGTGATCTTGAAGCATCGACTCACCGATAAAAAGTCTGTCATTATTTGAGGTGAGGGACTTTGGTTTTCACGAGTCCATGGAATGTGCAGAACAAAACTATGTTATTTCCTTTTCAATTTTCCTCGTTAGGTCACGTTTGTCTACCTTTTATTGTTGACTTGAGAGGTCAAATAGCCAATTGAATGTGCCTATCAATTTCATTTTCACCTGCATTTGTTCTACTTGGGTACTTTAGCATTTTATTCAATTTGTCACTCTTTTCTTTCCATGTCATCCCCTCATGTTCTGTTATAGGTTATTAGGTTACCTTCCTCACGAAGATACATTAGCATTATTACATTATCTACAATATGTAACCTTGATTGCATCAGATTATTTTTCCTGCAAGTGTAGCGACAAGGTTCAAGAGGAAACTTCTAAGAGCGGTCGGTATGCACCTAAAGGCTAAAAATTTGTTGTAATGAGTAGTAGACCAATATTATATATATATATATATATATATATATATATATATATATATATATATATATATATATAAGTTTACATGTTAATGGAAGGTAAAATATTATGAAAGTATTCTAGATGACAAGCCTATTTATGTCATTTTTCTTGTGGCAATGCAAATGTCTTTATGTATTTAGTGGTCAAAGTTTAAGAGATGTTTGACTGTCTATATACGATGATAATGCTGGAAAAATACTTATAATGATAATGCTGGAAAAATACTTATAATGATATACGATGGTAATGCTAGAAAAATACTTAAAAGTTTAAAACTTATCACCAGAATTATAAGTATATTTACATTCATGCAATTTTCTTGTTATTCTTGCATGTTGAAAAGATCAATGGTTGAATTGTTGTATTTGGATGTTTACCTCATCAAGGGATCAAGAAGCAAGGAATTTCAAAAGGAAAAGATAGTGCTAGTAGTGTACTAGTATTAGTAGTAGTAGAATTTCATATGGTAGGACTCAAATTTTACTCTTGTTCTCAACAAATGAGATGTATTGTTCTATGTGGAATGATGTTCAATACTTATATTTATTTCCTTAATTAATGCAATGCAATCTACCTTTTGATCATTGCTCGTGTTGAATCGTATTATATATCATCTAATATGAATTTCTTAATTATCAAATAAAATTATTTGCGACAATTATATTTTGTATATATATAGCAAATAAATAAACCATAATTCACGTTTACTTAGTTGTGTTGCAATAGACTAATTATGTGTTTCTAACAGTGTTACATATGTGTTGAAAATATATGTTGTTATATATAAAAATACATGTTGCTACTTTGCAACACCTTTTCTTTTGTTTAACAACATCTAGTTTGTGTTTGATATATCTACCATAGCAACATGACCAATAACATCACTTATCACATGTGTTGCTATCTATCCTAGCAACACATATGTGTGCATATAGCAACATATACCTATGTTGCTATGCTCATTCCTGGTGTAGTGCTAGGCCATTCGATCTTGATCGGATGCCCATTGTCATGCAAGATCGCTACGTGCTCGTGCACCGTCGATCTATCGCCGCTCGGATGCTCGCGAAGCTTCCATGTCACCCGTCCACATCTCCACTGGATTCCGTCACCGTATCCGGGTAGGCTTCGTTTCGCACGAGATTGCAGACGTTGAGGCCGCTATTTAATGTGTCTCCGCCACCCTTGGATTCCCCACCTCATGCCGCATCTCCTGGCCAAGCATGCATGCCAAGATGCCCTCATCTACCCCTGTGAGCTTGCAGTAGTCCCCGTGCCATTCCACCGCTCACCCTGCCATTGTCCAGCCGCTTTCGACATCGCCGAAACTGCCTGATCATCGCCCATGTTGAGCCGTGTCGAATGCACCCCCTCATGTCACCGGAGAAGCCCCAGATCGTTGAACTGCTTGTCATCTTCCTCCTCTCTAGCAAGGGTTCGCCGCCGTGCCCCATCACCATTCAGAAGCTCGACCACCGTCAAATTTTCATCCAACGGCCACGATCAAGACACATTGTCGCATCTATAGTAAACAACTCCTTTAACCCCCACTGTTAGATCTTAATCGTTTAATTACGGTTGTGCGCGTTGTATTTGCCATCGGCTACCAATTAGTTCGGATCGTCTTTGGGTATGTAATACCGCATCACCATCATCGCCTTAGATCTGGATCCAACGGTGAAAGCCTGCCTCGTGTCACCCCCGTAGTAGTTCTAAATCACATCGCATCGTTTGATCTTAACTGTTCATTTCAAATTGGATGGACGAGATTGCACTGAGTTTCTGCTAGTCGCGTAGCGCCGTGTGTCGTGTTATGATTGGGCCGCGTGCTACCGCTAACACCATGGCTTGCGTCATCTTGTGCATGAGCATAGTGTCGTCGATCCACGGTGGACCAAGGCCAAGCCGTGGACCGAGTTCGTAGACCGTGACACGTGTCGCCCTCTAATTGGGCCACGTGTCAGGTCACGTCAGCGATGACGTCATAATTAATTTTTAGTAGAAAAATATTTTACCCAAAATTTATTTCAGTGCTGACATCAGTATGACGTCATAAATGTGAATTTCCCGTATCAAATTAATTCGGATAATTCGGAATTTTTTATTTTTGTGATTTTCCATTTATTTCAAATTTTGAATGTCTATATCTTTTGCATCCGAACTTTGATTGAGATGATTCTAGTCTCTAAAATTTTTTAAAATTATGCTCTATTTAATGGTGAATTTTATTTAATTTTTGAAGTTAATTTTGCTCTCTATTTTGGGTATTTATTGCTTTCTATCTCGTTACGCGTCGACGTTGAGTTGCCCGGTGAGTTTGTCGTTGAGGAGCCAGCACTTGATCAAGTTTTTGAGCAGGACCATAACTCTTTGAAGGCAAGTCATGCTTTGATCATGTTGAACCTATGCTTTAAATATTATATTGTTTCAATATATTGCATGGTATTTCATTTATCTATTGTTTTCCATATGTTGGGAATAGCTAATCGTCTACTTGAATTACATCCACCTTGCCATGTCGTATGTTGTATCTCATTTGTCACTCTAGAATGGTTTAACGTTAATTGGTAGCTATAATTACCAATGTGGGTAGTTAGAACACAAGTAGTATGCTTAGCCATTTAACGAGTCATCATTTTATGTACAAATGATTAATCTTGCTTAATTATTATGGAACATGATTATTAACTTGTGTGTTAGGTGTTGTCACACAATGTTGGTATTGTTGATGGCACGTGGTGCATGGTAAATCAACTAGAGTGATAAAATGATTTAGACCGAGACAAGTGACATGTATTTGTGGTAGGCTAATGTGGCACGTGGGCAGTCGCATTGCTTTTTATGTCAATTGTAGTTTATGGTTTTCATGATTTTTGGTTAGTCTTGTCTTGGTCAATTAAGGACTTAACCTTGCAAGAATTTGAACTGAGTCATTCATGCATCCACAAGTTTGGTATGGGACAGACCTAGCTGTTTAACTTGTTGAGTCTAAACTTTGGTATTATTGTGGTGGTGTGAGGCCCGAGTAATGGTAACTAGTCCGCACACGGGTTGGCTCACATGACACAAGAGAGGGGCCCTGGATGTGGTAACCAGTCTCACTAGTGTTGAAACCTTAGCCAATAGTACTAGGTTTAGATCGACATTGGAAAGGTTTTGTTATGATCAGTCGCCTTTGTGATTTATGATTATATCTGTGGGTAAAGTGTATAACCTCTGTAGATTGTAAAACCTATTCGAATGGCCATGCTCGCGGTATTGAGAATTGCTCGGTGATTACAGTCAAAGGTTATATTTTATCAAAACAAATGTAGGAATGGAAGGTTGAAATGAGAAATAAGGTGGTGAGATGGTTAATAAAAACAAATGCAAAAGTTATTATTTGTTTTATTGCCTTTCAATATATTTATGTTATTCTTTTACAAAAGTTGTTCATGCAAAATAGTCTTGTAGCCTATCCTTTGTACTAAGCCATGCATATAGTATATAGATTTGCATTCTATGCACGGTTTGTTGAGTACTTTATGTACTCACCCCTTGCAACAAAACATCATCAGTTGGAGAAGAAGCAATGCCTGCTTTTGAGGTGGAGATCCACGAGGAGGCGAACAATTAGGGTGTGAACCTTGTCAGTTGCTTGTGGCAGTTGAAGGGTTTCTACGCTTATATTTATTTCCACTGCTATTCATTTACTTTCTATTTTGTTCCAGTGTGGCGTATTCATGTAAGGTGGATCATAAGGTCGTTAAACAGTTATACTTAGCTTGCTGAAGTCTTTATTATATTATCGCTGAGTGTGATTGTGATATTCATCTATGTTGAGCTTGTGTGCTCTAGCGTAATTCTAGACTAGTGCGGAATACACAGATGGTTTGGATTTGCATATTCGGGTCCGAACAGAGGTGATATCAGAGCATACTGACTGTAGGTCTTGGCCCTAGTTACCATGGTGGTGTCCTAGGTGTGTCCAAAACTATTTTCTAAAGAAAAATCTAAATTGACTAAAATAATACTCTTGACTCTTCTTATTCTCCATTCCTCGCCTTTGCTGAAATTTTCATTTTCTTTTGGCTATTTGGGAGTTGTAGACTTATCTATTTCTCTTTTGAATAGATGAGGAGATATCAGACCTATGGAGAGTGTGAGAGTGGCTACGCAGCAGAGCTTTGGAGGGTCCTTCAAGTTTTGGTAGGCTTTAGAAGGCCGATGTACAGAGGCAAATATTGGGTCGTCAATGGAGTTGCAAGAGGAGTTGTTTGTAGGATATTGATTTATGTCAAAGAGGATGAAAAAGAAAGCCAACCAATCAACAGCACCATGAGGAGAGTTACCTTCGAGATTGGTATCTAGGAGGCTTCTCGACTTGCCCTGACTACTCCTGCGAGCTCGACGACACCGTGTTCTGACTTCACCCTTCAGGATGAGCATCGTGGTGATAGAGGATCAAGGAGGAGGAGGATGCCACAGTTGTGCACCTGGCGTAGTTGGCAGCTGCATAGGACGCTCATGCGAGGGACACAACAGAGGAGCTAAAGATGGTGTATGAGGCCCTTAGAGTCACAGAGGAGGAGCTATAGGACACCCGCGTTGCTTTCACCGAGAAGATCATGGAGCTCGAGGAGGCACTGTAGGAGGGTGGCCAGGCTGCACCAGCACCACCAGACGTTCAGGAGGAAGAGGAAGACCCAGTGGAGGTCAAGTTTGAGCCAGAGGAGCAGGATGTGGAGGTGGTGATGGTGCACCTAGCTGTTGGGCACCAGGATCAGTTTGCATCCATGCCAGCCCACCCACTGGTGTATCCATCGGGTCATCGGGTCAGAGTTAGCCAGGGTGGCTGAGTGAGTGAGAGTCTTAGCGTTAGGTTGAGACTCAAGTATCGAGTCGTGTCTTTAAGATAGTCTTTCCCTTTGTAATAGTCGTTAAGGTTGTGTGCTTAGTTTGGTTGTTATTGTTTGTTGTATGTGCAATATGTGTTGCATAGCCTTTAGGCTTTTGTAAGAAACCATACTAAGTCTTATTAATAAAGTTGTTTAAGTTTTGGTTCAACCTATTTCCCCCACCTTAGAGATTCTTGCATCTTGTCTATGTTGCATCTACCTTTCCTAACCCAAGGAGCAATCAAGAAATGGTGAACACCCATGGTAACAAATGAGCTTTAGGAAGTGGTTTTACCAACCCGACAACCTCAATGATGGAGTGCCACCGCAGCCAGCACCGCCAGTGGACATGTAGAACTTGGGAGCTTTCCTTGCAGCGCAGGCTCAACTCATGAAGACCATGATGCAACAGATGTAGAGTGTAACTAGTCAAGCTGCAATCAACAATAATGCTCAGCATGGCAGCAATGGATCACACCCTTACTCTAAGTTGTTAGACTTTATGAAGACCCATCCGCCAACATTTTCTGGAAACGCCAACCCGATTGAGGCTGATGATTGGTTGAGAACCATCGAGAGAAAACTGCATATCACCTAGTGTGAACGGAACGAGAAGGTGCTTTATGTTTCTCATCAACTTGAAGGTACCACTGTAGAATGGTGGGAGAATTACTACGCATCGCAGGAAAACCCACAAGAGATCATATGGAAAGAATTTTCTGCTGTTTTCCGCCAGTACCTTGTTCCTGAAGGTGTTATGGATTTGAAGAAAGAAGAATTTAGAGCCATCAAGCAGGGGAGCCAGCCTATGGTAGAATATTTGAATCGGTTCACTCAGCTTGCTTGCTACGCACCTAAGGATGTAGCAACTGATAAAGGAAGGTAGTCTCGCTTTATGAAGAGACTAAATTGTGGGCTACAAGTTGGGTTAATCACCCACACCTTTCCTAATTTCCATGAACTAGTAAACAAAGCCTTTATTCTGGAAGATAAGTGCAAAGAGTTGAATGACAACTGCAAGCGCAGAATGGCATAGCAGGGAGCTCGCTAAGGACAGTAGATAGGAGTTGCGATCTAACCTAGGATGTATGGGAGTAAAGATACTCATGAATGGAATAGAGTTCTTAGCGAACGTTATTATCTTGGATACCCAAACATTAGATGCCATTCTTGGAATGGATTGGTTGTCTATGCACAAGGTTGTGATGGATTGTGGTAGAAGAGTAGTATCAATTGAAAGCCTGAAAGGTGAAAGAGTGGTAGTCCAACCAACTGTAGTTCATAATGAGCAAATGATGGTTAACAGTGCTAAGACAGTCAACATTGAGGAAGTATCGGTTGTAAGTGAATATCCAGACATTTTTCCTGAAGGGTTACTAGGAATGCCACCAGATCAAGATATTGAATTTGTGATTGAATTGGTGCCTGGCACAACCCTAATAGCCAAGAGACAGTATCGGATGCCCACATATGAGTTGGTAGAAATGAAGAAGTAGCTTGAGGAGTTGCTAGAAAAAGGTTTTGTAAGACTGAGTTCATCGCCATGGGGAACACCTATTTGTTCGTTTAGAAAAAGGATGTAAGTATGAGAATGTGTATTGATTATTGAGCTTTGAATGAAGTGATAATAAAGAACAAGTATCCGCTACCCAGGATCGATGATTTGTTTGATTAGTTAAGAGGAGCTAGAATTTTCTCTAAGATAGATCTTCGATAGGGACATTATCAACTGAAGATTCTAGCAGAAGACATACCCAAGACAACATTTTCAACAAGATATGATCATTATGAGTTCAATGTTGTGTCACTTGGATTGACCAATGCCCCTGCATATTTCATGAATTTAATGAATAAAGTTTTTATAGAATATCTAGATAAGTTTATGGTTGTTTTCATAGATGATATTCTTGTCTACTCCAAGATAAAGAAGATCATGCAGAGCATTTAAGGCTTGTTTTGGAGAAGCTTCGAGTGTAGCAGTTGTATGCCAAGTTCACTAAGCATGACTTTTGGAGAAAGAAAGTGGAATTCCTTGGTTATGTGATTACTGCCAAAGGTGTTGCAGTTGACCATAGTAAAGTTGAGGCAGTGTTGCATTAGGAACAGTTGAAGTTGGTGACTCATATTCGTAGTTTTCTTGGAATGGCGGGATATTACTATCGATTCATTGAGGGATTCTCATCAATTGCTAGGCCCCTTACGCAATTATTGAAGAAAGAGAAGAAATTTGCATGGACGCGAGATTGTGAGAAGAGTTTCCAATAATTGAAGAAAAGGTTAACATCCACACCAGTGTTAGTGTTGCACTCGATATTGAGCGTTTGATATTTATTGTGATGCTTCGCGTCAAAGACTTGGATGTGTGCTGATGCATAATGGTAAAGTGGTCGCATATGCATCAAGGCAGTTGAGGCCACATGAGGAGAATTACCTGATGCATGATTTGGAATTAGCTACAGTAGTGCATGCTTTAAAGTTGTGGTGTCACTATCTTATTGGAAATCGCTGTGAGATATACACTGATCATAAGAGTTTATAGTATATCTTCACTCAGTCAGACCTGAATATGAGGCAGAGAAGATGGTTGGAGTTAATTAAGAATTATAATCTGGGAATTCATTATCACCTTGGAAAGGCTAATGTGGTAGCTAATGCATTAAGCAGGAAGAGTCACATTGTTAATATAATGATTCAGAAAAGTCAGCCTGAGTTATGCAAGGAATTTCAGAAACTAAGATTGGAGGTAGTACCAAAAGGATTTCTAGCGACTCTGGAGGTAAAGCCTACCTTGGAAGATCAAATTAGAGAAGGGTAGAAAGATAATTCCAAAATAAAGAGGATTAGGTCTAAGATGGATGAAGGTAAAGCTAAAAATTTCACCTTAGATTCACAGGGAACCTTATGGATGAAAAGTTGAATCTGTGTGCCACATAAGAAGGGATTAAAGTAGTTTATTCTTGAAGAAGTGCATCATTCAAAGTACTTTATTCATCTAGGAAGTGTAAATATGTATCAGGACCTAAAGGTGAAATTTTGGTGGCCAAATATAAAGCGTGAAGTTGCTAAGCATGTTGCTTTGTGTGATATATGCCAGAGAGTGAAGGCAATGTATTAGAGACCAGCAGGCTTGCTACAACCTTTGAAGGTGCTGGAATGGAAGTGGGAAGAAGTTGGTATGGATTTTATCACTAGTTTACCCAGGACACAGAGTGGGTATGATTCCATATGGGTCATAATTAATCGTTTGACTAAAGTCATGTATTCTATACCAGTAAAGACCACCTACTCAGGAGATCGCTTGGCAGAGTTGTACATGTCAAGAATTGTGTGTTTGCATGGTATACCGAAGAAAATAGTATCAGATAGAGGTACTCAATTTACCTCAAGATTTTGGAATAAGTTGCATGAAGTAATGGGAACTCATCTGAATTTCAGTACGACTTATCACCCTTAAACATATGGTAAGACTAAGAGAGTCGATCAGATTTTGGAGGATATGTTAAGAGCTTGTGCCCTAGCTTATGCAGCTACTGGGATAAATGCTTGCCGTATGCTGAGTTGAGCTACAACAATAGCTATCAGGCTAGTTTGCAAATGTTGCCATTTGAAGCCTTATATGGTTGCTCTTGCCACACCCCGCTAAATTGGAATGAGACCGGGGAAAGGTTGATTTTCGGGCTAGATATTTTAAAAGAAGCTAAAGAGCAAATTGCTATAATCAAAGAAAGATTGAAGACTACTCAGTCAAGACAGAAGAGTTATGCTGATAATCGCCACCGAGAGTTAAGCTTTGAGCCTGAAGATTTCGTGTATCTTAGAGTAACCCCTCTCAAAGGAGTAAAAAGGTTTCATACCAAAGGAAAGCTTGCACCAAGATATGTTGGTCCGTTCAAAATCTTCAGTCACAGAGGAAAGGTTGCATACCAGTTAGAGTTACTGCAGTCATTGGCAAGAGTGCATGATGTATTCCATGTGTCTCAGTTGAAGAAGTGTCTTCGAGTACCCAAAGAGTAGACGCCATTGGAGTCAATTGAATTACAGGAGGATCTAACTTACAAGGAGTAACCAATCAATATTTTGGATGTGGCTGATCGTAGAACCCGGAATAAATCAGTGCGTTTCTGCAGAGTGCAGTGGAGCAATCATTCAAAGAGCGAGGCCACGTGGGAGCGAGAAGAGGATCTAAAGTTAGAATTTCTAAACCTATTCCTTAGTTAGCCCTGAATCTCGAGGTCGAGATTCTGTTAAGGGTGGAGGTTTGTAACATCCCAATTTTCTATTTTTTCTGGATTTATTGCATTTTTTCCTTTTATTTGAATTTTTTGAGAATTTATTAATTATTTTATATTTATTGAATTAGGACATTTGCAATCTTTTAATTGTTCTGTAAAAGTATTGATTACTTTTTTTAGAAATATTTTAATTGGGTTTTAAATGTCTCAAGGTATTTTCTGGAATTTTTTTGGATTTTCTTGCTATTTATTTTGGCATTGTTTATTTTCTTGAATTGTTTTTATTTAGAAATGGTTTAAAATTCCGTAAATAGTAATTGGGCCAAAACCTAATTGGTCTGGCCCATTTCCTCCGTGCGTAGCCTAGCCTGCCGTTGCCACCGAATCCCTAATCCTTGGGCTGTTCAATCTTGATTGGACGTCTGTCGTTGTGTCATGTCGCTGCGTGCTTGTGCGACGTCAATCTGTCGCCGCTGAGACATTCACAATGCTGCCACATCTCCTGTCCGCGTCTTTGCTGGATTCTGCCGTCATATCCAGGTGGACTTCATTTCGCGCGAGATTTGCGGACGTCCAGCCTGCTATTTAATGTGCTTCCACCACCCTTGGATTCCCCACCTCGCACCGCATCTCCTGGCCAATGCACGCACATCGAGATGCCCCCGTCCGCCTTCGTGAGCTCGCCGCAGTCCCCAAGTTGTTCCACCGCTCACCCTGCCGCTATGCAGCCGCTTTTGCCGTTGTAGAAACCGCCGTAGCATCGCCCGTGCCGAGCCGCGTCGAACGCACTCCCTCGTGTTGCCAGAGAAGCCCTAGATCGCTGCGCCGCATGTTGTCTTCCTCCTCTCCAGCAAGGGTTCGCTGCCGTGCCGCCATCACCGTTCAGAAGCTCGACCACCATCAGATCTTCATCCAATGGCCACGATCAGGACACGTCGCCGCATCTACAGTAAATGACTCCTTCAACCCCCACCTTTAGATCTTAATCGTTCGGTTCTGGTTGTGCCGTGTTGTTGCTCAGCGCCATCGGCCGTCGGTTGTGCTTGATTAGTTCGAGATCGTCTTTGCGTCGTCGTGCGTGCCGCCGCTTCGTCATCACCGTCCAATCTGGATCCAATGGCCAAAAGCAATGGCGTAGCCGCCCCTACGTAGTTCTAAGTCCGTCGCATCGTTTGATCTCAGCCATTCATTTTGAATCGGACGGACGAGATTGCGTCGAGTTTCCGCTAGTGGCATAGTGCTGCTTGTCGCATCGTGATTGGGCCGCGTGCCACCGCTGACACCATGGCTTGCGTCAGCTGGTGCATGGGCACAGTGCTACTGGTCCACGGTGGACCAAGGCCAAGCCGTGGACTGAGTCCGTAGACCGCGACATGTGTTGCCCTTTGATTGGGCCACGTGTTAGGTGACGCTAGCGATGACGTCATAATTAATTTTCAGTAAAAAAATGTTTCAACCAAAATTTATTTTGGTGTTGATGTCAGCATGACGTCATAAATATGAATTTCCCATATGAAATTAATTCAGATAATTCAGAATTTATGATTTTTGTGATTTTTCATTTATTTCAAACTTTGAATGGCTATATCTTTTGCATCCAAACTCCGATTGAGGTGATTCAAGTCTCTAGAAATTTGTAAAATCATGCTATATTTAATGGTGAATTTTATTTAATTTTTGGAGTTAATTTTTCTCTCTATTTTGGGTATTTATTGCTTTCTTTCTCGTTACGCGTAGACATTGAGTTGCCTGGTGAGTTTGTCGTTGAGGAGCCAGTGCTTGATCAAGTTCCAGAGCAGGATTCAGAACTCTTTGAAGGTAAGTCGTGCTTTGATCATGTTGAACCTATGATTTAAATATTATATTGTTTCAATGTATCGCATGGTATTTCAATTATCTATTGTTTTCTATATGTTGGGAATAGCTAATCGTCCACTCGAATTACATCCACCTTGCCATGTCGTATGTGATATCTCATTTGTCACCCCAGAATAGTTTAATGTTAATTGGTAGCTATAATTACCAATGTGGGTAGTTAGAATGCAAGTAGTATGCTTAGCCATGCAATGAGTCATCATTTTATGTACAAAATGATTAATCTTGCTTAATGATTATGGAACATGTTTATTAACTTGTGTGTCAGGTGTTGTCACACAATGTTGGTATTGTTGATGGCACATGTTGCATGGTAAATCAACTAGGGCGGTAAAATGATTTAGACTGAGGCAAGTGTTATGTATTTGTGGTGGGCCAATGTGGCACATGGGCAGTCATATTGCTTTTTATGTCAATTGTGGTTTATGGTTATGATGATTTTTGGTTAGTCTTGTCTTGGTCAATTAAGGACTTAACCTTGCAAGAATTTGAACTGAGTCATTCATGCATCCACAAGTCTGGTATGGGATAGACCTAACTGATTAACTTTTTGAGTCTAAACTTTAGTAATATTATGGTGTCATGAGGCCCGAGCAGTGGTAACCAGTCCTCACACGGGTTCGCTCACATGGCGCAAGAGGGGGGCCCTGGATATGGTAACTAGTCTCACCAATGTTCAAACCTTAGCGAATAGTACTGGGTTTAGATAGGCATTGGAAAGGCTTCGTTATGATCACTCGCCTTTGTGGTGTATGATTATATCTTGTGGGTAAAGTGTATAACCTCTGCAAAGTGTAAAACTTATTTGAATAGCCGTGCTCGCAGTATTGAGCATTGCTCGGTGATTACAGTCAAGGGTTAGATTTTATCAAAACAAATGTGGGAAAGGAAGGTTGAAATGAGAAATAAGGTGGTGAGATGGTTAATGAAAACAAATGCAAAAGTTATTATTGTAATTATTTGTTTTACTGTCTTTCAATCTATTTATGTTATTCTTTTACAAAAGCTGTTTATGCAAAATAGCCTTGTAGCCTATCCTTTTACTAAACCATGCATATAGTATATAGACTTGCATTCTGTGCACGGCTTGTTGAGTGCTTTATGTACTCACCTCTTGCAACAAAGCATCATTAGTTGGAGAAGAAGCAACGCCTACTTTTGAGGAGGAGATCCACGAGGAGGCGAACAATTAGAGTGCGAACCTTGTCAGTTGCCTGTGGCAGTTGAAGGGTTTCTATGCTTATATTTATTTCCGTTGCTATTCATTTACTTTCTATTTTAGCCCTGCATGGCGTATTCATGTAAGGTGGACCATAAGGTTGTTGAACATTTATAGTTAATTTGTTGAAGTCTTTATTATATTATCACTGAGTATGATTGTGATATTCATCTATGTTGAACCTATGTGCACTAGCGTGATCTTGGACTAGTGCGAAATACACAGAGGGTTCGGATTTGTATATTCGGGTCCCGATAATGGAACTTGAGGGGCTACTCCAGGATGTTGATGCCATGAATAACCACCTCGGTTGCACTCAATCGAGACTTCCTTGAGGGTGTGGGTAAATTTGTGTACCACCGGCGAGCAAGTGTCGATAGCATGGCACCCAATGGACAAGCATCAACAAGTTGTGAGTGAGACAAGCAAGTTAATAGGGTTAATAAGGTCTTGGGGTGAGGAGACAATATCTTAGTGCGGTAAGCGGTGGGGCTAGCTAGGGGATGGCGATGCTAGGGAGGTGTCGGCGACAAGCAGAGATGGCTGGAGATGAGAAGGAGCAGTGGAGGGAGCTTCGGGTAGATGAAAGAAAGTCAGAGAGATGCTTATGCTCGGAAAATGGGGGAAGGATCGCGGGGCTAGGCATGGCCATTTAGTACCTTGATGCGTCTAGGAGTAGTCGAGGAAGCTTAGCACCATTGGCCGGAGATGAGGAAGGAGAAAATAGTAGTGGTGGCTGTAACATCCCAAAATTTTGCTTTTTATTATTTTATTGCAATTTATGATTTTTTGTGAATTCTATGGATTTATTTGGATTTTCTGAGATTTATTTGAATTATTTCAAATTAAAATATATTGCCTTTTGTCAAGAATTAATTTTAAATAGAAAAATATAATAGAAAGTTTTGCCAAAATATTTTATTTAAGTCGAGAATGTCTCAAAGTATTTTGAGATTTTTCTTGGAATTTTATGATATTTTATTACCTAAATAAATCAAATTATTTTCTCGATTATTTTAAATAGAAAAACCCGATAAAATACTTGTGAACAGTAACAGGCCGAAACCCATTACTGTGCACTACGTTTCGGCCCACCCGGCCAATGGTTTCATAAGGATTAACGCGGACCGTTGGATCAGCATCCGGCGGCCTTCATCAAGCCGCGCCATTTCCATAAACCCTAG
This sequence comes from Guadua angustifolia, assembly GCA_036346375.1. Lineage (NCBI taxonomy): Eukaryota > Viridiplantae > Streptophyta > Magnoliopsida > Poales > Poaceae > Guadua > Guadua angustifolia. The sequence continues at coordinate 174,088 of JAYEVE010000692.1, read as the reverse complement.
CGCTGTGAGCCGTTAGATCTTTATCAAATGGTCGTTATCAAGCGATACCATTTCAGAAATTATTTAATCCGAGCCGTTGATTTTGGTAAGCGGGCGAGATCGTGCCGCACATGGAGCTTCTCGTGGCCGTGGGATCGCGATCGTACGGTGCACCGTCGTCGTCTCGGATTAGGACTCCTAGTCCAGCTCGAGCGCGCCGCCACCGTCGTTCATTGGAAAGCTTCAACTTCCACGCCCGTGTAGCGGGTATTTAAGGACCCCACACCCCTCTCAAGAATCCCCGTGAACCGCCGCGCCTTGTGACTCCTCTCTCGACGATTGTGTCGTTGTGATTTGTGCGCAAGCGTTTGCCGGAGTTCTTAAGTAGTTTCCATCGTGTTTTGCCGCCGCCGAGACCTCTTCTGCCATGTTGAAGCCAGAGCTGAGTTCGTTGCGTCGAGACGCAACTGTGCCACTACTTTTCATCGCCGGAGGGCCACCGGAGCGCCGTTAGAGGTGTCATCGTCTCCAAGTCTGGTGGAGCTGCGCTGTCGCTTTGCCATCATTGGGTTCGAGCATTGCCGGCCATTGGATCTTCATCGGAGCGCCAGAAGTGAGCTACGTCACTTCAGAATCGGTAAGCATCTCGGGTAAAATATCGACCGTAGGATCTTCCGTGAACGCCTCGGATTGTGCCGCGTCGATTAGGTCAACAGGGTTTCGCTCGGGTAAGTGCAACCGTTGGATTGGCTTTGAACAATCTAGATCTTACCACGTGTCGACCGCATTGACTCAGCCCAGGGCTGATGTCAGCTGACGCATTAATTCGGATTTTCCTTTATAAAAATAATTCGGTTAATTCGGATTTTCCAATTTTAAGGATTTTTGGATATTTGAATCTTCCGAGGACTCGTTCTCCCTCATACGAACTCCGATTTGGGTGATTCAAATTTCTAAAAATTTGTAAAATTGAGATCTATCTAATGGTAGCTTTGGTTTGAATTTTTGAGTTCATTTGTTATTTTTTCTGGGTGTTTATTTGCTATTTCTTCTCGATTCGCGTAGACGTTGAATTGTGCGAGGCTTCGGAGGAGGAGTTAGTGATTCAAGGGCAACCTTCAGACCAAGATCAGGACCTTAATGAAGGCAAGTTGTGCTTTGATCATGTTGAACCCAAGTTAGGAAAAATTGCTATTTTGATTTAATCTATTGCATGTTATTTTGTGTGTACAAATGATTTCAACCAAAATTTGGGATTAGTTAATGTACCCTTTTGAATTACACCCTACCTTGCTAATTGTATGTCATAATTCACTTGTCACCTAGGTTGGTTTACTATAGTTGGTTAATAATGAAATCAACATGGGTGGTTAGATCGAATTAGAATGCTCAGCCATGCCACATCATCACAGGCTCATGAATCACTGTTTAATAATCTTGATTAATGGAATATGGAACAACGATGAGAATTTGTGTGTCATGTGTGGTCACACGATGAGATTGAGTTGTTGTGGCGAGGAGGTCACCCAACGATGTTGATTTGTGTATAGCACGTGGTGCTTGGTAATCAACCGGGGTTGGTAATCACATCGATTAAAGCAACTAGCAAGGGCAAGTGTGCCAGGGTGGGCCCGATGGGCAGAGGGTATGTGCAAGTCTTGCTTTAATCAATCCTAAGGACTTAACCTTGCGAGTCTTTGACCTGAGTCAATCGTGGAACCACATGTCTGTTATGGGGCAGCCTAGCTGACTAATTTGCAAAGTCTTAGCTTGAGTACTATCATGGTGGTGTGAGTCAAGTGTATGCGGAGGAAACTCACATGGCGCAAGAGGGGGGAGCCTGTTGTGGTGGTGTAACCCTTGATGTTGAAACCTCGTAGGTAATCTTGGGTTAAGATGATGCATTGTAAAGGCTTTGTTATAGTCGTTCACCCTGTGGTGCATGATTGTATCGTGTGGGTAAAGTGCATAACCTCTACAGAGTGTACAAACTATTCGGATAGCCGTGCTCGTGGTATTGAGTAATGCTCGGGAATTACAGTCAAGGGGTAGTTAATTAAAATGAATAAATGGTTGGGATGGCAGGATGCCATGTGGATAATGGAACCTGGCTTAGGATAGAAACTTGGTTTATTTGAGAATCATTGAATCTATTTACTGTTATTATTTGTTTTAATGTTTTTTCAATCTATGAAATATATGTGTTCTTAAATGGTGCTTAGTTGCAAAATGAATCATAAGCTTTCCTTTGGAATAAGCTTGCATATAGCTATGGTAGAATTGCATTCTGTGCACAACTTGTTGAGTACGTGTTGGTGTACTCAACCTTGCTTAAACAACCAACAAACAGTGGAGGAATCATCGCCTGAGTTGGAGGAGGATTTTCAGGTGGACACGAGTCACTAGGCCAATCCTTGTCAGTCGCCTGTGGTGTGCTGATGGGACATCTACGTCTTTTGCTACTTTTCGCTGCATTTGTATAAAGTTTAAGCCCATGTGGCTGAATAATGTAAGTGATCATAAGATCATACACTAGTTATATTAAATAAATGAAGTCTTATTATTCTTATCGTTATGTATGACGTGATGCTTACTGATGTTAAGCTGTGTGCACTAGCGTTGATCCTGGGACTAGTGCGGTAAAACACAGTGGGTTCGAATTGGTGAATTCGGGTCCCGATAGAGGTGGTATCAGAGCATACTGACTGTAGAACTTGGCCTTATTTAGCATGAAGGTGTCCTAGGGAGTCCAAAACTATTTTCTAAAAGGAAAACCAAAATGGATTAAAACAACACTCTTGACTCATCTTATTCTCCACTACTTATCTTTGTTGAAATTTTCCTCAATTTTTCTGAGAGACCGAAGAGTTGAAGACTTATCTATTTCTCTTTTGAATAGATGAGGAAGTCACAGTCATACGGAGAGCTTGAGGGTGGCTACGTAACAGAACTCTGGAAGGTGCTTCAAGTTTTAGGAGGTTTCGCCAGGCCGATGTATCAAAGCCGGACTTGGACCGTCAACGGAGCCCCTAGAGGAGAGGTGTGCAGACTTTTCATCTACGCTTGAGGCGGTGAGAAGACAAGCCAACCTATCAGCATCACAGTGAGGAGAGCTACTTGGGAGATTGGAACGCAAGAGGCTTCGCGACTCGTCTTATGAAGGATTTGCTATGACTCTGACCATGAAGTTGAGCGACACTTGTGTTCGAATTCACCCCATGGTGCGAGATGCTTGGCGCCCACGTGTCATTCAAGGGAGAATGCTACCCTGATGCATTTAGTACAATTTGCAGCTGCTCAAGAGGCTCATGCACACGACACCGACACAGAATTGAGGATGGTATATGAAGCACTCAGGGTTGTGGAAAAGGAATTACACGAGACTCGAGTGGCTTACAAGGAGAAGATCATGGAGCTCGAGGAGGCATTGCAGGAGGAAAGCCGTGCTACACCAACATCATCGGAGGAAGTGAAATATGAGTATGAGGAGCAGAAGCGCATCCGGTTGGGACATCGAGATCGATTCGCACCGGCGCCAGACTCAACACTTGATGTACCCAAGAGTTCTCGTGGGGATGGGCGGAGGAATAGGAGTCTTAGGATCAAGTTGAGACTTGAGTATCAAGTCGCGTCAATAAGATAGCCTTACCATTTGTAGTAGACGTTAAGGTTGCATGTTTAGTTTGGTTTTTATTATTTGCTGGGTGTGCAGTATGTGTTGCATAGCCCGTAGGCTTTTGTAAGCAACCATACCAAGTATAATTAATAAAGATCTTAAAGTTTGGGTTAAACCTATTTTTCCCCGCTTAGGAATTCTTGCATCTTATCTATGCTATTTCTACCTTCTCTAACCAAAGAATCAATCAAGCAGATGGTGAACACTCATGGCAATAATGGAGTGTCAGGAAGTGGCCTTCGCCAGAATGACAGTCTAAGCGATGGAACACCACTTGCAGCCAAAGACCACCATAGTGACATGAGAACTTAGGAGCTTTCCTAGCAGCATAGACTCAGCTCATGTAGACCATGATGCAGCAAATCACGAGGTATGGCCAGTCAAGCCACAGGAGGTAACAATGTGCAACAAGGTAATCATGGTCCTCATCCTTACTCCAAGCTATCAGACTTTATGAGGACCGACCCCCAACATTTTCAGGCAACACTAATCCTTTAGAGGCCGATGATTGGCTAAGGACCATTGAGAGGAAGCTACATATCACGCAGTGTGAGGGTAATGAGAAGGTGCTATATGCTTCGCATCAGTTAGAAGGAACCGCCGTAGAATGGTGGGAAAACTACTGCGCAGCACATGAAGCCCCACAAGAGATCACTTGGGAGGAATTCTCAGCTACCTTCCGCCAGTACCATGTGCCAGAAGGAATGATAGATCTTAAGAAGGAAGAGTTCAGGGCTCTGAAACAAGGAGGCCAGTCAGTGGCAGAATACCTGAACAAGTTCACTCAATTGGCACGATATGGACCAGAAGATGTGGCTATGGATAAGGCTATGCAGTCCCGTTTCTTGAAGGGTTTAAACTCAGGACTTCAGGTGGGACTGATCACCCACAATTTCCCTGATTTCCAAGAGTTAGTTAATAAGGCCTTAATCCTTGAGGATAAGCGTAAGGAATTAGGCGAAGATCGCAAGCGCAGGATGGCTAGTCAAGCTGGACGGCTTACTCAGTTTAGATTAAGGATGTCACCTCAACAGTTTGCCAGGATTCAGCCACAGTTGCCAAGCAAAACATCAGCCTCATCATCTCGCTCTGCTTGTCAAAATTTTCAAACACCAGCACCAGGAGGCAACACACCAACAGGAAGTCAGTAGTTTGCTGTCAAGAAATGTTTTTCTTGTAATGAGCCAGGACATTTCGCCAACAAGTGTCCAAAGAAGGGAAATGTTACTCCAGTTCGCTTCCATTTGAGCACTACTCGGCTCTGACTCACGAACAGAGGAAGTGTCGAGCGACAGGCGATCGGGAACATCACCTCAGACAGCAGTGCGTGGAAGGATCAATCACGTCACGATAGATGAGGTCCAGAACGCCACAGAAGTTGTGTTGGAAACAATCGACGTCGACGTCGTGGCTGATCCACAAGAAAATGACTCTCTCTTCGCTAACCAAGATCAGGAAGACGGAGATAACTACCCAAGAGCTTGCAATCCGCCGTTTGACATTTGTGGTGAAGGCAGTGAAGAGGAGGATCATCCAGACGTCTAGGATTGCGTTTTCTCCGCCTTTGCCTGAGATATTTTGGATTTGCTTTGTTAAGATTAATTACCAGCTTGGTGCCTTCGTTACTGTATGACCTACGGGTCCAACTTTTGTAATAATGGAACATGTCAGGCAGTACTCGGAAGTTAATTTTTAGTTACCCCATGATTAAAGATCATACTGATATGATCTGAGAATTGGCTCAGTTAATTTCATGAACATGATGAATACAGTATTCATGGAGTATCTGGATAAATTTGTGGTAATAGACGATATTCTTGTGTACTCCAAGTCAGAAGAAGAGCACGCAGAGCATCTGTGATTGGTTTTGGAGAAGTTGCAAGAACAACAGTTATATGCCAAATTCAATAAATGTGACTTGTGGAGAAAGAAGGTAGAATTCCTTGGTCATGTTATGACAGCTAAAGGAGTCGCTGTGAATCCAAGTAAAGTGGAAGCTGTGTTACATTGGGAACAGCCCAAGACGGTTACCCAGATCCATAGTTTTCTGGGAATGGCTGGATATTACCGTCGGTTTATAGAAGGATTTTTGATGATTGTGAGACCTCTCACGCAATTGTTGAAGAAAGAGAAAAAGTTTGCATGGACGCCAGAGTGCGAGGAAAGTTTTCATGAATTGAAGAAACGGTTAACATCTGCACCTGTGTTAGTATTGCCAAATGCGAAGGGCAGTTTTGACATTTATTGTGATGCCTCAAGGCAGGGTCTTGGTTGTGTACTGATACAGAATGGCAAGGTGGTGGCCTATGCATCAAGGCAGTTGAGGCCGCATGAAGGAAATTATCCGACGCATGATTGGGAGTTAGTAGTCGTAGTGCATGCTTTAAAAATATGGCATCATTATGTCATTGGAAATAGATGTGAGATATATACGGATTACAAGAGTTTGAAGTATATATTCACTCAAGCAGATCTTAATATGAGGCAGAGAAGATGGCTAGAATTGATTAAAGATTATAATGTTGGAATCCATTATCATCTTGGAAAAGCCAATGTAGTAGCCGACGCTTTGAGTCGTAAAAGCCACGGAGTAAATACAATAGTAGCCAGTGATCAACCAAAGTTGTGTGAGGAATTTCAGAGGTTGAAATTAGAGGTTGTGCCGCAAGGATTTGTAGCTGCCTTGGAAGTAAAGCCAACTCTTGAGGATCAAATCAAAGAGAGGCAGAGTAAAGATGAGAAGATCAGCAAAATTAAGTCTAAGAAAGAAGAAGGTTTTGCCGAAGATTTCTCTGTAGATGAGCAAGGAACTCTATGGTTCAAAGATCGAATCTGTGTGCCGAACGAGAAGGAGCTTAAGCAATTGATTCTAGAGGAAGCACACGATTCTAAGTATTCCATCCATCCCGGAAGTGCCAAGATGTATCAAGATCTTAGGAAGAGATTTTGGTGGCCTAGTATGAAGCGTGAAGTTGCAGAACATGTTGCATTATGTGATGTGTGCTAGAGGGTAAAGGCAATGCACCAAAAGCCTGCAGGACTTTTGCAGCCATTAAAGGTTCCAGAATGGAAATGGAAAGAAATTAGTATGGATTTTATCACTGGGTTGCCTAAGACTCAGAGAGGTTATGATTCAATATGGGTCATCATTGATCGGTTGACCAAAGTTGCTCATTTCATCCTGGTGAAGGCAACCTATTCGGGAGATAGATTGGCAGAATTATACATGTCAAGAATTGTATGTCTGCATGGTGTGCCCAAGAAAATCGTATCGGATCGAGGTACCCAATTTACCTCAAGATTTTGGGATAAATTGCATGAAGCAAGAACTTCGTCTGAATTTGATCTACCGCTTATCATCCGACGCAGAGATGGCGAGAGCGAAAAGGGTTAATCAGATTTTAGAGGATATGTTGAGAGCTTATGCGATATCTTACAGTACATCTTGGGATAAAAGTTTGCCATATGCGGAGTTCAGCTATAATAATAATTACCAGGCTAGTTTGCAAATGTCACCATTTGAGGCATTATATGGACGTGCCTGCCGTACCCCATTGAATTGGAATGAAATGGGGGAGCGTTCTGTGTTTGGGCCTGGGATGCTCAGAGAGGCTGAAGAACAAGTGGCCATGATCAGAGAAAGACTGAAAACAACACAGTCAAGGCAGAAGAGCTATGCTGGCAATCGCCGTCATGATTTGAGTTTTAAACCCGATGATTTCGTATATCTCAGAGTTACTCCCCTTAAAGGCGTAAAAAGGTTCCATGTCAAAGGGAAGCTTGCACCTAGGTATGTCGGACCATTTAAAATCTTAAGCCATCGAGGAGAGGTTGCGTATCAGTTGGAATTGCCCCAGTCATTACCAGGAGTCCATGATGTGTTCCATGTCTCTCAGCTCAAGAAATGTCTTAGAGTGCCAGCAGAACAAACACCGTTAGAAGCAATAGAGTTACAAGAAGATTTGACTTACAAAGAACAGCCGATTAAGATTCTGGATGTAATGGAGCGTAGGACTAGAAATAAGTCCACTCGCCTCTGCAGAGTTCAATGGAGTAATCACTCTGAGAATGAAGCCACCTAGGAGCGTGAAGAAGATCTAAAGGCAGAATTCCCAAACCTATTCTCTAGTTAGCCCTGAATCTCGGGGTCGAGATTCTGTTAAGGGAGGGAGGTTTGTAACATCCCAAAATTTTGCTTTTTATTATTTTATGGTAATTTATGATTTTTTGTGAATTCTATGGATTTATTTGGATTTTCTGAGATTTATTTCAATTATTTCAAATTAAAATATATTGCCATACATCAAAATTAATTTTAAATAGAAAAATATAATATAAAGTTTTGCTAAAAATATTTTATTTAAGTCGAGAATGTCTCAAAGTATTTTTGAGATTTTTCTTGGAATTTTTCTGATATTTTTATTACCCTAAATAAATCAAATTATTTTCTCAGATTATTTTAAATAGAAAAACCCCGGAAAATACTTGTGAACAATAGCAGCTGAAGCCCATTCTTCGTGCCATCGCGTTTGACCATTGGTGATGGTTTCATAAGGATTAACGCGGACCATTGGATCGACATCCGTGCCTTCATCAAGCGCCATTTCCATGAACCTAATGCGTGATAGTTAGATCTTTATCAAATGGTCGTTATCAAGCGATATCGTTTCGGAAATTATTTAATCCGAGCCATTGATTTTGGTAAGCGGGCGAGATCGTGCCGCGCATGGAGTTTCGTGGCGTGTGGGATCGCGATAAATGCGGTGCTGCCGTCGTCGTCTCGGATTAGGACTCGAGTCCAGCTCGGCCTTGCCCGCCGTAAATCGATTCGTTGGAAAGCTTCAACTTCCGCGCCCGTGCAGCGGGTATTTAAGGACCCCGCACCCCTTTCGAGAATCCCCGTGAACCATCGCGCCTTGTGACTCCTCTCTCGACGATTGTGCCGCTGTGATTTGTGCACAAGCGTTCGCCGGAGTTCTTGAGTAGTTTCCGCCGCGTTTTGCCGCCGCTGAGACCTCTTCCGCCATGTTGAAGCCGGAGCCGAGTTCGTTGCGTCGAGACGCACCTGTGCCGCTACTTTTCATCGCCGGAGGGCCATCGGAGCGCCGTTGGAGGGGTCATCGTCTCCAAGTCCGGTGGAGCTACACCGCCACTTTGCCATCGTTGGGCTCGAGCATTGCCGGCCATCGAATCTTCATTGGAGCGCCAGAAGTGAGCCACATCGCTTCGGAATCGGTAAGCGTCTCGGGTAAAATATCGACCGTAGGATCTTCCGTGAACGCCTCAGATTGTGCCGCGTCGATTAGGTCAACAGGGTTTCGCTCGGGTAAGTGCAACCGTTGGATCAAAATCGGATGGATAGGAATACGCTACGTCATCTATGTCAACAGTAAATAGCTCGGGTAAGATCCACCGTTAGATCTAAATCCGGCGGTTGACGTTTAGCCACGTCGTAGATTAAATAGTGACCGTTGGATTGGCTTTGAACGGTCTAGATCTTGCCACGTGTCGAACGCATTGACTCAGCCCAGGGCTGACGTCAACTGACGCATTAATTCGGATTTTCCTTTATAAAAATAATTCGATTAATTCGGATTTTCTAATTTTAAGGATTTTTGGATATTTGAATCTTCCGAGGACTCGTTCTCCCTCATACGAACTCCGATTTGGGTGATTCAAATTTATAAAAATTTGTAAAATTGAGATCTATCTAATGGTAGCTTTGGTTTGAATTTTTGAGTTCATTTGTTATTTGTTCTTGGTGTTTATTTGCTATTTCTTCTCGATTCGCGTAGACGTTGAATTGTGCGAGTCTTCGGAGGAGTTAGTGATTCAAGGGCAATTTTTAGACCAAGATCAGGACCTTAACCAAGGCAAGTTGTGTTTTGATCATGTTGAACCCATGTTAGGAAAAATTGCTATTTTGATTTAATCTATTGCATGTTATTTTATGTGTATAAATGATTTCAACCTAAATTTGGGATTAGTTAATATACCCTTTTAAATTACACCCTACCTTGCTAATTGTATGCCATGATCCACTTGTCACCATACGTTGGTTTACTATAGTTGGTTAATAATGAAATCAACATGGATGGTTAGAACGGAATAGAATTGCTTAGCCATGCCACACCATTACATGTTCATGAATCACTGTTTAATAATCTTGATTAATGGCATATGGAACAATGATGAGAATTTGTGTGTCATGTGTGGTCACACGATGAGATTGAGTTGTTGTGGCGAGGAGGTCACATAGCGATGTTGATTTGTGTATAGCGAGATGGTGCTTGGTAATCAGCAGGGTTTGGTAATCACTTGATTGAAGCAAGTGGCAAGGGCAAGTGTGCGGGTGGGCCGATGGGCGAGAGGGTATGTGCAAGTCTTGCATTAATCAGTCCTAAGTTTAACCTTGCGAGCCTTTGACTGAGTCAATCGTGCAACCACATGTCTCATTATGGGGCAGACCTAGTGACTAATTTGCAAAGTCTTAGCTTGAGTACTATCGTGGTGGTGTGAGTCCTGGTGTGCGGAGGAAACTCACATGGCGCAAGAGGGGCCTGTTGTGGTGGTGTAACCCTTGATGTTGAAACCTCGGCGGGTAATCTTGGGTTAAGATGATGCATTATAAAGGCTTTGTTATAATCGTTCACTGTGTGGTGCATGATTGTATCGTGTGGGTAAAGTGCATAACCTCTGCAGAGTGTACAAACTATTCGGATAGCCGTGCTCACGGTATTAAGCAATGCTCGGGAATTACAGTCAAGGAGTAGTTAATTAAAATGAATAAATGGTTGGGATGGTAGGATGCCATGTGGATAATGGAACCTGGATTAGGATGGAAACTTGGTTTATTTGAGAATCATTGAATCTATTTACTGTTATTATTTGTTTTAATGTCTTTTCAATCTATGAAATATATGTGTTCTTAAATGGCGCTTAGTTGCAAAATGAATCATAAGCCTTCCTTTGGAATAAGCTTGCATATAGCTATGGTAGAATTGCATTCTGTGCACAACTTGTTGAGTACGTGTTGGTGTACTCACCCTTGCTTAAATAACCAACAAACAGTAGAGGAATCATCGCCCGAGTTGGAGGAGGATTTTCAGGTGGACACGAGTCACTAGGCCAATCCTTGTCGATGCGCTTTGTGGTGTCTTGATGGGACATCTCGTCTTTTGCTACTTTTCTCTGCATTTGTATAAAGTTTAAGCCCATGTGGCTGAATAATGTAAGTGATCATAAGATCATACACTAGTTATATTAAATAAATGAAGTCTTATTATTCTTATCGTTATGTATGACGTGATGCTTCTCGATGTTAAGTCAGTGCACTAGCGTTGATCCACAGGACTAGTCTTGGTAAAACACAGTGGGTTCGAATTGGTGAATTCGGGTCCCGACAGAGGCGTGGCGTCTAGATGAGCTACAACCAAAGATGGCCAAGAGTTGAGGGAGTAGTGATGATGCTCTAGACAAAAGTAATTAGGATTTTGCTCACCAATTGCCTAGATTGAGCTTGCCCTGGTCTCTAGGGGTTCAGTGGTAGTGGCGCTCGTCTGTGGGCAATGCAGCTTGACACCATGAATGAAGAGTATGGGCACAAGAAGGGAAGATGGCCGAATTGGTTCACAAGCTCGATTCGGCAGACATTGAAATAACCTCAAAATTTCAAAAATGGACTTCTTTTGCATTTCTTGATTTTATTCGAATTTTATTTGAATTTATTTGGATTTAATTCGCATTTAATTGGAATTTTCTTGTCTTCTTACCATTTTGGAAAACATACCCAAAATCGCTTTCCTTTTAGGAAAACCCGTTTCCTCTTTTATTGGCGCCTTCTTCTTCCTCGCTTGCGCCACCGCCACGATTTTCTCCCCCGTGCCCCTCGCCCTCGCGTGGATTAAGCTTGTGCCCGTCTCCGCGCCGCCCATGAACCCGCCGCCTCTCTTGCACCTATGTCGCTACCGTAGTCGATCATCTTCTTCCTCCACCCCGTCGCCCTCGCATGCGCTCCATAAACCAAATCCGCGCCTCCTCATGAATCTCGCATACCACTGCAAGCCCCTACCTTCCCTCTGTGCCCTCACTTGCGCATAGGTCTTTGCACCAGCGCCTTGCCTTGATTCGCCTTTTCGTGCTTTCATGCGCCATGTCCCTCCCCTTCTCTCTCCCTCTGTTCGAGGAAATTTCCCCCTCGCGCGCATGCTATTTAAACCCCGGGGCACCACCATTATCACCTCACCGAGCACCCCTCATCCCGCCCAACCTATTCCCCCACTTCTTCTTCCCTCCGGCTGCTCCTCCACGCCGTGCTCGAAGCTCCTTCTTCCTCTCCGGTTGGACTCCGTCGCCACGCCTCCCCGTCCGCTCCCTCCCCCATTTCTTCACCTCCCCGGACTCACCTTGAGCCCCTCTTGCTCCCTAGCCACTTCATTTTTCCCCCACCCACTATTTACGGATTGCATTAAATCTGCTTCACCTTTGGCCTGAGCCTCCTCAAGCCCGCTCTCCTCTCGTGACATCGCGTCCCCACTCGTCATTGCTCTCCCTCCGCTCACGCCACCACAGGCGGCATGTCGACCTCGGCGTGCCCACAGCCCGCCACGATGACCCCTCCCGCTCGCGCTGGGCAGCCATGACCATGGGCCGGCCAGGCGGCAGTCGGGCCGAGCAACTGTCTGACCCACAAGAAAATCTGATTTTCTTTTGCTTTTCCAATTTCGTTTTCGGATTTAAATAATCGTTTAAATTCTGAAAATTCGAAATGAATTCCAGAAAAATCCCAAAAATTGCCAAAAATCCACAAATGCCCAAAAATACATTTTCTTGTCCGTTTCGAGCCGCTGAGTCCAAATATGGTCTACGTTCTGCCAAAATAAATTCCAAAAATACCCTTCCTCACCACTTTCGACTCATAGCTCGATTTCTTTTCCGATTTTCTTTCCTTTTATTTGTTTTATTCGTTTATTTCTTGTATTTGCTTTTCCACGCTAGATTAAGCGCGGTATCCTACTCGGGCAAGATTTGGGCCGAGCAATTCGTGAAACCACGAGGAAGCGAGGCCGTTCGAACTCATAAGACATCGGCGACTATTCTTTAGGAGAACCTTCAACTTCGCAAGGCAAGCCACACCCCTTGAACATATTGGACCCAATTCCGCTATAATTTATATATATCTTCTGTACTGCATTATTTTACTGGTATTTTAGAAGTTAAGAAATGCAGTAGTTTTGAATGACATGATTAGATACATCCCAATGACAAGACTCATTATTATGCCTTAAACACCTTTGTAACCCTAAGATATAAAATATTGAACCCGAGTAGATGTAGCAATTCACACCATTATTACTTTTAGACAAATGCTTAATCTCAGAAGGATTGGTTTGGAGGATGATTTTAAAAACTGCTACGGTGAGGACAAGATGTCGGACTAACCACGAAGTGGTTGTGTGTCCGATCCCCACCGATGACAAGCCAATGGATGGGATGGTGGTGATCTGTGTTTACGGTGTTATTGTGGATGTTGGCTTGGTCTTTGGCATTAAGGATTAACCACTTTGAGCAAAGTAAATAACTACTGATGTCGCTCAACAGCGAGTTGGGGCGATCAACTCATTGAATCATTCCAACGTAGCTTAGTACATTGTACTTCCTTTTTAAATACCTATAGGAGTGGCTGCCATTGAGAAGTATGGCACACAGAGCAATCGGGCGGAGCAGGAATGGGGAGGCCATTTACCGTTTCACATAGCGATGGGTGTCACAATATTCGGACGCGACTCCCACGACGGTCGTGAAGTCTGAAATATTGCGGACCTTGGATAGCCCTCTCGGGTAGGAGCTAGAAAGGAAGTTCAACAAGCGCTCACGATCATCTCGGTCCGACGCATGCATTTAAGTTGCATGTTGATCACGTGGCACTAAAGACCATAGATATCTTGTGGGTAAAGTGAGCGACTCTGCAGAGTCAAATAAAATTATGTCGATTCTGCCGTGCTTCCTTAATGAAGTGAGTTAATATGGGTGATACCCGACCTAAGCTCAAATTAGTTTTAATACTAAAACTTGGCGAAGTCTTGGACTTTTACGAACCCCCCTGTGCTAGCTATTTTATGGTTTGTGTTTCAAATGTAACTAAATAAAATCTTTAAAAATGCATCTACAACAATCATAAACCTGTACCCTTCCTTTGTGGATCCTTACATGTAATATTCAGACTATTCCTGTGTGGTTTGCTGAGTACTATCTAGTACTCACCCTTGCTTCCTATCCTCCATAGACTTTCATGAAGCCGGAGAATATCAAGACTTCGTAGATGGCAGCGGTGCTTGGTTTTAATTGGTGTTGATCTGCTTGCTCAAGCCATTTCACAATGGGCTTGCTTTTGTAATGTATTGAGCGCATAAGCGCTCTTTTGTAAAAACCTCAGCCGTCAGGCTTATTATTTGAATATCAACTATTGGATTTCGCTTTTTACCTGGCAATGTACTCTTGGTTACTAACAGCTAAACTCCTGGGTAGCTGTACGGTATTTATACGCACCCCCTGAAAAGGGCGGTCCATCACAAGTGGTATCAGAGCCAAGGTTTGACCAGTAGAGCAAGACCTTAAGGCGGCTTGGGAAGTCTTTTCCAAAATGTTATTTAAACATTTACAAAACACATTACAAAATATATAAGCATAGCTGCTACCTTCTTCTTATTCTCCCTACCTTCCTTCTTGCCTAGACATTCTACTTTCAGAAATTGTTTTGAGATTTTCCAATCCTCAACTAACTTCAAATTTTTCGTGGTTGCAGATGGTGCAGCATCAGTATCCCGACCCCGACGCCCTTGGATCTTGGGCTTCACTCCTTTGGAGGATGCTTCAGCATCTGCAGGTCGGGCAGGAGTTCTGCCCCATGTTCTCCACTGACGAGGAGTTCCACGGGCCCGTCCGGTGTCAGTTCAGGGCCGCTGTGATACTTTACCCTCTGCCGATCCGCCCCGACTTAGTTCGCCGCTTTGTTGCGCGTCGTATCTTTGTAATCGGCGCCATCGGGATCTTGCCGGAGGCGATACACTACCTTCGTGACTACTACCGGCCAGAGTTCACCTCTGCCCTTTCTTCTCATCCCGGGGACGCGACGATCCCGCAGCTTGACTATCTCCTTCTCCACTGCGGCCTTGACCCGTACATCTCCGAGGCAGCGGGTCACCTTCTTGAGATAGATTCCCTCTACAGTCAGCTCGTCCGTGAGCGTGACCAGCTCCACATCCAGCTTCACCACGCGTGGGACACCATCCGCGACCTCCATGAGGAGTTGGATCAGCTTATGCCCGAGGAGTTACCGATGGAGGAGTCGTCTGTGGACGGTCCATCGGGTATCTTTGACCCTCCACCTCCACCACAGCCTATGATGGTGGACTCCGACCTTGACGTGCCTATGGAGCCGGACTACACCCCATCACCAGAGCACGAGCCGATGGAGCCATACCACGCGCCAGAGCCGGAGTACGAGATGGAGGAGCCCGAGGAGGAGGAGGAGGACCCTGAGGAGGTCGAGTTCGAGGAGGAGTTCCTCGCCGTTCCACCCGGTTTCGCGCCACTGTAGTCAGGCGGTAGTGTAGTGTTGTACCCTTTTGGTTTATGCTTTATTTTGGTATTGTAAAATGGGTTGTACCGGACCTTAAAACGGTATTGTGTACGAACCATCCCCTATTTAAAAACTATGTTTCCTATCTTGATTATATTTGTTTGGCTTGTAATATCAGTGTAATCTAACCCACTCAAAATTACTCCTTCTGTTCGTCTAAGCTTCTCAACTAAATTCACTCTACTCTTACCCATGCTTCTAACTCTCACTCATCTTCTAACTCTCCAAAACCTGCGGCAGGACTGTAAAGAAGTCAGCAACCATGGTTAACACCAGATCCCACAACAACGACAATAATGAAGCAGAATCTGCCGGCAACACACCTTCTTTGGCTCAAGTGTTAGCAATGATGGAAGGGAACCGATACCAGGCAGAAAGGCATCAAACCCAGCTTATGGAAAGAATGATGGAACAACTAGCTGCTAGACCCCAAGCAATGCCACAAGGACCATACCACCAGCCAGAAGGGAATAATGGCGGGGTCAGGTGGACGGATTTCTAGAAGACCCGACCACCAATCTTCTCTAGCTCAACCGAACCACTGGCCGCCGACGACTGGATCCGGGACATCCGGAGGAAACTGGATCTCCTACCATGTTCTGAGAAAGAGCAAGTACTGTTTGCATCCACGATTGCAAGGCGGTCAGCAACTTTGGTGGATGAATTATAAGCCTTGAGAAATGGTCGGGATATCACATGGCAAGAATTCAAGAAGCGTTTGAAGATGCACATACCGTGGGGCTGATGGCCTCCAAGAGAAGGGAATTCTTGGCTCTACGCCAAGGAGGAAGGACGGTGATGGAATATCTTCACCAATTTAACTCTTTGGCTAGGTACGCCCCCACAGAAGTAGATAGTGAGGCTAAGAAGATGGAAAGATTCCTGGAAAGTTTGCAGAAGAACCTCAAATTCCATATAGCTGCAATGGATTTCAAAGACTTTGCAACAATGGTGGATAAGTTAATCATCACTGAAGAGGCTAGAAACGATTTGGAAGATACCCGAAAAAGGAAGGCTCATCAGCTAAGAACCCAAAGTCAAGGAGCATTCAAGGGAAGGATGCCAGCACCCATCCTGGGCTTCTTGGCAAAAAGGCAAGCAATAGGTGGACCAAGACCAGCCCCCGCCTCTACTCAACCCAGGACTGACAAATGTTTTATCTGCAGTGGGAATCACTATGCCAATAACTGCCCCAAGAAAGCTACCGTGTTTTTCACTTGTGGTCGGTCACAGACACATCAGACATCATTGTCCACGCAAGAGCCTACCCTCTGACGTGGCCAAGGCACAAGTTTCTTCCTTCTCAACCGCTGCCAACCGTCAGATCATGCCACCCCAGCCCCCCACAACAGCAAGGGATGTTACAAGGACGAGCACCTGTGAAGACCGAACAGAATACCAACAACAAGAGTCAGAATACATCCCGAGGATTCCAAGGAAGGATCAACCATGTGTCTGCTGAAGCAGCTGCGTAGGCAACAGATGTGATCATCGGTAAGTTCCAAGTCCAATCTCAACTTGCTTTGATTCTTTTTGATCCAGGCGCCACCCACTCCTTCATTTCGTTGGCTTTTGCTTCCAAGCATGGTTTTCCCTATTTTTCCTTGCCTACCCCGTGTGCGTTCCAAACACCAGGAAGCCGACTAATGACTCGGTTCAAGTGTGAGAACCTGGAGTTAACCATTCACGGTATTCGGTTCAAAGCTAGTCTGTTAATGCTGGAAATGGAGGAATTGAATGTCATGCAGGAATGGTGGTTAGCTCGACATAAGGCCGATTGGATTGTGAAAGGAAGCGATAGTACTCATGAATGACAAGGATCAACAAGTGAGCGGTGACAGATCCTAAGTTGATGTCGGTGAAAAGACAAGCTATCAATGCCTTAGTGTCAGAAGTCACCAAGGTGCCAGTAGTTCAGGAATATCCCGATGTCTTTCCGGAAGAACTACCCGGAAGACCACCAGACCGGAGTATTGAACTATCAATAGAATTGGTACCAGGGACCAAACCCATCACTAAGCATCAATATCAGATGTCAGCAACAGAGTTAAAGGAATTAAGAAAGCAGTTGGATGAATTATTGGACAAAGAATTTATCAGACCAAGTGTTTCACCCTGGGCTTCGCCAGTTTTATTCGTCAAGAAGAAAGATGGAAGTCAGAGACTCTGTGTCGACTATCGAGCATTAAATGCAGTGACAATCAAGAACAAATATCCTCTGCCAAGAATAGATGATCTGTTTGATCGACGAGAACAAAATATTCTCGAAGATAGATCGAGAACGAGGTTACCATCGGTGAAAGTCGAGGAACAGACGGAGAAGACAACATTCACCACAAGATATGGACTGCTTCGAATTCTGATTGTCCCATTTGGACTCACCAATGCACCCGCATATTTCATGAATTTAATGAATCAAGTTTGCAAGGATTTTCTGGACCAGTTTGTGGTGGTATTCATCGATGACATTTTAATCTACTCCAAAAGTGAAGAGGATCACCAAGAGCACCTACTTCTTATATTACAGAAACTCAGAGGCCACCAGCTGTATGCCAAATTTTCTAAATGCGACTTCTGGATGAGTGAAATAGCATTTCTGGGACATATAATCACCCCGGAAGGAGTCAAGGTAGACCCTGAGAAAGTAAGGGCAGTAATGGAGTGGAAACAACCAACGTTAGTGACAGAAGTCAGAAGTTTTCTGGGATTAGCAGGATATTATAGGAGATTCATTGAAGGATTCTCCAAAATCTCGAAACCCTTAACACAGCTCCTCAAGAAAGATCAAGCTTACAAATGGTCCGAGAAGTGCGAAGAAAGTTTCCAAGAACTTAAAACTAAATTGACATCCTTACCGGTGTTAGTACTTCCTGAACCAGACAAGGAATTTCAGATATATTGTGATGCTTCGAGGCGAGGCCTTGGATGTGTGCTAATGCAGAACAGAAAAGTAGTTGCCTACGCCTCTCGACAGCTAAGGCAGCATGAGGAGAATTACCCAACCCATGACACAGAGTTAGCGGCGAAAGAGTGCACGCCCGAAGATCTGGAGACACTACTTGCTGGGAACCGATGTGAAGTGTTCACAGATCACAAGAGTCTAAAGTATGTCTTCACTCAACCAAACCTGAACATTCGACAGAGAAGGTGGTTGGAGTTAATAAATGACTATGACTTGGATATCCAGTACCACCCGGGAAAGGCTAATGTAGTGGCAGATGCTTTAAGCAGAAAGACATGTCATCACATAGCCCCGATACTGGAAGTTTCCCCAGAACTGCAGGCAGATATGAAGAGAATGAATCTACAGATAGTAAAGGCAGGATTTATTTGTGCTCTCGAGATTCAACCCAACTTATTGGATCGGATCAAGACAGCTCAGCAGAAGGATGAAGGGATTCAGCTACTAAGAAAAGAAATGGAGAAAGTCAGCCCCTCAGAATTCTCTGAAGATGGATAAGGTATATTCCGGTTCCGCAACCGTGTATGTGTTCCTGATGATAAGGATATAAGAGGATTGATTTTGACAGAAGCTCACTCCTCCCAACTATCAATACATCCTGGAAGCACTAAGATGTATCAAGATTTGAAACAAGAATATTGGTGGCCAGGCATGAAGAAGGACATAGCCGAACATGTCTTATGTTGTGACGTGTGTCGGAAGGTTAAGATAGACCACCAGAAAACCGCCGGATTGTTACAACCACTCCCAATCCCAGAGTGGAAATGGGATAAAATTGGAATGGATTTCATCACAGGAATGCCCAAGACCCAACAGGGATATGATGCCATTTGGGTAATAATTGACAGATTAACCAAAGTCACCCACTTCATACCAATTAAGCAAACCTATGGAAAAGACAAAGTGGCCGAGCTATATTTACTTGCAGAGAGTAAGGCTACATGGAGTTCCTAAGAATATTGTGTCGGATCGAGGAGCTCTTCACCTCAAAATTACAGGAAAGTTTACGAAGCCATGGGAGCAGACACGACATTCAACACGGCATATCATCCACAGACAGATGGACAGACAGAGAGAGCCAATCAGATACTAGAGGACATGTTAAGAGCCTGTGCTATAACCTATGGAGCTTCTTGGGCCACTTGCTTACCATTTGCGAAATTCTCCTATAACAACGATTACCAAGCCGATCGAAAATGTCACCCTTTGAAGCTCTTTATGGAAGGAAATGCAGAACCCCACTAAATTGGACCGAAGTAGGAGAAAGACAACTTCTAGGGCCTCAGATTGCTCATGATGAAGAAGCACACGTAAAGATCATCTCGAGAAAATTTAAAAATTTGCTCGGGAGCGTCGGAAGAGCTATCGCACAAACGCACGCAAGGATATCGGTTATCAGTTGGGGATTATGTCTACCGAAGGTTACACCTTTCAAACCCGTCTTGTGATTTCAGATCAAAGGAAAATTAGCACCAAGATATATTGGGCCATATCGGATCATAAGCGAATTGGAGAAGTAGCCTCGAGTTACGGTGAGTCTGAAATTGTCAAGAGTACACAACGTTTTTCACGTATCGCAATTAAGGAAGTGCCTCCGACAGCCGACAGACCAAGTACCTCTGGAAGGGATCAATTTGCAAAATGATTTGACGTACGTCGAGGAACCAGTCAAGATCGTTGAAACAGTTGAGAGAGAGCTCAGAGGCAAGAATGTCATATTTTGTCGAGTACTGTGGAAAAACCACACCATGGATGAGACAAAATTTGGGAAAAGGAATCGAATCTGCGAAGAGAATTTCCCAACCTATTCTCCTGACGATAAAAATCTCGGGGCGAGATTTATTTTAAGTGGGGTAGGTTGAAATAACCTCAAAATTTCAAAAATGGACTTCTTTTGCATTTCTTGATTTTATTCGAATTTTATTTGAATTTATTCGGATTTAATTCGCATTTAATTGGAATTTTCTTGTCTTCTTACCATTTTCGGAAAACATACCCAAAATCGCTTTCCTTTTGGAAAACCGTTTCCTCTTTTATTGGCGCTTCTTCTTCCTCGCGCTTGCATGACGCCACGATTTTCTCCTCGCCTCGCCCTCGCGATGCTTCGCGCCCGTCTCTGCCCTTGCTTGAACCGCGCCGCCTCGCCTTTACTGTCTTGCCTGCCTTCGATCATCTTCTTCCTCCACCCGTCGCCCTCGCGACGCCCATGAAACTAAATCCGCGCCTCATGAAACTTCCGCCTTGCAAGCCCCTACCTTCCTCTGTGCCCTCCAGATGCCAGACAGTCTTTGCACCGTGCAGCGTGGCCGATTTCGCCTTCCGTGCTCGCCATGGCCATGTCCCTCCCCTCTCTCCCTGCTTGAAGAAATTTCCCCCTCGCGCGCATGCTATTTAAACCCCGGGGCACCGCCATTTTCACCTCACCGAGCACCCCTCATCCCGCCCAACCTATTCCCCCACTTTTTCTTCCCTCCGGCTGCTCCTCCACGCCGTGCTCGAAGCTCCTTCTTCCTCTCCGGTTGGACTCCGTCGCCACGCCTCCCCGTCCGCTCCATCCCCCATTTCTTCACCTCCCCGGACTCACCTTGAGCCCCTCATGCTCCCTAGCCACTTCATTTTCTCCCCCACCCACTATTTCGCCGGATCGCGTTGCGTCTGCTTCACCTCCCGTGTGAGCCTCGCACAAGACCGCTCCCTCTCACGACATCGCGTCCCACTTGTCACTGCTCTCCTCCCGCTCATCACCACCACTGGCCGCATGTCGACCTCGGTGCCCTCTGGCCCAAGACGTCAGCCCTCCCATCCCAGCTCACTTTGGGCAGCGCGCATGGGCCGAGGCCTGTGATGGCGATCCGAGCCAAGCAACATGTGCCCACGAAGAAAATCCGATTTTCTTTTGCTTTTCCAATTTCGTTTTCGGATTTAAATAATCATTTAAATTCTGAAAATTCGAAATGAATTCCAGAAAAATCCCAAAAATTCCCAAAAATCCAGAAATGCCCAAAAATACATTTTCTTGTCCGTTTGAGCATTGAGTCCAAATCGGTCTCAGATTCATAAAATAAATTCCCAAAATTCCAAAAATACCCTTCCTCACCACTTTCGACTCCCCGCTCCGATTTCTTTTCCGATTTTCTTTCCTTTTATTTGTTTTATTCGTTTATTTACTGTATTTGCTTTTCCACGCTAGATTCGACGCCAACATCCTACTCGGAGCAGTATTTGGAGCCGGAGCAATTCGCCGAGCCACACTAGGAGCAGGAGCCGTTCGGAACACCGCAAGACATCGGCGACTATTCTTTAGGAGAACCTTCAACTTCGCAAGGCAAGCCACACCCCTTGAACATATTGGACCCAGTTCTGCTATAATTTATATATATATCTTCTGTACTGCATTATTTTACTGGTATTTTAGAAGTTAAGAAATGCAATAGTTTTGAATGACATGATTAGATACATCCCAATGACAAGACTCATTATTATGCCTTAAACACCTTTGTAACCCTAAGATATAAAATATTGAACCCGAGTAGATGTAGCAATTCACACCATTATTACTTTTAGACAAATGCTTAATCTCAAAAGGATTGGTTTGGAGGATGATTTTAAAAACTGCTACGGTGAGGGGGACAGTATCGGACTAACCACGAGAAGTGGTTGTGTGTCCGATCCCCCACCGATGACAAGCCAATGGATGGGATGGTGGTGGTACTGTGTTTACCAGGGTATTGTGTGGATGTTGGCTTGGTCTTTGGCGCATTAAGGATTAACCACTTTGAGCAAAGTAAATAACTCGATGTCGCTCAGCAGCGAGTTGGGGCGATCAACTCATTGAATCATTCCAACGTAGCCTAGTACATTGTACTTCCTTTTAAATACCTATAAGGAGTGGCTGCCATTGAGAAGTATGGCACACTGAGCAATCGGGCGGAGCGGAATGGGGAGGCCATTTACCATTTCACGCAGTGGGTGTCCACAATATTCGGACCGCGACTCCACGACGGCGGCGGTGAAGTGCGGAATATTGCGGACCTTGGATAGCCCTCTTGGGTAGGAGCTAGAAAGGAAGTTCAACAAGCGGCTACGATCATCTCGATTGACGCATGCATTTAAGTTGCATGTTGATCGCGTGGCACTAAAGACCATAGATATCTTGTGGGTAAAGTCGAAAGCACTCTGTGAGTCAAATAAAATTGTGTCGATTACGCCAGTGCTTAGGTTAATGAAGCCGAGTTAATATGGGGTGATACGGGACCTAAGCTCAAATTAGTTTTAATACTAAAACTTGGACGGCGTCTTTGGACTTTTATAGAACCCCCTATGCTAGCTATTTTATGGTTTGTGTTTCAAATGTAACTAAATAAAATCTTTAAAATGCATCTACAACAATCATAAACCTGTACCCTTCCTTTGTGGATCCTTACATATAATATTCGGACTATTCTGTGTGGTTTCTTTGAGTCTTGTCTAGTACTCACCCTTGCTTCCTAGCCCTCCCATAGACTTTCATGAAGCTAGAGAATATCAAGACTTCAGAGATGGCAGCGGTGCTTGGTTTTAATTGGTGTTGATCTGCTTTGCTCAAGCCATTTCACGTGGGCTTGCTTTTGTAATGTATTGAGGCGCATAAGGCGCTCTTTTGTAAAAACCTCACCGTCGTGCTTATTATTTCAATATCAAGCTGTTGGATTTCACTTTTTACCAGGCAATGTACTCTTGGTTACCAACAGCTAAACTCTGCAGGTAAGCAGACGGATTTATACGCACCCTGAAAAGGCGGTCGTCACAGACATGGGGAAAAGGACATTAGCAAGGAGTGGTGCAAGTTTAATGGTGAAGAAGATGTACATATGTGCTAGGCTTTCGGTGGCTATAGTGGAAGCTAGGCGCAGAAGTGGCTCAGGCAGGTGGTGGTGCAAAGCTTTCGCATGAGCGTGACGTGCCTGAGTATAGCAGGTTGCTAGGTGGATGCCACAGTAGGGAGCAGTCAACTGGGTGTCTGCTGCAGTAGGGAGCAAATGTGACGTTGCAACGTTGGCCTAAGTGCAGGGGCTAGCTAGTCCATGCGCAATGCACACTCTGTCGTGTGGACATGGCACAGCGTGCTGTGGCCCGCGCAGTGAGCACAAGAGGGAGGAGAGAAAGGGAAAGCGGCATTATGGGGTTTACACTTCCTTACAATGAAAACGGCTTTCTCCAAAGACGCTTTTCATATCTGGATTTTACTGATCTAAATTTTGGTTAAGATATCAAATGGACTACAAATTTTATGAAAATTTTTGTGTATGGTCTTGAGAAGTCACTAGTGTTTATACGTGTATTTCATCTTGGCACATAGACTAAGAAGATACTAAAAATGACTAGATCATCCCTAATTATTATCACTAAGTACTATATTCAATGCATGCATGTAGAGGATATGAACTAAGATGGATATATGTTACGGGTATGTAGGGAACATCATACTAATTTTATATTATAATATATAATATGGCTTATATTTATGGACAAAATCATTAAAAATAGGTCTTATAAATTAGACACAGATGGTAATAAAATGACAATTATATTTAGACGGAAGGAGTATCTGTTACAATTTATTTAGATATCTTGCCTTCTTTATATGCCACCAAATTACGTCCAATTCCCTGATCTGCCATCGAGTAACGCGCTTCCCTGAATGCCTAAGCAAGTACAGGCCCATCTTCCCGTGGCTTGCATGTCCAACGGAACTAGGCTGCGGGCCCAGCCCAGCCCAGCCCAAGTTACGCGACTAACAATCTATTCATCCGTCGGACCATCTGTCTCATCTCCGCCTCCCGAGTCCCGATCCCCACACTTGCGCATGGCCGCGCCGCTCGCACGCGCGCCGCTGCTCCGGGCACCGCCCGGCCCAGCCCACCGCGGCCCGGCTCTCGCCGCGCTGCAGCCTCCGGCCTTCGGTGGCCTCCTACGCCACCGGAGGCGCGGGCGGGCCCGTGCTCCGCACGTGTAAGAACTGCAAGAAGCAGTACGACCAGGCGGCGAACCACCCGTCGGCGTGCCGCTACCACACCGCCCACTTTGGAGGTGAGAAATATTCGCTCTTGCTTGCTGTTACCCCTTATGCGATCCCGTGCCGGAGCTTAATTTTGGGGTAGTAGCCTTGCAAAATGGTTGTCTTCTTGTTGTCTTGTTCGTTACTTTTGAAACACTGATTCGTGGGCAATCAGTAGCTATATGAATAACTAGAGTATAAATTTAGCTGATTTGGTGTGCAGATTATGCAATTTTAGCTATGTTCTGTTAGAATTGCTCGCCCAAGGGTTAATATTGGCTCGTATTGCACGGATTGCTGAAGGTGTTTTGTCCAAATGTGTGCAGCTCTAGCCGATACACAGCATTATAAGTTCATGGCTTTGCATTCATGAGGTAGCTTAGAATTTCGATTGAACAAACATATGGCTTTGTGAGCACTGCTAATTCCGAGCTCTCACCACCTCACAATGCTAACCTCTATAAGTAATCTCCTTGGTTTTGCTCTCCGATGTAAGAACTATTCATCTCCTCATGAGCTAGCATTTAGCATTTGGATTAGAGGGACGTAATAACTGAGTTGCTTGTCATCGACTCATTACAATCTCCGGTAGTGCTAATCCATAGAACTAAATGGTTAATTTCGGCCACTCCAGGAGAAACAAAGAGAAAATTTGAAAGCGTCCATGCTGGTGGGACCATGGATACTCCGGATTCTGGCAAAGTGTTCCAGTACTGGCACTGTTGTGGTTCGGAAGATCCATTCGATGCTGGCTGTACTGCCGCTCCTCACTGTTCCTACGATGATTGAATACCCGCTTGTCTGCGCATTTTTTTATTGTGATTCTACTATTATTTCACGAGATTGCTAATTCACAAATTGTTGATTTTGCCCTAGATGTGTGAGATTGGCAGCAGCCGTCAACATAATTTCTTGTTTAGCTTTCTCACATTATTTGGAATCTGGATGATATCTCTGGGTATATATTCAGTCCATTTGTTGATATTTGATAGATTATATGATACATGCTGTTGCCAGATAAGCGTTCTCGACTATACCAAATTAGGCATTTCGGTCTTGAGATTTGGACATGCGTGTAACGAACGGCGCTAATCATCGGGTGGAAGCTGGTTATGTTAATCCAAGGGCGATGGAGCACGCGCTAATCATCGGGTGGAAGCTGGTTATGTTAATCCAAGGGCGATGGAGCACTGATGGTGATTGTCGGATTTACTGTAGCTGTAATTTCAATTCTCAAAGTAAACTCTGAATGATCTGGTAGTTTGTTTTAGGCAGGTGAGTTTTCAGTTGCGAGGGTATTTTTGACAGATGCGGTGAATCACGGAGAGAGTATTAAGCCTGTAATTTGGAAAGGCAAAAGACGAATGAGAATGATGAATGAAATCTCCTTTTGCTTCTTCTGACTCTATCACGGTGTTCTTCCTTTTTCCTCTTTCTGGATCCCCTCAAACTTCCGTTCATGATTGAATCTCACGCCTCAGAGTGAACTGGTGGCAAGGGGATGTATCAAATGGTATCAGATTCATGTTCAATCCAGCTGTGAGCTGTGAAATTCCAGAAGAGGGTTGGGGAACACGAAATCTGGAAACTCGATTCTGTTGATCCTTGCAAAATACCAGAACGTTGGTTGGCTTGGCTGGATTCGATCATCACGGCATCCCCAAAACCATCAGGTCAAACCTAATTCATCTTGTAGGCAATGCGAGAAAAAGAGGGACGATTAGAGGAGAGGTTAGTTGCAAACAAAGAGAGTTTGGACCTGCTATTCGCACGAGTAGGAATGATCGACACAACGCAACAACAATTGCTGACACGAACTGAGTTAACATCGAAAGCGGTGGAGTAAAACACGAAAGATCAGTATTTGCTCTACAAGCAATTGGAGGCCACAGCACAAGCGGTGGCTAGAATTGCTTCCAGGCGAGTATTGGAAGGGAACCGGAATGGAGACGGGCCTGCGTCGACTGCGGGAAAGGCAATACTAACACCGGTTCAGTTGGATCTATGGGCAAGAGTAGAGGTGGAAGCTTCACCAGTAGCGGGTAATATGCACACCAGATATGTAATGGGTGCCCAGCAAGAATCATCAGAGCTGAATTCGAAGTTATCAAGAGAAGGTGGAGGACAAATGAGAAACCTTTTACCGAAGCTAGCTTTTCCTAGATTTGATGGGGAGAGCCCTCGACTTTGGTGGGATAAATGCACTGAGTACTTTAAAGTGTTCAATATTCCGAAAGGACTTTGGGTAAGTGCTGCAATAATGCATATGGAAGGTAATGCAGCAAGGTGGTTGCAAGTATACAAAACTCGGAATGAGTTGGGGGATTCGGATCACTTCATTCATGCAATTGAAATGAAGTTTGGGGCGTTTGACCACAGGAAATTGTTAGGAGAGTTGGTGGAGGTTAAATAAATAGGCACGGTGGTAGAATACAAGGCTCAGTTTGATGAATTGATGTTTGAAATTTTAATGCATAATCCATATGGCGAAGGATTGTTTGTGTCTCTTTTTGTTTAAGGTTTAAAGCTGGACTTGAGAGGAGCCATGCAAGGACAAGTTCCTGAAACCGTTGATTGGGCAGCTCTGCTAGCCAGAGTACAACAAGATATGATTGACTGGGGAAGAAAATGGAAATAGAAAGTGGGGATTAATCGAGATGGAGGAGGAATGAATAAAACAAAATAGCAATACAATAATCTGAAGCTGGGTAATGGAGAGTTATGGAAGAAAAACAGCTTTGGGAATATCGATGAGCTAATGGCCTATGTGGCCAATGTGGGGAAAAATATGAGCTGAATCATCATCTTCAGTGTAAAAAGCAAGTCAGGCACAACTGCAAGCTATCATAGTTGGAGAGCAGGGTGAGGTTTTATCCGATGGGGTGCTTGACCTATTAGAGACAGCTGATACTAATCAAGAGGAAACATACCATTTATCTCTCAATGCAATGTCATGTACTGAAAAAGGAGAGACAACACGTAGTTTGGCATTAGTTAGGAATCATGTGATGCTATTTTTATTAGATTCCGGCAGCTCACATATCTTTGTAAATTCTGGCTTTCTTCGGAAAATTGGGTGCCTTCCAAATAAAGCAAAACCGATTCAAGTGCTGGTAACAAATGGTGAATTGTTACAATGTGATTTTTGGGTGCCACAGCTTGAATGGTGGTCTCAGGGTCATACTTTTAGAATGGATTGGGAGTATTGGATTTGGGAGCGTATGATACAATTTTGGGCATGGATTGATTAAAAGATCAGAGCTCCATGACATGTATTGGAAGGAGAAGGTGGTGGAGTTTGAGCATCATGGTAATCGGATTCAGTTGCAGGGAGTAAAACATGATAAGAAAGAAGAAATGAAATCAATGACTGTAGATCAACTTGACACATGGGGTTCCAATGTGGTGATTCCAAAAGTAGTTATGGCAGTCCTGGAGCAACACTAGGTAGTTTTCAATGAACCCAAAGGACTACCTCCAAAAAGAGAGTATGATCATGCCATTCCTTTGATTTCAGGAGCTACTCCAATCAATTCAATGTAGTATCATTACTCGCCATTACACAAAAATGAAATTGAGAGACATGTAGTTGAAATGCTCTCAACTGGAATAAGTACTTCAAGTGTTAGTCCATTTGCCTCTCCGGTTTTGCTAGTGCAAAAAAAGGATGGATCATGGCGTTTCTGTGTAGATTATCAATGTTTGAATGACCTGACAATCAAGAACAAATTCCAATGCCAGTTATCGATGAATTATTAGATGAATTTGGCTAGCACAAAATATTTTTCCAAGCTGGATCTTCAGGTGGGATACCATCAGATCCGTATGTAGGAGTCAGATGAAATCAAAACAACTTTTAAGACTAACCATGGACACTACCAATTCAGAGTGATGCCATTTGGTTTGACGAATGCACCAGCAATGTTCCAATGTGTTATGAATTCGGTTTTGGTATCGTATCTCAGGAAGTTTATGTTAGTCTTTATAGACAACATATTGATTTACAGTCTAGATCTGGAGTCTCATGGAGCATTTGGCAACAGTTTTAAAGATTCTAAAAACGCATCAATCGTTTGTTAAGAGGTCCGAATGCACCTTCGCTCCAAAAGCAGTTGGAGTATTTAGGGCATGTGATTTCAGATCAGGGTGTAGCAATGGACCCTCGAAAAACTCAAGTCATGAGGAACTATCCGAAACCAAAAACTGTGACTGAATTAAGAGGATTCTTGGGACTCACCGGCTATTACCAAAAGTTTGTCAAAATTATGGAATGATAGCCAAGCCATTAACGATTTTGTTGAAGGAAAGGCTTTTTAGGTGGGATAGTTAAATGAGGAGGCATTTCTTAAGCTCAAACACACTATGGCCCTGTTTGGGAGAGCTCAGATCGACTCCACCAGAGCTGAAACTTATAGGCTAAAATAAAGTGAATTAAGTTTATATTTTTAGTCTAAAATGTAAACAAGATGATCTACCTAAACGCTCTTAATGTACCCACGGCTCACTCCATAAATTTCGGAGCTAGAAATACTGCTCCACCAACTCCACAGATTTTAGTGGAGTCAAGGCATCCCAAACACCCCTATGTCTACTACTCCAAGATTGATGTTGACAGATTTTGAGCAAACATTTGAAATAGAAACCGATGCTTGTAATTATGGAGTTGGAGCAGTGTTAATGCAACAAGGTCATCCTGTGGCATTATTTAGTAAGGCGTTAAGTCCAGTTCATCAAGGCCTATCAATTTATGAGAGAGTTTTTAGCTCTGATGTTAGCAGTGGAGAGATGGAGACCATATTTACAACGTCATGAATTTGTAATTAGAAATGATCACATGAGTTTGTGTTATCTCGAAAAACAACAATTACAATCTGAAATGTAAAGAAAAGTGATGACTCATTTAATGGGACCTCAATTCTGAATTATTTACAAAAGAGGGAAAGAGAACGTGGTGGTAGATGCATTATCTCGAAATGGTCAACTGATGGCATTACAAGCAATGCCCGAAGTACGAACTGTTTGGATCCAGGAAGTCATCAACTCATATATTACCAACAAAACAGCACAAGAACGTCTGGCTCAACTGGCAATTCATAGCTGGATGAAAAAGGATTTGAGTTGCATTGAGGGTTGATCCGAAAGAATATGTATTGGAGAGAATGTAGCCTTGCAAACAAAATTGATCATGGCCTTCCATTCGAGCACTATCAAGGGACATCCTGGCATACATGCCACATACCAATGAGTAAAGAAGTTGTTCTATTGGTCGAGAATGAAACAAAGTATAGAAGAGTTCGTAAACCAATGTAGTTGGCTAAAGGTGAGATAGCAAGGCCAGCTGGGCTACTGCAACCCCTGCCAATTTTGGTGGCAGCCTGCCAGGATGTAACCATGGATTTTATCAAAGGATTACCCATGTCAAAGGGTTGCAATGTAATAATGGTGGTTGTGGATAGGTTTTCAAAGTGTGCACATTTTCTTGCCCTTAGACATCCTTTTATTGCACAACAAGTGGCCAAGTTGTTCCTGGACCAAGTGGTTAAGTTGCACGAAGTACCGAACACCATCACAACAGTTCAAGATAAAATTTTTACTAGCACATTTTGGCGTGAACTGTTCAAAGTTATGGATACTGAATTACAATTTAGCACCTTGCCTCATCCACAAACCGATGGAAAATGTGAGAGGGTTAATCAATGCTTGGAGATGTATGTAAGGTGTGCACTTCATGGTACTCCGGGCAAATGGAAGACATGGTTGGTTCTTACGGAGTTTTGGTACAACACAAATTTTCATACTTCATTAAGGTGTTCCCCCTTTAAAGCATTATATGGAAGTGAACCAAATTATGGCATGGTACGCCGAGCATGCACCAGTACATCTAATGAGGTTAATGAGATGCTGTGTAATCGAGACTTGTATAATGATGTGATTAAACAATAGTTGGACCGAGCTCAAAATAGGATGAAGATGCAAGTAGACAAGAAGAGGCAAGAACAACAATTTAAGGTGGGAGAGAAAGTACTGCTAAAATTGCAACCATATGTTCAGAAATCCATAGCAGGTAGAACCATTCCTAAGTTGGCATACAGATTTTATGGGCCTTATTCTGTGCTAGAGAATATTGGGCAGGCTGCTTATAAGCTAGACATGCCACTAGAGAGCCTAATTCATCCTATTTTTCATTCTCACAACTGAAGCCATTCATTCCAGATTATTCTCTAGTGTTCACTGCATTACCCAGAATGGTTGAGCTTGATTCGCATCCAATTATACCAGAACAGATATTGGAATGGCGGTTGGTAAAACAAGGTAATGCGGTGCTGATTCATGGGTTGGTCCAGTGTTCTTCAATGCCAGCAGAAGCTATGACCTAGGAAAATTTGAGTGTCCTTCGAAGGCGTTTTCCATCTGCAATTGCTTGGGACAAGCAATGTCTTCAGGAGGGAAGGTGTAACGAACAGTGCTGATCATCGGGTGGAAGCTAGTTATGTTAATCCAAGGGCGATGGATGCACTGATGGTGATTGTCGGATTCACTATAGCTGTAATTTCAATTATCAAAGTAAACTCTGAGTGTTCTGGTAGTTTGTTTTAGGCGGGTGAGTTTTTAGTTGTGAAGGTAATTCGACAGAGGCGGTGAATCATTGAGAGAGTATTAAGCCTATAAGATGGAAAGGAAAAAGACGAATGAGAATGATGAATGAAATCTTTTTTTCTTCTTCTGACTCTGTCTCGGTGTTCTTCCATTTTCCTCTTTCTTGATCCCCTCAAACTTCCGTTCACAGGTGAATCTCACGCCTCAGAGTGAACTGGTGGCAAGGGGATGTATCAATGCGTTATTTAATGCATATCTTATATCTTCCATATTTTGTCAAGACAAAAATTGTAATCTTGTTCTTATTGTTTAGATCCATGTATTTTTCATGGGGTTGAACAAATAGAATATTTACCTAGTGCATTCGGTAGTGTGTCCTAAACGAGGAGACAATACTTAATAGTAATATTTTGCAATCAAGTGAAGCCCATTGGCACTCTTATGAAACAAAAACATTTGTGCTGAGTGCTTCATGTCATTATATTTTGCTTATGCTGCTCTTTGATAGCTTTATGCATTTGTGGAGCCTTGTTTTTGTACAACAAAGCTATAGTTGTCGCAAATGTTTTGTTAAACAAATTTTGGCAAGAAGATTCTCAGGCATCTCATCTCAAGCATTGTTGCAGTGACATTTATGCAAAGCAGTATTAACTGTACACGGTGACAATCCTAGTTCCCACGACAGGTAGGGATGATCCTGTAGTGTGACTTGCCGGCATGGGAACGAGCATGCATTGCATCTGGAGGCTATGTAAAATGAATATGAACTTTGCATGACCAGTTTGGTTAGAAGCAAGGAATGTTACCGAATTTCCCAATTGCCACATCTGTCAAGAACAAGATTTAAATTATAGATGTTGCACTGAACAGCTCATTGAACATCATGTGAAGGAATTCATAGAGCAAATATAGAGAAACATGTCCGGGATCACAAACGTCTTATCCGTCACATACTTTCCTACTTGATGCTATTCAGATTGAAATTTCAATCAATCTGTCAGTTGCTGACACCCGGTTCCCTGCTTTTCTCCTTTCCTTAGCTTGCCTTCCCTACTACAGCACTATGGAAAATGGATCATCTGCAGATTTGGGTAATGGGCCGTGTTTTCTCAAGCTAGCTCTCAGTATAGCCAACTCAACAAGGCCCAAAGCACAACATAGATGACTTTTGGCCGGACTGGCACATATAGTACGAACGATGGGTCGTGCTAAGCATAGAAACTCAGCATGATAGGCTACCCAGCACGGTACAACCTATTGGACCGTGCCTAGGTTGACACGACATAATTGTGGCCCTTTCATAAAAGAAATATCTTATCTACAACCCAGCCCATCATCAACTACCTTACTCAGTGGCCCACCCTATCATCAACTACCGTATCTTAGTGATCCAGCCCATCATCAAATACTATCTCTCCCCTTTGCCTCATCCCAAGACCAATCCGATAAAGTCACTGTCTCCCAACTCCTCTATCGTCTTCTCTCACCCTCCACCCCTACTTCCTCCTGTCACTGCCACCACCTCTGTTTGTCTCGGTGCTAGAACAAGCAGCCTTCAGACACAGCACCACCAGGTACACCAATTTCGCCGGCCATCCTGAGGAAGAAGATGACAATAGCATTGGATCTCAAAGATCCTCACTACCTCGACACCGCAAATCTAGCCTTCCCACACCACGTCGTCACCATCCTTGGCCACCATGCATTCTTCTTTCTAGATGCTAACGTCTTCCACATGACCATGTCGGTAGGTGCCCCATCATCCCGCCTCCTTTCCTCTCCTCTACAATAGTCCAAATGGACAAGACCTTTGGGAGTGGTAGTACCGACCAACTGGTATTACAGGCCTAGGACAGTGGTAGCACCGGCCCTACAGTGCTACCGACCGAGGATGCAGTAGCTTTTTCAAAGAAAAGTGCTTTTTCTCTAGGGTAAGGCAAGTGCGGTACTGCCGGCCATCTAGGAGCGGTACTACCAGCCTCCAGTGATACCAGCTATTTTGCAAATATTGTCTCTCGAGTTTCTAATGGTGGGAGGTACTACCGGCCAACCAAGAGCGGTAGTACCAGACTTGCAGTACTATCTGCCTTGGTTGGTGGTAGTATTGGGTTTCCAATAACTTTGTGTTTAATATTTGCATTAATTGTTGATTCACGCATATTATTGCGAACAATGCTATGAATGTGTTTCTTGTCTGTGTTGATTGCAGGAATCTAGGGCTAGGTCATGGTGAGGCGAAGGTAAGATCGGGACTAGGCTAGGAGAGGTGAGGTCTAGAACGGTCAAGGGATGCTGGAAGATGACTTAGGCAGGGAAGTGGTTGCAAGCCCAGAAGACAAGGAACCTGAGCATGATGCACTGGTGATAGACATGGTGGGCAACAACATGGACTGTTTCTAGGCTCTGGGAAGAGTTAAGGTCTAGAATAGTCAAGGAAGCTGGTGCCGCCATAGTGTAGCTAATGAAGACATGTGGTGTGCCAAGTGACTTGGGCTCGCTTGCATGCAAGAATGGTTTAGGGGAGTCCGGATGTGTGAGAGGCTTAGAGGGAAGTCATTGGGACCATGTGGAAAGCGCGAAGCATGGTGATGCTTTGACGAGAAGGTCATTGGGGTAAATTGGTGATTTGTCCAATACCGGCGGTAGGGGCTATTTGGAAAATAGCAGCAGTGGCCTAAGTGGTTTAGGTCACACCAAAGTAGAGTTGGATGCAAATTTAGGCCCGTAAAGCAGATTTGTTGTCAATGTAATGGCAACTTTGAGAAGCATACTTATGTGAGTGAAAAACCCGTTAAGAGTGTTGGGTTTTGGGTTAGCCTATGTAATAGACGATGGTATCCACCTTAATGTCTAGATTTATGTTTAGGGTTGCCTTCACTATATAAAGATTTGTTGTGAGAGATGAAGACTTGAGACCTTCGAGTTAGTCACTAGGAGTTTTAGGTTTTCCATAGATTTTGTGTTCTTGTATGGTGTGTGCGTGTGTGTGTGCACTCCTTGGGAGCTTTGCTCTTAGGTGAGAGGCTTGGTAAAATTCTTTTCATGATCTGAATGCAAATAATCTCTTCGTTCAAGTTTTTTGCCTTAAGTTTTGATCTTCTTCTTGGTTGGCCTTTGCTCACTTCTTGTGGTTTCGTTCTTGCTTGATCTCGTGCTGCCTAAAATGTATGGTTGATAGGTGTATCCTCTATAGATCATCTCCTTAATCATCTAGGCAAACTTCTTCTTGATCATCTAAGTTTCTCTAAGAAACCAGTTTTTGAGCTGAGAAGGAAGTTCTTGAGGTAGATCTTGATCTTGCTCATTTGAGGGTAATTACTTCCATGTTATTGCTTACTATGACATGTGAGAGGCCATCTAAGATCATCTGAAAACTCCACCAGCAATCTTAGGGCTAAGTTTTTATTTTTGAGATCATTTTTGTGTGCTCTTCCTTTTATTGGAAAAAACTCAGAACTTTGACATCAATCCTTGTGATTGAAGGTTGGGATAAGTTCCTAACATCCATAGGAAGGTATCTATAAAGTTTCACAGAGTTTGGATGAACTGATCTAAAGATTCACCGATTTTGGTTTTGAGATTGTGCTGGTTTTTACTGTTCATTCGCTTGATTTCACTGTAGCTCGGTAGTACCGCCCCTCGGGTGAAATTCCCAGAAAATTAGGTTTTCAGCTCTTTTTTGATCTAGAGAGGTTTTGGATAGATTATTTTGGAAAAAATTGTCGTGTGATTATTCACCCCCCTCTGATCGCTATTTCTGATCCTTAAGTATGTATTTAACTTAAGGTTTACTTAATGGACCACAGATAGACCGGCCTACAGATGGAAGCCAAGTTTATTGTAAGTTCATGCTAATGGCATAGACTATTGTTGCCTGCAATATGTACCTCATCATTGATAGATAAAACTTAACTCAACTCGTACAATGGGTTGTCTCTAAATTATTTATATTAGAATTTTTTAAATAATATCTTTATAATGAAATATTATAGAAAAATGTGTGAAAAATAAAAATTGCAGTCTTACCCACCTGTCACACAATAAAATGACGACAACATATTTGTTGCCAATTGAAAGGGCGATAAAGCCGTTGTCGCCAATTGAATTGGCGATTCAGCCTTTGTCATCGTTTGGAATGGCGACAAAGGGGTATCACCAATGAGTACTCTATCACTATTCCAGATGGCGACAGAGAGAGCCCAGCAGAGAAAAGGAATTTTTTAAATAATATATCTTCTTATTTAAATTGCAAAAATATACCTTGATCTGAAAAATTGCAAAACTCTACCTCTGTCACTATGTGGTTGGGCAACAATAGCGCAAAATACAGAAAAAGCTAAGTCAAATAAAAGGATGACATGCCTCTATCGTCAAATCAAATAAATGCTAAAATCTAAATTTTTTTGGAGGAAATTAAATTTATGAGTAACATTTTTGCACTAATTTCATTCAAAAATTCACTGTAATTTGTGAGCATTAATTATTAAAATTCAGTGCTATTTTGTTAGTTGCTAGAATTTTAGAGTTCAAACCAGGGTTCAATAAATTCAGAAAAAATCATATTTGTTAGTGACAATTCATGTAGTATTTTACAAAATTATTTGTGAGTTACCTTTTTTTGACAAAAAATTCAAATTTTGTTGTTCCTCATTCTCTTTTGGTGTGCGACAAATTTAACGACAAATCATAGTAAAATATTGAATAAAACCTGACATTGATATTACAAAGTGCAGTAAGTACAACAACTACAGTAGCATGACGTGTGAACTACACCTAAGATACATGCATGCCTTAGGGAATTCATAAAACTAGGATACAACATAGGTACATGTCTCTGGTGAAGGACTAAGTCACAAAACAATACATTTTTTGGCCATGGTTGTCGGAATAGATCGCTTCAATAGAAATAACAATAGCTATATATTGGTTCCGAACGGGGTACAACATATGTATACCTAATAGGGCTTAATGTAATATCATCGTCAAGATTTGGAGGACTTCGAGGACGCAAGGTTCGTGACTTAGGTGGCATTAAATCGTCATCATCATTTGTATGGTTAGGAGCTAGCCCTCTTTCAGTGCTAGTTGAACGTGCTCTTGTATTGTTGCTTGAATGGCTTGTTGTAGTAGTGCTTGAATGGCCTATTGTGATAGTGTTTGAACATCGAGGTCTAGGTGACATAAAACCCTCATCGTCATCGTCAACTTCATTTGCATAATTAGGAGGAAACCTACCTTCGGAGGTGTTTGAACGTCCTCTTGCATTGTTGCTTGAATGGCCTATTGTAGTAGTGCTTGAACGGTCTGTTGTGATAGTACTTGAACATTGAGATCTAGGTGAAATAAAATCGTTATCATCATCGTCATCATCATTTGTATAGTTAGGAGCTAGCACTCCTTCGGTGGTGGTTGAACGTCCTCTTGAACTTTCTGCTGCAACAATACTAGGTGGACCTCTACCCCTCTAGTTAGATCCTCTTCTGTGTCTTGCATCACACCCCTGTCGAAAAGTATATACATCACTACAAATTCTAGGATATCTTTGTTCAGCAACTCTTTATCCTCTAGGAATGACTAACACACAAGACGAGCATACGAATTAGTGAACTTATGGATAATGCTAAAAAGATTAGTAGGGTGAACAAATAGGAAATAACTAACCTTAATATGCTCTACATACTCATTGGGCAACATTAGTACCCTAGAAAATCTCGTAGAGAAACCAGTAGCAAAAGGGTGGTCGACTAGTTCGCACACACTGAAATACCTTTGGCGCTACCCTTGCAAGTGCGCCTTGAGGTCGTTGGAGGTCACAAGGTTCAGGCCAGAGGTTATGCCTCGATAATATCAGACGCCACTCTTGCAATTTGGACACCACTTTACTTAGGTTCTCCTCCTTGAACGAATCATCCTTCCCATTACGCGTAACCTCGGAGGTGAGTCGATAACACGCACAACATAAACACGTGTGCACGGACTGAACCACCGGATGTACTCATCGTACATGCCGTGGTCGTAAGGGGTAGCCTTGTCATGAATGTCCGCTAAAGCCTGCACCCACTGCTGAGCATGAGGCAACATGTGTGCCGCCCAGCTCACAGCACCAGTGAACACCTTTCGTGTAAGCCTGCATGAAAACAAGAGCACACACATTATTAGCAAGAACATCGCAAAAAGTAATGCAACTAGAATTGATGTAGAAGAGCACTCATGTGTGCATGCTCGGTGGGACAACCTCACCAGTGGGGACGAGGAAGACCTACCGGAGACCAAACTGTCTCATGACAT
This sequence comes from Guadua angustifolia, assembly GCA_036346375.1. NCBI lineage: Eukaryota > Viridiplantae > Streptophyta > Magnoliopsida > Poales > Poaceae > Guadua > Guadua angustifolia. Next base: position 136,908 of record JAYEVE010000692.1, on the reverse strand, counting down.
GGTGGACGGTGTAGGTCTTCACATAGATGTCGAACACAAGGTGGCACTGTGTGAGCTAGAAGGCGGCATCACAGGTGCACTGCAAGGAGAGGCCATGAGGTACTCATGCGCCTACCAGCTCCAGGAGGAAAGGACGCCAGATGACACGATATCCATCAGCTGGTCAAACATCACTACGTACTCGGGGTACAAAATGTGTGACGTGATAGGCATGAAAGTCGGGTACAAAAAAAAGAGAAAAGTTATAGAAAAATTTCTAAATTATTGCACAATTGAAGGTAAAGCTCATTTTACTAACCCGTCGGTGACACCACAATGTGGCCATGGTAGGGTGGTCGACGTCATCCCCGGGGGCGCCGTAGAAGCCTGCTTCATAGGGTCCCAAATCCATCTGTGACTGGCCGATCTAGAACCTATCAAAAGACCACAATTGAAGGAGTAGGGGACACCCAGTGAGAATGGACAAGTTAGCCACGCGACGACAACCGTCGCAAAGGGCCCGGTACGTGGCAGCTAGTACAGCTAGGCCCCATGCTAGCTGTGGGATCTCCTCGATGTTAGCGTCTATGATCGACCTCGCATACTAGATCATGTGCTTGTCGACAGAGTCCCTATGGGAGGAGCAGAACAAGACCCAACCGAAGAGCCATAGCAGGTATACCTCGAAGTGGCGACTGATGACATACTCCCCTGCTCCATCAGCCATCCTCTCGGGCTACAGAAAGTAATGGTCAGTTTGACAACTAAAAAAGAAAAGGAAATAAAATTTACACAAAATAAATCACACTTACATAAAATTGTACCAACCACTTCTATGTTGGACCATGCACAGAAGTGAAAGGTGTGTGGCCATGCTCGGCGGGTAGCATGTCCGTGAATCAGGCTAGGAGCTCTGTCCACCACTCTAATTGGTTGTCGTCTGGCACTACCTCGTCCCTAGTGCAAGGTAGGCCTAGAAGGTAGCTGACGTCCTCCAGTGTTGGCACCATCTCACTGCACGGGAGGTGAAACGTGTGTGTCTCTGGTCGCCATCAATCTACCAGAGAGGTAAGCAAGCTCCTGTCATACGGGAACCTCCTCGAGGCACCATGCCTGTCCTGTGCATCAGTGACAATCGCCTCCACCATCCTTGCTATAGGCAGTAACCCTGCCGCTCTCAGCCTACAAGAAAACACTATAAGAATGATTGCTCCACACGTACAAGATATAGTAAGGCAAGTTAGAGAAAAGTGCGCTTAACTGGGAATCCATTGCGGGTCGACCCGCCATGCTCTTATTGGGGTCTGCAAGCGAGGGGCACCAAGATCAAATGGTGGCTCCTCATCTGGAGGTGGCAAGGTGGCTAAGCGACTCTGGTGAGTCACGTCTATCACTGGGTCCAGCAACTCATACTCCTGAACGTTCGCTATACCTGCAATTGAATAAAACAATGTTAGTATGAAATCGAATACACAAACAAACCTAATGCAGTAATTACAAATAGAATTTGAATACAATAGAAGAATTATACATTTGAATACCCAAACGCTAACACCTTTGAAATCCACACATTCAAATACACAAATGCTAACAACTTCGAAATCCACACATTCGAATACACAAATGCTAACACCTTCGAAATCCATACATGCATTACACATCCTATGTTTACACATGCATTACACATAGGAATTCGACATATCACATTGACATGCGAGTAAAGTACATAAATTTCATATGCAAAGCTTATACAATAATGTTACGGCCTCTGAACTGTTGGGCAATACTTGAAAGAGTGCCCTGTCTCCTTACAAATTCAACATGTTTTCACACGACGATCACTTTCCGCAGCATCCATGTCATTCTTTATATGTCTTGTTTCTCGCTGCCCTGCGCCCTTCAGCCTGCTAACATCAAGAACCCACCGTGTATCCTCCCATCTCTAATGCTCTGTGAACAAACCAACCGCTCGAAATCCATATATTTCTCCGCTTCAAGTTGCCATGACTGCTTCATTATTAAAGAATTATGACAAGAATATACCTGGATCCATACGGATTGTAGAGCACACAGCCATTACATGTGAGCATGTCTTGTGTAACAGACAAGGCTTGTTGCAGCTGTAGACACATGTTTGCCAATGTAGGATGCATTCGTGAGCAACTGTACATCGGTTCGTCCCATGGCAGGCTTTCTCTTTACATAGTACTTTGAAATGAATCTCCCTTGTGCCCATCTTCAATACTCTATGCATCTTCTCTTTTTTGCCTTTCTCGTTCATGTATGTACAAATCACCTCGGAGGATTTCACATTAGGATTACTCATTCGGGCTAACCCGCTAGTGTGGCGATCCACAAAATACTTCGCAATACCATGAATAACACCCTCCACTATAGCAACCAGGGGAAGGGCTCTTAAGCCTCACATAACCCAATTGTAAACCTCAGCCAAGTTTGTCGTCATGACCCCATACCGGGCACAATTAGTGTCATAAAGCAGTGCCCATTTCTCCTTAGGCTCGTGCTCTATCCATTCGGAGAAGTATTTCATGGCCCTTTCGTTCCTCCGGACCAAGTGCGGAGGGTCCGTAGGTAACACTTCTAGTGCTACTAGGGCCTCCTCTGTACCAGGCATGGCCTCTTCGCTACCTCCGTTGTATGCCTTGATGTCAGCTCGTCCAACTTCTCATTTTGTTCCGCTTACAAAACTTAGATCTACCCCTATATTTATACCCAAAACTTCAGCCTTAACAAATGGAAAAGGATTCTACTTCTTTATCCTAATCAGATTCTTTATTCTACATGGGCTCTTACCAAAACTCCTTATTAATTACAAGATTACATCTCACATTTTCCCCCCTAATCTTATAATACCTTTGATCACGTCGATCTTCTCTCTCATCTCCAAGAACTTGTTCAGCTCGTTCCGTATGCACGAACTCCTCCACACTGTCTCGCTTGTGTACATGAAACAATGTCCTCTTCTGAGTCACCTACCACCCGCACCCACTTGGTGCCTCTGGCCCTCCTGACGCCTGTGCTACACCCACCTGGTGCCTCTACGTCTTCCTGATGCCAATGCTGCACCAACCTGGTGCCTCTGCGTCCTCCTAACGCCTGTGTTGTGGTACTGTAGAAAAGACATGACGTGAAACAAAATATGCTGAGCGTGGAACTATTGTTGTTTTTGAGAGCCTTTGCTTTACTTCTTGCATCACCCTCACGATGATTTGCTAGATTGGCTTGCTAGAGTTTGGCTTCCCTCCAGCTGTGCCTTCACTGATATTTTTCACACGCTGTGCTTCACGTCCGTCGTCACGTCTTCCTGTTGTTTTGTTTTCCTTGCGCCACGGCATGAGGAAGCAAGCCACTGTTTTCTTTGCTTCCCGCTTCTAGCGCCACGGCCGCCGGTTTCCTTTTCTTTGGTTGTTGTGGCTTCGAATGCACATGCACGCCTCCTGCGCTAGCCACCTAATTAGACTAACAGGCACACGCATCGAGTCCTAGAACGTTGAGTGGCCTGACCGATCGCTTGATGCTCTTTGGACAAAGAACTCCGTGAATTAATCTACTTCGGCTTGCTTCCTGCGCCGCTTTTTTTTCCTTTGCTGTTCACTATGTTGCATGCACTTGCACGGCTGATTAACTCCACTGCAGTCGTGTGTACCTAGGCAAGGAAGACCCTCCAAGGCTCCAACTGCATGTCACGTGTGCACGTCACGAAGCTGAGGCTTCGCATGCTGCTCCTTCCGCGCCGTTGGGACCTGCGTCCCTAGCCGCCGCGGGTGCTTCTCTTTTTTTCTAGCTGTCGTTCCAGCAGCACCTCTCATATTCTAGTTGTCGCATCGGCTCTTCTGGTGCTGTCCCGAGATGGCCGCCCCCGGGAGTCTGGGAGTAGAGACGGTTTAATCTAAAATTTTAAGCTTTGATACCACTTGTTAGAACAAAACGTTAAAAAACTTTGGGACAATTTTCTTTTTATTACTTCTCATTCTGTTTCGCTTACAAAACTTAGGTTTACCCCTATATTTATACCCAAAACTTCAGCCTTGACAAACGGAAAATGATTCTACTTTCTTATCCTAATCAGATTCTTTATTCTTGGACTCTTATCAAAACTCCTTATTAATTACAAGATTACATCTAACAGGTAGGTAAGAGGAGTAAATGTGTATTTGTAGTGACCACTATTGAATATTTGGGGCACGTTATTAGTAAGGGAGGAATATTCACTGATCCCAAGAAAATTGTTGATGTCCTTAGCTGGCCAACACCCAACAATGTGTCCAAATTAAGGGGAATTTTGGGATTAACTAGCTATTATCGAAGGTTTGTTAAAAGTTATGACCATATCTTTAGATCTCTCTTTGATATGTTAAAGAAAGACAGTTTTAAATGGGGTCCAAAGCAGACTCACTACTACAGAACCGACCTTTAATACCGGCCCATCAGTGCCGGTTGGACATAACTCAGATCGATAGTTACAACAGTCCTGCTCAACGACAACAGGCTGCTTGGGGCTCAAGATTGTTCAAAGCACCAACCGGTACTGATGATATAACATCAGTACCGGTTCGTGTTACGAACCGGTACTATTTAGCGGGGTCTCATTAGTACCGGTTCGTGACACTAACCGGTACTGATGTTAGATCATCAGTACCGGTTCGTGTTTCCAACCGCTACTATGTCTACTAGGTTCCAATTTAAACTTCTTCCTCCTCCCGCCTCTGCGGCACCAAGATTATTTCAAAGGCGCGAAAAGAACAAAGGAGCTTCGCCAAGAGCTTCAAGGGAGGGAGGTGTTGCCCAAATTTCAAAATTTTGGTCATTTTACTCAAACCAAGGTAACTAAGGTTAGTAACATCATTCCTCACTTCATTTGGTGTTAAATGGGGCCTCTTTTTGCTTGAATTATGAAGAAAATTTGATCTTTTCCCATGATTGATGAAAGATTATGAATGTAGAGGAGGTGCTGCCCAAATTTTAAAATTTTGGTCATTTTACTCACAACCAAGGTAACTAAGGTTAGTAACATCATTCCTCACTTCATTTGGTGTTAAATGGAGCCTCTTTTTTGCTTGAATTATGAAGAAAATTTGATCTTTTCCCATGATTGATGAAAGATTATGAATGTAGAGGGAGGTGCTACCCAAATTTCAAAATTTTGGTCATTTTACTCGCAACTAAGGTAACTAAGGTTAGTAACATCATTCCTCACATCATTTGGTGTTAAATGGAGCCTCTTTTTTGCTTGAATTATGAAATTTTTTTTGATCTTTTCCCGTGATTGATGAAAGATTATGAATGTAGAGATCTAGCTTGATCTTTTCAAATATGATACAAAAACTTGTTGTGTAAGCTTAGAATTTGCTTGGATTATAATGTAGCTCGCATTTAATGTGTGGATCTAGATTAAATTTAGGTTTTAGTTCCATCGATCGATGAAGGATGAGGTTTGGTTGCATGTAGTTGGGGGGAGAATGGTGCATGAAAATCATGGAGTTTGGGATCTTCAAACGGCAATAGTTATGTGGAAAAGAAGAAATTTAAATTCATTTGCGAATTAAAATAATATCAGAAATATGAATGGCTTTATAGAAAATATAAAATGAGTTCAAAATTTGAGAAAATTTTCAAAAATACTTTGGAATATTTTAAACTTAGAAAAATTATTTCTAGTATAATTTTGGTTTTAATTTCTATCAGCAAATTATTTTTGAAAACATCATTAATTAAGTGCTAGAGATTTAGAAAAAAAATATATAAAAATAAATGATTGAATAATAATTTGAAAATTTTTAGGGTGTTACAATTTCAACATGACTGTAGCGGTTGTTATAATTTTTAGGGTGTTACAATTTCAACATAATTTGCAAACAAAGCTGTCGTGAATTTTATTCAGAATTTTGAATCCAGACTCTGATCGACCAATTCTTTTTGTAGGTTGCAAAAACTTGTTGTGTGAGTTTAGATTTTGCTTGGATTATTATTTAGCTCAAATTGAAGGTGTGGATCTAACTAATATTTAGGTTTTGGTTCAACAATTCATTATCGGAAAATGAGCTAACATTTACCTTGATGTAACATAATGTAGATGGACCGGCGATGGATGTACATGGATCGACGATCTCCAGAGTTCTTGCAGGGTTTGCAAGATTTTCTTCGTGCGGCCGATGCATACACGACGTCAGGCTACATATGCTGTCCATGCATAGACTGCAAGAAATAGAAGGAGTGGTCAAAATCCAGCCACCTCCACTTCCATTTGCTCACAAGAGGTTTCATGTCAAACTATACCTGTTGGACCAAGCACGGTGAAGAAGAGATTATACAGGAAGACGGTGAAGAAGAAGAGGCGGACAACAATATCCCGGACGCTGGCCAACACGATTCTTTCGAAGATACATTATGGGAGTTTGGTGATGATGACCTAGACCAGATGTTGCGTGATAGAGAGGCAGAATACATCGATGAAAGACATTACGAAAAGTTCCAACGCCTATGGGAGGACCACGGAACACTGTTGTACCCAAACTGTCGACAGAGCCATAAAAAGTTGCGTACCACACTAGAACTGATGCAATGGAAGGTGACCAATGGATTGTCCGATAAGGATTCGACGAGTTGTTATGCCTCATAAAGAAGTTACTTCCAGAGGGGAACACATCGCCCAAACTACGTGACGTGACGATGCCAAACAAGTTGTCCGCCCTTTGGGGTTGGAGGTACGAAGATACATGCATGTCGTAATGATTGTATCCTTTATCGCAATGAGTATGAGGATTTAGAAGCTTGTCCGGTGCAAAACTTCGCGGTATAAGACCAGCGTGATGACCCGTGAGGTAGAGGGCAGCAGAAGAAGAAGAGACCTCCTGCTAAGGTGGTGTGGTATTTCCCTGTAATCCTCCGGTTGAAGCGTTTATTTGCGAACAAAGCGCATGCCCAGATGATGCGTTGGCACAAAGAAGACCGTAAGGATGATGGAAGGCTAAGGCACCCTGCTGATGGCTCCTAGTGGAGGAAAATCGATAGAACATACCCGGACTTTGCTGAGGATGCAAGGAACATAAGGTTTGGGTTGAGTACGGATGGGATGAACCCGTTCGCGATATGAGCAAAGAATACAAAGACTTGGCCCGTGTCTCTATGTATCTACAACCTTCCTCCTTGGTTGTGTATGAAGCGGAAGTACATTATGATGCCATTGCTTATCCAAGGCCCGAAGCAACCTGGAAACGACATCGATGTGTACCTCAAACCGTTGGTTGAAGATCTGCTAACACTGTGGAACGATGGTGTACGTGTATGGGATGAGTACAAAAGAGAGCACTTCACTCTACGTGCATTGCTATTCATAACCATCAACGACTGGCCTGCACTTGGTAACCTATCGGGCCTATCTATCAAAGGATATAAAGCCTGCATCCACTGCTTAGAGGATACGGACAGCAAGTACCTAAAAAACTCTCGAAAGGTTGTGTACATGGGCCACCGTAGGTTCCTCCATATGAAGGACCCAAGTTCATGAGGAAGGGTGAGAATTTTGATGGGACAGAAGAGAAACATAAGAAGCCCATGCATCGTAGTGGGGCGCTTGTATTTTCTTTGGTAAAGGATCCAAAGTAGTATTTGGAAAAGGTCCCGTAGTAAACTGTTCTACGAACAAGGTCACACGAATGCCATTTGGAAGAAGAAGTCAATATTTTGGGACTTACCTTCTTTGAAAGTCTTAGAGGTCCGCCACTCATTGGACTTCATGCATATCACGAGAATGTCTGCGTGAACCTGCTAGGTTTCCTAGATATGTACGGCAAATCAAAAGATACACTTCAAGCACAAAAGAACCTAGAGCTACTGGGAATCAGGAACGACCTACATCCGGAAAAGAGAGACCTCCACCCTGCGAGCTACACTCTGAGCAAGGAAGAAAAAAAACTTGATTAAGTTCTTGAACAGTGTGAAGGTCCCTTCTGGTACTCCTCAAACATAAGGAGGCTCATAAACACGAAAGAGAATAAAATCATACACATAAAATCCCATGATTGTCACGTGTTAATGACACAGTTGCTCCCAGTGGCGGTGCGAGGTATTCTGCCAGATTGGGTACGAGGGACAATCATAAAGCTATGTTCGTTCTTCAACGCGGTGTCGCAGAAGGTCATCGAGCCGAATAAGGTATCTAATCTGCATGATGACATGGTCAATAGTCTGGTTAGCCTTGAGATGATCTTCCCTCCATCCTTCTTTGATATTATGGTCCATCTCATGGTCTACATTGTTAAAGAGATAGAAATTCTCGGACTGTGTTCCTCCACAATATGTTCCCTTCGAGAGGTACATGGGTATCCTAAAGAAGTATGTTCAGAATCGGTCTCGCCTAAGGTGCATTGTGCGAGGTGTCGAGCCAGAGGTGGTGATCGAAGTTTTGTGTTAGTTACATTGATGATCTGAATCCGATTGGCGTCCTCAGATCACGCCATGAGGGGAGGCTACGTGGAAAAGGGATTTTAGGAGAAAAGAATCATATAGCGACGATCTACTTTCATTTAAACAAGCACATTTCATGGTATTGAAACAAACAAGCTGTAGTGGCTCAGATATCTATGATCACGAGATGAGTCTACGCTACCAATACCCGAAAAAGTCGATAAGTGGATCGCAATGAGCAAATGGATCATTTCGCGAGCTTGGTTACAAAAGCAATGCTGGGAAACCGAACATGACGATGAACAGTTGAAACTCTTGGCTCGGGGACCGCTCCACAACAATCGTATCATTCCAAGGGTATGATATAAATTGGTACACATTTTACACGACATACCCAGATAGCAAGGGCACCAACCAAAACAAAGGGCGTCCGTGATAGATGCCTTGGACAAAATGGAAAGATGGACACCTACTATGGTTTCATAGAGGAGATTTGGGAGCTCGAGTACGGGCCATTAAAAGTCCCTCTGTTTCGGTGCCAATGGGTCAAACTGACAGCCGTGGATATCGATAAGTACGGTATGACAACCTGTGGACCTCAAGCAAGTGGCCTATAGGGACGAACCGTTCGTGTTTCGGTAATGATGTGACACGAGTAATCTATGTGATGGACATGGACAAAGAAACCGAAAAGCGTAGGAGAAGACTAGCAGTAGCGATCAGCCAAGGCGCCACGTGGTTCTTCCAGGTAAAAGAAGGATTGTCGAAGTTGAGGGCGTCATGGACGAAGAATAGTATAATCAGTTCGACGAGTTGCCTCCTTTCACGGTGGACGTAGACATTAGTATCCTGAATGATATAGAGGAATCTCCCTACGTACGCCGCGATCATAATGAAGGATCACTTGTAAAAGCAAAGTGTGTTAGCAAATAAGGATTGCTTTGCTTTCTTTTGTTGTAATAGACTACTAACATACTAGTTTCTCATTCCTCTAGTGGTTCTCCTGTTGCTCCATATTTTCTGTTCAAATTGTACTAATATTTGACTAACAATATTGTTCAAAGTCACTCTGTACTAATATTAGATTGCTGGATCATAGAAACTATAAAAGGTGAATTTATATAATAAGGTAACAATTTGCAATGGAATTATAAGAGTGCAAAAATTATTTTTTATATTAGATTGCTGGAAAATATTTTTAATTTATATTAGATTGCTAAATGAATCTAAAGTGGTAAAAGCATTTGTAAAAATTATTTAATGAAACAATAGTTAAACAGTAAATAAACAAAAAAGAAATCCCAAAAAAAGGCTAAATGAATCTAAAGTGGTAAAAGCATTTTTACAAATTATTTAATGAAACAATCGTTAAATAGCAAATAAAAAAAAGTCGTTAAACAATAAATAAAAAAAGAAATAAAGAAAAAGAAAGACTAGGGGGTGCGAGCGGGGATCGAACCCGAGACCTCACGGTAGGGCGAGCCCGAACTCAAGCGCCCCGCGCTAGCCAAGGGGGAGGAAGATTTATTATTAACGAGTACGGGCACTAAAAATGTTTTGAGTTTTAGCAACTCTTCACATCAGTACCGGTTGGTGTCTTCAACCGGGACTGATGTGAGTCATCAGTCCCGGTTGGTGTCTCCAACCGGTAGTGATGCGATGTCTGATTAGCACGAAAACAGAACCGTCTGTGATGATCAATTGAAATCAGCAAATGCGCGACATACAAAAAAGACTACTGGATTGCATGAGAAGTAGTAGATTGCATTATATATATAAGAAGATAATTACAAAAGTATTATAAGAAGCATTATAATGCTTTGTAGATTGCATTATAAGAAGCATTACAAAAATACTTTAACTACAAAAAACTAGCTACTCGTCGTCGGAGGAGGAGGAGGCCGGAGGGTCGTCGGAGTCGGCGGAGTCCTTGCTGCAGCCATCCGGGTCCTCGCTCGAGCCGGCTCGGACTGGGTCATCCTCCAGCTCCCAGCCGTCGCGATATCCCTCCGACGAGTCGTAGCTTTCGTCGTCGGAGGAGGAGGAGGACGGCGCGGGGTGCTTCTTCCCGGTGAGGGTGGAGGCGAAGGCGGCCGAGCGGGCATGGGTGGAGGCGGAGTCGATCGGAGGGGCGCGGGTGGAGGCGGAGGTGCCGGTCGAAGGAAGCGGAGCAACAGGAGATGGCGCCACAGTAGCACCGCAGCCATTGGCGCATGGTCATGCCGCAGTTTGGGCGGAGGTGGCGGCGCGGTGGGGTGGAGCTATCGGAGGCTGTTTTTGAGCCATTGGAGGAGGAACTGTCGGTGGGGTTGAGCTCATGGCGTCGGAGTGTTTTTCTGCTGATGATGGCGTCGAAAATTAAGCCTCTCTATTCTTATAGGCGCGAATTTGTATTGGGAAACGAAAAGCCTCTCTATTCTGCTAATGATGCACTGGGAAGACGAAACGATCAAGCATTGGGAAGACGAAATGATCAAGTCAAAAATTAAGCCTCTCTGTTCTTATAGGCGCGAATTTGTATTGGGAAACGAAACGCCTCTCTGTTCTGCTGATGATGCACTAGGAAGACGAAACGATCAAGCACTGGAAAGACGGTCAAGCATCGTGAGATATCGGTCGCTTGAATACACCAATCGGGATCGATATGTTTAGACTCCCATTAAGAATAAAAAAAATTTAGGGCTCGGCGCCAAATCGAGCCATCACTACGGTTAGTGTATTCAATCGGATCGATGAGTCATCATCCCGCTGAATACACCAACCGCATCGATGGCTCGATTTGGCGCTTAGGAGCCCTAGATTTTTTTTTTATTTACTATGGAGTTCCTAGGCACTATCGATCTCGGTTGGTGTATTCAACCGACCGATGGTGCACCTATAAATCCTCGCGCCTCCTCTTCCCCAATTTTGCTACTCCCGCCATTGTTCCCAATCTCCTCCTCCTCCCGCTGCTTGCAAAGACCTCCGACGACCTCCTCGCCTCCACGACCCCACCGCCGCCGTCCTCCTCGCCTTCGACGACCCCGCTGTCGTCCTCCTCACCTCCGACGACCCCACCGCCGCCGTCCTCACCTCCGCGCGCGAGCCACTGTTGTCCTCGCCTCCGACGCCTCGCCTCCGACGACCCCACCGCGCGCCACCGTCGTCTCCAGCCATCCTCACCGCTGACGACCTTGCTGCTGTCCTCCTCGCGTCCGACGGTACAATGTATGTTCACCTTGCAGATTGATTCAGTTTTGCCATCCTCACTGGGATATGGAAATGAATGCTACACGAGGGTTAACTAATCCTAAACTAGGTTACAGGAAATCTCACATAGCAATTGTATTAGCCTATGAATCAAGTACTAGTTTCCTAGAACGTGTTGTTCCATTTCTAGGTTTAACGTGCCTAGCTATACTGCTTTAACATTTACCATTCATCCATTGAGATTCTTATTGTTTAGTGGATATATAAATGCTGTAAAGTGTTAAGAAATGCCAAATTTAGAGCCATATTTGAAAGGCATGGAGGTCAAGATTGGAGGTGTTTAAGATAATTCATAACAATACATTGTATGTGAAGATTCTCACTCTCTCGATGTGTTGGGAATGTGTTATAGATGCAATGATATCGTATGGGTTAGGAACTTAGGATGTCGGTATGACATTTTGATGACTAGTGGCGGGGAGATGAGCTCGCCCTTGCATATATGTCCATCTACCTACTTCTGTGTCATCACTTGTGTTTTCTTACACACGGTTCCATTACAAATTATCTCCTACTGGATCCATATTGGCTCATCTTAACAAATTGAGTAGCTGAAAGAGCCTTTTTGTGCTTTTATCACCATGTAGCAAGTGTTTTATTCTTTGCACTGTTTATTATTCTGTGATTTGGGCCTTGAACTGATAGAACTACATGCTAGAAAGGGTTGTTTAATTTACTGCTTGATAACTGATCAGTAGTTGTTTTTGTTGGCTAGTCGGCTTGCTTCTGTCAGTGTTGTTGCCACTGCTGTGTTCTGTAGAATAAATAAACTTTATTACTCAAAGATTAGTAGTTCAATCAATAATCTTGTTTATCTGTTGGCCTGGACTTAATCAGTGGATTCAGTGATTGTTTATCTCCTGTCTGGATGTGTACTTAGTTTCTGAATTATTCCAGAATCTATACATACTGGGTGTTGATTCAATTGCTAGTCTTTTGTTAACTGATATTATCTAGTCTGTGGTTCTCTTCTAATATACCTACTCACAATGACCAATAGTGAAGAAATGAGTTCAACAATGATAATAACAAGTATATGTCTCGAATCTAGCGATTAAGAAGGTAGCGAGGCGCGCCCAAGGAGGCAAGCACTAATAACTTGAGAAAAATTATTATTGCTTATTTGCTCAATAAAAAATAATGAATCATTTTTATTCCACACTAATATGATTTTCAAAAAATAAAATAAGGTTATAAATCCACAACTAGAATGTTAATAGTCTATTACACCAAAAGAAAGCAAAGCGATCATTCCATGTCAAACCGGGCAACAATTTATGCGGCTACTATGTATGTGAGTTTATGCACACCCAAACCGGAGTCACTGACCGCGTGCTAAAAGGTGACAAGCTGGTGAGTAAATATAATTACTAGCTTTAATGATGTCTAGGTACTCCTTATATCTTGTACAAATTCAAGGATTGATTAGTTAATGACTTAATGATAGGTGTCTCAAGATTTGGCGTAACAAGGATCGGAACTCTACCGCCAGCAGTGAGAGCAATCCAAGAACAACTCGTCGACTTCATTTACGATGAGATCAGAACCGAAAGGCGAAGTTTCACTTAACCAAATATAAATAGGTTGGCCCTTTCATAAGGACCAATGAACTGTCGTGGTCAATGGCTAGCGGTAGCGATGCACGTAAACGATCCTGATGAACAGAAGGAAAAGAAAGACTAAAGATGTAATTAAAGTTGTTAACGAATATTCTCTGATCCCGATCGATCGGTAAACAGAATAACTAATATGTGTACATATTGTAATACATTAGTTGTAATTAAATTTGTTAATGAATGTTCAGTGATTTAATTATCAGTCAGATGTGCATGATTGATTATATGTGCTTTAATTAGTTGTGATTTAACACACACAAATATATATAATAGCTAGTGGGGACACACACGTATATATATTAATTATATATACACAACACATCAGTACCGGTTGGAGAAACCAACTGCATCGATGATACCATCATCGATGACTGTTGGAGACACAAATCGGTACTGATAAGGGCCTCAGGGGCTCACGATGCGCTGCCACATGTGATATCCAATCGATCGATACTCTATCAAGACGGGTGAGGGAACCGGATCGATGTCCTTGAGCATCATCCCGGATGGCTTGTACTAGTTCAAAAACCGGTACTAAAGGCCGTTTTCAACCGGTACTAAAGGCCAGTTCCGTAGTAGTGACTGAAGCTTTTGAGAAATTGAAGGAAATCATGACAACTTGGCCTTTGTTAGCACTTATAGAGTTTGGCAAACCTTTTCATTTGGAGACGGATGCCAGTGGGGCTGGCATTGGGGCATTGTTAATGTAAAACAGCCAGCCGGTGACTTACTTCAGTAAGGGCCTGTTTGGTTGCTTGTATGAGCCTTGCATGGCATGAGTGGATGCAGTGTAAATGATTAATACCACTGTTTGGTTGACTGTGCATTCAAGAAATTTGGCCCATTGCATGCAGTGTTGCATCCAGCGTCCTGGACCCAAAAAACGCAGGCGATGGCCTTCTCTCGCGTCCAGGCCCGCGAATGCAGCGCGTCCAGGCCAGTGGATGCAGCGCCCATGCCTTCTCTCGCGTCTCCCGATCCGCTCGTCTCGCCTCCCTCCCGCTCCGCTCCGCTCTGCACGCCTCCCGGCCGCCTCCTCCCCCTCCCGACCCCCGGCCCGATCGCCTACCCCGGCCCCGACCGCCTCCCTCCGCTTGCCTTCCCCAGTCGCCTTCCTCCTCTCGACTCATCCGCTCGAGCTCTCCGGCGACCACCGCGGGTAAGTATTACGGGTAACCTCCCTCCTCTCGCCTCCCTCCTGATACCTCTAGATCTGGTTTCTTGGTTTGGTTTTAGGGTTTATTGGTTAGGGTTTTGGCTGTGCTCGTGGTTGGATAAGTGTTTTGGCTGTGCTTGTTGTTGGATCAGTGTTTTGGCACCATGTTGTACAAGCTCGTTCATGGATTGAAGTTGTGTTATCTCGAAGCCACTAGAGTTCTGAACCCTAAAATTGTGTAGCTCCTGAAGAGAGGTCATTTTACCAATGCTAGCAATGGAAGAGTCCTCTTCTGCAACAAGATGCCGTAAGCTACCCAGATTATTAACACCAATAAAAATAGCAAGATCAGTGTCTGAGCCAACATCTAATACTTGGAGATAAGAACTCAATAGGAATACACGTTGATGTTACCATTTTATGCTACTCAATAGGTTCGAATCATTGATGATGACATGCCCCTCGCTCAGTTTGTTATTGCCTTTAATGGAGCATTCTGTGTAGATCCTGATTCTATTGCACTGATGGTTATGCAATCTATGCTTGGTTCATGGAACAAGAGTGCTGGAGGAGGGAAGCACATGGGGTGGGATCCTCTCCTTTCTTTTTGCCATTTGCCTCGTATTAGGCCAAATCCTTTTTTTTCCGAATTTCATTGTTTTTTAAATTCCACTGACCATGCTTTGTTTTGTAATCCTGCTTAATCGTTACAGGTCAGAGCTTGTACAAAGGGCCGCAATCAATGACATAGCTAAGAGTATAATGGCATTCAATACGAATTATAAGGACACTGGTTTATTTGGTGTCTATGCTGTTGCTAAGGTTAGTCTTGCAAATTTTTTTCAACTTTTCTAATGGAAGGTGATATAAATCCTAACCTAGTACATCATTACTGCATGTTTTTCATACTGATATACTTTGTCTCAAATGCAAATACTTCCTTACTTGTGCGAAATTCTTTTAAAATTTCTAATTTCGGTGAAAAAATTTTTAAGAATTTTTTTTAAGAATTTTTGAAATTTCAAAGTTTGGTGAAAATTTGTTTTTTTTAAAAAAAACTTGTCATATTTGCGTTTTTACCGATATGCCACCCTACTTGTGCGCAGGTGGCCGAGATGTTGTGAAAGCCAAGTGTGAGGAGCTGGTAGAGTCGTTTGTGGATCCACTTGTTATACGCCATCCTGCCGGCCACATGGTTCCCAGACTTGGTAAGCTCGCTTAATTAGACTGTAAAAAGTTCAGACAACGCATTGGTCTTCATTGTACAATCTGCAATGCCTACTTTTCTAGACATGCATGCTATCAGTCATGATTGACCTCTTTCATCTCTTGTCGAAGCTGTTTGGGATTAAGTCAGGAGCCAGGATTTGATCATAGCGTGCACAGGGATCTTGGGTGATCATAGCGTGCTGAAGATCAGTTTCGCTTTTTATCCAGTTCATTTTTCAATCAAAGGGCTGGCTGAGTTGCGTTGAGGAGTCTTTTACGGTTATTGTTTCTGGGATTTGAAAGGCATTCAGAATCACTTGAGTTTGCACATGGAATTATTGTCATACATGTACATCTTTTGAAGGTTTGTACATGGAATTATTGTCATAACTGTACATCCTCTGAGGGGGAAGCAATGTTGTAAATTAAAATCTCTGATGTTCTGCATCCTCGGAAGGAGAAGATAATGTTGTGAATTACGATCTCTGATGCTGTGCATCTTCTTATGAAGCTGTTCTATATGAGATGGTTAATCTCTCTATGCTGTTGTTATTGGGATGTGTCTGTTTAGGAAAGATAAAATAAGGCTATGAAATGAAAAACATATTACACAGCGTTGCATCTCTTGACAAAGCTACTGTTTCTGCAATTCTATCCCGAATGAACTTCTGGAAACTGGGAAACCAGCAATGCCTTGATTGATCTCATGCATCTAACCAAACAAACTTCTCTTGCATCCTATCATCCCTCCGCTCCCTTCATGCATTCAACCAAACAGCTTGTTCAGCTCAGCCAGATCAGCACATGCAGGCAACCAAACAAACCATCTTGCATCCACTCAGCCTGTCTCCCACCATCCTGCATGTTTCGTACGAACCAGGCTAAGGACATGTAGGCAACCAAACGCACCCTAAGTGTTTGGGAGCAAGAACTGCAGCTAAACCAATATATGGTAAGGAAGCAATTGCAATTCTAGAAGCACTTAAAAATAGAGGTATTACCTGCTGGGGAGCAAGGTCATCAATAAAATGGATCAACAAAGTTTAAGGTTTAGTACAACTGGTGGATGGAGTCCAGCATAAGTTGGTGCTGAAATTAAAATTATTAGAGTTTGAGTATCGAATTGAGTATAAAAAGGGCAAAGAGAGCATTGTAGCTGATGCTTTGTCAAGAAGATACCATGAGGGAGATGAGCAAAAGTCTTGCTTGGCAGTCACTTCAGTTTCACCTGAGTGGATACAAGACCTTAAGGATAGTTATGAAAATGATCAAAAAGTCATTAAGAGGAAGATGCGACCTGGGAAGATACTGCTTTTATTCAAAGCACGTTTCCAAGTATTTCGCCTTGAGGACAAGTGCGGAAACACAACCTGTACTACTCCATGTACCAATACTTGGAACGCGATAAATTCTGCTATGAAACTTTTAGGCAATGAGTAACGCTTGTATTTAGTTTTAAAAACTAAACCCCTCAAATTATCACAAGATCGGTACTAGGATGGAGTAAAAGATGGTCGGAAACCAATTCCCAACTGTGATACAAAAACTACTTGAGAATTTTTACTAGGAGTATCGTAGCACTCCGCTCTGGTAGAGTTCACATTTTGTTGTTGTGAACAGGACGATTTAGAAATAATATATATCTTACACCGCGAAGGAATACCGCGCGGCCACAAGGCATTTTCTTGCGAAAAAAGCTCTTCAAGAATTCTGAAATCACGAATAGGTCCTTTCACGGTTATTTTGCAAAAAGGACTTCGACAATTCCAAAATCATGAATAGGATTTCGAAGTCGCAAACAGGTCCTTCTATCAATTATTTTGCAAAAAGGCCTCATAATTTCGCAAATTTGACATGAGCGTCTATTCTTTCGACCCAAAAGATTTGAAATTACGTTTAGGTATGGTTATTTTGTAAAAAACATTCATTCAGAGATTCGATAAGGACGCCAGTTCTTTAGACCTATACTATCTAGCCAATTTTTAACCCGGTTCTTTAAACCCAGGAGATTTCGGGTGGGTCCTTATAGAAAAAAACCGTGGTTATACAAATTTACCGACGGCTCCTAGCCATTCAATTTTGAAAAAAAACGCCGCCAAGATAAATAAAATTACGTTTTTTTACAGAAAACTCGGATCAAAATTTTTCACGCAGTGCGGCATTGCGCGCCTCTCTACCTTGTAGATTTCATGGTTTCAAAAACAGGAAGAAAAGGAAATAAGCGACATGGGCAACATGGTACTTTGAAGGTTGGCGTACGTGTGGCAAACAACTAGGCTTGGGGGCACCAAACACGTGTGTCATTCTGTTTGTACCAAAATTTGGTAAGGTGTGACCGAATTGTCAAACTAAGAATCGAGAGATATCTTGGATGATATCAGATAAGAAAAAAGTGTTTAATTATGGATTGTGACCGATATTGATCTAAATAAGAAGAGTATTGTTTGAGTCGAAGCCAATACGAATCATTGTGAATAACGTGTCAGAGGTGGATGCGATCAACTAATCTGCTATAAAAGATGGCCAGAGGCATTTAAAGAACATAACACTACCTAATCAATCAACTCGTATTACTTTTATTTACTTTTCCATCGACTAGGAGTAGCATCTGTAATTTATATTCTCCTTTGTAATATGATTTTATCAATAAAGTTGCGTATCACCGATTGTTGATCACTTTCGATTACGCCAGTCAGGTTTGATTTTCTCCGACCTTGTTATGCATTGTCTTTTTGGAAAAAAAACTACTTTTTATCATATAATTAGCCCAAATTAGCTAATTAGACTTATCGTTACCCTATATTTGATCAGCTTCTAACTATTTAGATCTTTGCCGATTGTTTCACTAGATCGGCTTTGAGCGTATTTTATATTTATCTTACTAATTGCAGAATCAAATCGGTTGGCACGCCTCGAACCTCAGAACTTGGTGTTCGTCCGGTGTGTTGTGGCCAATAGACCCTTCTTCACGTTTTTGGCACCAACACACTCTTTGCATGCCCAGTGAGACGCGATGCTTTCATCAGGGAAATCAATTCCACCGTTCGATTTCAACGCTGAAGCTATAATCATCCCTACTTTAGTTGATTTAACGCCAGAACAACGCAAAGAGATTGAAGATCGGATCTAGGGTCACGATAAGTCTAAATAGCTTGTTATGGCTGATTAGATAATAGATAAAGACGGACTTTCCCAAAAAGGCGATGTGTAACAAGATCGGAGAAAACTAAACCTGATTGGCATAATCGAGGATGACCAATAATCGACGATGCGCAACTTTATTAATCAAAATCGGATTACAATGGAGATTCTAAATTACGAAGGTACTTCTAGTTGACAGGAAAATAAATAAAAGTAGATACGAGTTGTTTGGTTGATTGCATTGTTCTCTTTTGCTCATCTTTGACTATTTTTTATAGTGCATTGGCCGATCATATCTTTTTCCGATGTGTTGTCAACCATGAGCCGTATTGACCTTTATACGGATAAAATCTTCATCTTTGAATCAATATCGGTCATATAATTCTATCTTGTAACTTAATTTTCCCTTTCTTAACCGATATCAGCAAAAAAAAAAAAAATTATCCTTAGCCTGATAAATTGGCTATGTGTTGCTAAATTCCGGTGCTAATAAAGTTTTAACTGAAATTCCTGGTTTCCCATTACTTCACAGATGTAACAGCTTGATTCGACTTAATGATCCCCCATCACTTAGGACGCTGATGCTACGAGATTGTCCAAACCTGACTACTGTTTCTCACTTCCCATTACTTACCAGCATCCATGTCAGAGGTGGATTCAGAGATGAGCTGCTGTACGGTTTGTTGAATTCCCACACATCTTTGGAGAATGTATTGATCGTTTTTTAATCGAAGCTACACCTTTCTCTAGCATGTAGGGTTGAGTTGTAGTCCGATTGTCCGAATCTGCAATACTGTGAATGAGACCTCACATCCAAGGATTAACTTTTCGTTTGAAGGAAAATTTCGTCTACCTCCGAAATCCGAATTTCGCCGAAATTTCGAATTTCGGCGGAGGAGATTCAAAATTCAAATTTCAAAATTCAAATCCGGTTTGATTCCCACCGAAATTACCCGAAATTCGCCGAAAATCACCCGAAATTCGCCAAAATATCCCGAAATTTTGGTCAAATTGAACAGACCGAAAATTGGTTCAAACGATGTCGAAAAATTTTGAAATTTTTTTTGTAGGTTCCTGACACCTTAGTGATGTTCTCATAAAAATTTCAGATGATTATCATATCTGTGAAATTTTAAAAAATTCAAAAACTGATACTATGTAGATGAAACGTTGATTGGCAAGTTTGAACCGGATGAAAAATAGTACAAACGTTGTTAGAAAGTTTTGAAATTTTTTATGGAGATTCCTAACATATTTATGATATATCTGGAAAATTTTCAGATGATGATAAAATGTGAGAAAGTTTTAAAAATTCAAAAACAGAGAGAGTTGAAAACTAGTACTTTGAATTTCAGAATTTTTATAAATTCCTGGAGAAATATTTTGAGCTGAAAATTTTACATAAGAATCCTTAGCAGAAATAAATTTGAAAAACAAAATTTCAAAAATTTATAAAAATATTTGTATTGCCTGATAAATCCAAAACAGAAAACAGAAATATGTACACAGTACATTGTCAGAATTTTTATAAATTCCTGGAACAATATATGGAGCTGAAAATTTTAAATAAGGATCACTACCTGAAATAAACTTGAAAAACAAATTTTCAAAAAGTTTAAAAATATTTGAATTGTCTGATAAATCAAAATCCGAAATCTGAAAACTGTGCAGAGCAGATTGCAATCATATAAGTTCAGTGCTTACTGCATTGATAGATTTTATTGAGCAAACAAAGAAAATTGAAATTTTTTGAAACTTTTATAGAATGGTACTGAGGAAATTATTAATATTTAATAAAAATTTCAGATCATGATCACACCGGAGAAAATTTGTAAAAATCTAATAAGTTTACTGTCCCAATTATGTCCATTCGGTTTTTTATTTGTTAAAGATAACAAATGATGTTAAATTATTTTGAATTTTTTTTGTATGATCCCAAACTACTAGGAATGGTACCATAATTTTTTCACATCATTATCAATCTTTTAAAAATTCTTAAAAATCTGACAAGGTTTCTGCCCAAATTTTAAAAAATCTCAAAAAATTAAGTTTTCATCAAATTTTCATGGAACAAGACTTTCTTAAGGGTTATTGGACCCATTCCGTTCAAATCCGGCCAAAAAATTTGAAAATCCGAGCGAAATTTGAAATTATCAGAAAGACTGTAGCAAAATCATAATTTTTAAAATTTTTGAATTTGGCGGCATATATAAATTCGGGCGAATCGAAATTCGCGAATTTCACGAAATCGCCGGTTTTGGATCCTGCTCACATCCTCAAAGAACTGAAGATCTATGGTTGTCCAAGTTCAATATCCATAATTGGCTTCCCACCAACTCTGAAATCCGTCAGCCGGTTGTCCGTAAGTTATAAATTCCTGGTTTTCTGATTTTGTACTTCTCGGTTTCCTGAGCTCAAAATTATTGGAAGTTTAGGTCATGTTTGGATGGACTAGAGCTAATTGTTAGATGACTAATGGCTAGAGCTAATTGTTAGCCAGCTAATAATTAGTCCATCTAAAATTAGCTCAGGTCTGTTTGGATACATGGCTAATGGTTGGGCTAATTTTTTTGAAAAGTCATGTCTGCCCCTCATAATATGTCTACCCCTCATAATGACGAGGGTATTTTAGACCTTTCCCAGTGTGTTACATGCTTTTAGTCCAAATTAGCTCCCACCCACCAACTAATGGACTAATTGTTAGTTGAGGGGTTGGCTAGGACTAATTTTTAGCCAACTAACAATTAGTCCAGGAATCCAAACATGGCCTTAATCAGTACAGCACGCCTTACTGGATGTCCTTTTCTCCACCATTGCACTACTACACATTCTGTGGGCACAAGTTTGCAGTGCTAGGAGAATTTTTTTAGTATTCAGTACCAACCTTGTGAATAACCACACATCTCAATTGGAGCAATCACATGGTTGTTTATTGTATTTAAAATATGTTATTTTTTTGGGCGATGTATCTCCTGTAGTTTGTAAACTATGCTTTTTGATAACTTTGTGGTTCCTATAGTTTCCGACCCTAAGGGCATCTCCAGCCGGCCCCTCATCCCACTCCCTACCGTATTTTCTAGCGAAAGTTCTCAAAAAAAACATCTCCAGTCGGCTCGCTACTCCCCTCGCTACTTTTGGAGGCTCCCTATCGATCCTTCACCACTCGCCAGATCTGGCAAGCCTCTCTCGCTCGCTATCGCCCAACGATCGCGATGGTCGCCTCCATTCTCGCCACCGTTCGGGCCTCTCTTGCTCGCCAGCGCCCAACGGTCACCACGCCTCCAGGTTCGTTCTCCTGTCCTCCTCTTCCATTTGTACTTGATTTAAGGTTCTACGGGTTCGATTTTGCCGGATCTGAGGAGAGAGGAACGGGAGGTAGGAGAAATGGAGTTTACCTGCCATGGAAGGTCGCAGATCCTCTCATTGGCCACCATCGGCGCTCGGGCTAGGCTCATGATTTGCTGCGCCCGCTCGCTTGGCGCGTCGCCGCTATTGGTCAGCAGCATCGCCGCTTCGCCTTCGGCGCGTCATAGATTGTCGCTCGCGATTGGCCGCAATCGTAGTCGCCGCTCGTGCTCCGCCATAGTCGCCGATCGGTCAGCTCCAGTTCGGCCGGCCTTGTCGCTCGCAGAGCCCTCATGCTAGGCTACTATCGCTGCTCCCGATCGAAGCCTGCTCGGTCGTCGTGGATATGTAGAAACACCAAAAGCATGAGTGCCACTTTCTTCTGGATATGAAGAAGCCTGGAAATGAAACAGGAGGGGCTTTCTTTCGATGGTTTCCGAGGAACATAAAAATCACCGTATGTCAAAGTTCTTTTGACCGGGTCCAAGGCACGTAGAAATGACCATATATCAAAGCTTTTTATCTAGTAACTTTCTGGAGTTCTTTCATTTGCCTATGCAAATTTCTAGATGAATTTCCTGACATCTCTTTGCCTTCGGATATCACAAGTGCAGTTCTGTATGGAAAGATTTTGATGTCAACAAGAGTAATTGGACCAGAGTTTAGTGTGAGCAGCATTAAAGTAGAGTTTTTGTGTGTGTGTGTGAATGGTCAGAAACAAGTGATTTTAAGTTTTAGAAAAAAATGTCATTACTTTTTTTCTATACAATGGAATTTTTCCCCATTAAATTTATGGACTTAAACGTTAAATGGAATCACATTATGGTTTAACTCAGAAGGAATTATGTGAATTTTATCGCTGGTCATCAGAAGGGAAAAAACAAACTCAGTAAACTATGGTTATTCTTAAGCTCCAATTCTAGCAAATGCTTATTCCTCTGTTCGATTTGGCAAGCAAAATAAGCCACACGCCTGTCAGTTTCTTGTAGTCCCTCACGCTCCAAGTCACCAACACTTCTTAGATTGTTAACTCGTCTTCGCTTTTTGCCGAATATGTTACAAAGCATCGTGTTCTTTCTTTTCTGTTGTTTCTTCAGTATATATCTTGGCCAACAATTGTGGGGTTGTGCCATGATCTGCACATTTTAGTTTCTTTGAAGAATATAGAAAACTGACCGGCAAGTAGCGATGTGCTTTTTGCCGTCACTAATAGAAGATAGCAACTAGGAAGAGGTGTTCTGGACTGTGTTGTTCGCCCCTGACCCATACTAAACTACTCAATGTCCTTGTGTTCCTTTATCTAAAAATTTGCTTCATCTTACTGCATTGCATCACCAAGCCATGTGGTAGATGATTAGATTTGTTATATTGCCAACTCTGCCTCAATGATGTAAATTAATTACACTTCCTATCTTTCTAGCTTACTTTGTGGTTGTCGCTGTGAGTTAGGAGCTTGTAGCTTGCATTTCCAAGCATTAGGCGAAGCAGTTATTTTTGTTGGAGCATGTATGTTCTGTTTGGTTGGGGTACTGGTTTTTGCTAAGCAAATGGTGTTCTGATTGTGTTTGTTGTCTTCAGCTGCATCCAATTCTTTGTGTCGGCATATGATGAATGGTGTCTAGTGAGGTGACTACAGAAGCTGATGCATGATGGAATATGAGGTTTTGCAAATATCAGATTGTGCTGTTGCTAATTATATTTGCAGATTTTGCGATGAAATTCTGTAGCATGATGCGGTGATGAAATTCTGTAATGACTGTCTGCCGAGCCTGTTATAGTAACATAGAGATATTCTAGGATAACTGCCGAGCCTGTTAAGAAGAAAATTTAGTATTACCATTTGCAGCGGTTTGGATTTGGCTAGTGGCACAACTAACAAATGCATTTGACATCAACTTTTTAGGTTTAAAAAATGAGGAAAAAACCATTCATGTGATACACTGATACTGATACCTCAAATCTTTGCTCTCTTTTATTTTGTTTTTGGTGCAGTCAAATGGATAGCTATTTGGAATTGTTGAGTGGCCAAAATATGAATAGCAATGAGATTTGGAGTGACAGTCAATTTGCAAGCCCACCTGAGGAACAAGAAATTGAAGAACTGGGAGTTGTAGAAGCTACTCCGCCCGTGAAACCTAATAAGAAGCGATAAAAAAACTTCAGTGAAAAGGAGGACAATATGTTGGTGTCAGCATGGCTACAAATCAGTATGGATGCAGTACATGGCAATGAACAATCTAGGAGTACCTATTGGCAGAGAATCCATGATTACTTCCATGAGCACAGGACTTGAGTCGGATCGTAATTGTAATTCTCTCATGCACCGCTGGTCTACCATACTAGAAAGTGTTAATAGATTTTGTGGATGGTATGCTCAGATTCAAAATAGGAGGCAAAGTGGGGTGACAGAGCAAGATAAGGTATAAAGGTTTCTTCTAATTTGGTTGCAATAAGATATTTCATATCTTGTGTGCAAGTTTAATAAGACATATTCACTTGTATAGGTACAACAAGCATGTGAGTTGTACAAGTCCAAAGACAAGAATGGAAAATCGTTTGGTTTCTTGCATTGTTGGAATATTTTGCAGCATGAAGAAAAGTGGAAGGATAGGTGCTCTCAGAAAAAACAGAAGACATGCTCCAATGCAAGTCCGGCTTCATCTACTCCTGGAAGCAACAAGAGTCGTCATGGTGATGAAGGGGAGGGTCTTACTTCGGAGGTTGTGGAGAAAGAACAAAGGCCACCAGGTAGGAAGGGGGAGAAAGAACGACAACGTCGGGGTAAAACTTCTGTCTCTCCAGTAGATAATCTTTATATGGATGCATTGGAAAATTTGTGGTCTAAGAAGAAAGAGGCCGAACCTATGAAAGAGATTAAAAAAAAAGAGCGCAATGATGAGAGAATTGCACTGGAGAAGAAAAAGCTTGAACTAAAGGAAAGAGATCTAGAGTTAAGACAAAGGATTGAAGATGACAAAGTCATGAATATGGATCTTAGTGGTATGAGTGAGCGACAACAACAGTACTATATGCGATTGCAAGATGAGATCATTGCTCGACGGTTTGGCGCAGGCTCAACAGTACTATCATGACAAAGTCTCTTGTTTAAACTATGTTGTTGAATTAGCTATGCTTTATTAAGACAATACCAATTACATGATTAGGACAATACCTATTACATGATTAAGCCAATACCTAATACATGCTACCTATTATTACAACAATACCAAGTACATAATTAATTATACTTGTCTCCATGACGTTGCCACAGGTGCTCAACTAGATCATCTTGAATCTGTGAGTGAGTTTCCTTGTCTGTAATATTATGATGACTTTGAATAAACTCATGAAGTTCACGTGTACGAACATGGGATACTCTCACTTTCTCTCCCACCCCATCAAAATTTAAGTCCTCTTCATCACCCCACTCATCTTCGATGATCATGTTATGCATGATGACACACAAGTTGTCATGATTTCTCCGAGTGTGTGTTTATCCCAGAAACGAGCTGGTCCATGAACAATGGCAAAACGAGATTGTAGAATGCCAAAGGCTTGTTCCACATCCTTCCTAACTGCTTCTTGTGCCTTGGCGAAATATTTCCTCTTATTGTCGTGTGGAGATGGTATGGTCTTCACAAATGTGGCCCAATTAGGATATATGCCATCTGCAAGGTAATACCCCATTGTATAATTGTGACCATTTATGGTATAATTCACTTCTGGGGCTTCCCCTTCTGCTAGCTTTGCAAATAGATGGGAACGGTGAAGAACATTAATATCATTGTGAGACCCTGGTAAACCAAAGAAGGCATGCCAAATCCAAAGATCTTACAAAGCAACGGCTTCTAAAATGATTGTGGGCTCATGCACATGGCTAGTATACATACCTTGCCATGCTACAGGCCAATTTTTCCACTTCCAATGCATGCAATCTATGCTCCCAAGCATTCCGGGAAAACCTCGATGCTCTCCAATTGCAAGTAATCTAGCTGTATCATTCTAATTTGGAGATCTTAAATACTCATCTTTGAATACTTCAATAATAGCTTTGGCGAACTTTCTAAGACTCTCTATAACTGTACTTTCTCCAATACGAACATATTGATCAGTAGCGTCTGCTGGTACTCCATAAGTTAGCATCATGCATGCTATGGTAATCTTTTGCAAAGGAGATAACCCAAGACGTCCATTTCTATCTCTTTTTTGAACAAAATAATCATCATGTTGCTCTATAGCTTGCACTATGCGAAGAAACAGAGGACGAGCCATCCTAAACCTAGGCGATGAAAGAGGAATGAGTCGTACTCAAGAGGATCAAAAGACAAGACGAACAAACAAAAAATGAACTATTTGCAAACCTGCGTCGAAAGAAAGTTGAGCCATAGGTAGGAGCATTTGAGAAGTAGTAGTTGTACAACCTCCAATGCCCGGCTTTCTATCACGATGAATATATCGACGCCCGTGCACGTAACCGCCATGTCGTGGAGCATTCATAAGTTGATATTGAGTGTGTACTTGGTGTAGTGTCGCAAGAATGAGTTCATCGTCATCATCCGATGACGCATTTACGATTTAATCTAAGAGAGATCGATGACTCATTTCGTAGAATGAACTATAACGTGAATGACTTGGTCTACCAACCGTGAAAGACCATGCATATATAGAACCAAAAATATAGCCATTGGAAATATAGTCATGGAAACATGACCATTCGAAATGGCGCTGCTTAAACATGTAACGGATATTGTTAGTTACAAGATATGAATAAAATAGAGGTCATGGAATATAGGGAGCTAAATTTAGGAAGTCGGCTGGAGTGCGCTGACAAGTAGGGAGTAGAATCTGGATAGGGAGCTCCCTGTATAAGAGGATAGGGAGGCAAATTTGAGGGATCGGTTGGAGATGCTCTAAAGTTGGGAACTAAAATTTTCATTCTTAATTGTTTGATTTGATTACTCTAACATGCAAAGGAAGCTATCTCGTCTCAAGAGCTGCATATTGAAATACTGAACATGAGAGAATCAGAGAACCTTACAAGAATGTTGCATCATGGCCATCTTGCCAATTGGCATCCCCGAATCCAATGGAAGGACGCAGAATGAATAGATATAGTTTTGTGCCTAGTTCTGATAGATTTTACGGTACATTACATTTCTAGAAATTCCAAAACAATACAGGGGAAATTGAATTGATCATGAGTAAGAACTGAAGATTTGACTAGAGGTTGCTTGCACCGTACAAATACAGACTTTGTTGATCATGTGGGCACAAGAAACTCCACATAGCCCTCGTCCATGCCGAACTCCAAGGCGGCCAGGGACATGATCCCCATCACCACCACTCCCACGGCGGCTGTGGGGAACCATCCCCGGGACTCCACTGATTCACCCAAATGCACGGTACATCTCAAGTGAATCAAGGGAACCTCGGGCGTTCCACGATTATACCCGTGTTGGTCCCAGGAAAGTTCGCCAACACGCGCATTCTCATCCAACAGTTGACATCACAACACATACACAATTATCAGAAGCATAAATATCATTACATTCCAAAAGTAGGACTGCTGTCCTCAACGATATCTTTAGCGTTATTACATCAAGTAGCAGTGGAAATTATAAGAAAACGACAAAAGGGCCAGCATGGCATGCCCCCAAACCCTCGTGCAACCAATCGGGGCAAGAACGGCGACTAAACGTTAGAATTGTCGAAATCGCCTTAAAAGTCCCCGGCAAAGGCCTCATCCTCACCGCAGCAAGTGGATAATCCGATTGAGTACAAAGAGTGTACTCGACAATATTATACATTGCATGTTGATTTCTAGCTACATGTGGTTGCTACATCAAAGGAGGCAAAATGGCAATTTCAGCATAAAGCAATGTTTGGGATAAATCGTAAACATGTATAGATTGTAAAGAATTGCATTTAGTAAACATTTGCAAAATCTATTACATAATATAACATCATCATAATCACATTTGCATCATGCCTTCAAGCATTTTCCGAACCATGAGTTCCATCGCTCATGTTCAATTACACACACAAGTACTCCAATACTTGTGTCTCTTTTTCCCACTCCCATCCCATTCCTACCAAGTCCTTAATACTCGCCCAGTGACTGATAGTTCAAGCGATCATCCTTAACCATGGACACGGCTATTCGAATAGTTTAAACTCTGCAGATGTACGACTTTACCCACACGACACGCCACACTCGTAAGCCAAGCTATTAACACATTTCCTTGGATGTGTCACGAGGTGAACGTGACAAACCATTTTCCAAGATGCATGGTAGTGTATCTAAACCATCCGGATGACTGTGACCCTTGATCCCGCGTGCCCAGTGCTCGGTGTGTGTGGATCAAGGAGTACACCCGTTGTTGGACATCCCCAACTCAACAAAGTTCGAGGGACTCCGAGGACATTCCTTGGCACTCCACTAAGCTCAAGGAATTCCAGCGGTCATTCCTTGAACCTCCACTAAGCTCAAGGAATTTCGAGTGCACATGGTTTACATAACCTAGTCATACATAAGTACTTGGTTACGCCGGTCCCATAAACGGCGTGTGGTTCGCACGATAGTTACTAAAAGAGACGTCACCAGGATTTAATCCTTAGGTTCCTTAACCAACATCTCCAATCATTAACCAACATTTGAAACCATCAACATCATAATAATTCTCAATCGTTGCGACCAATGGACTAAGTCCATCTATCGCGGTTTCTATCGATGTTCTAAGCATGGATAAGCAATTCGCACAAACCCATATAATAAGAATAAACCCTCCTCCTAGGGCGACAATAGAACACGAAAGGAACATGGCAAGGGGATAACATCATAATGTGGTAATAGCTAAAATCTCTACCCAATCATAATTGTAGTTGAAAGTAAGCATGCAATTGATAAAATAATTCCGAAAATGTAAATTTCAAATAGTAGGAGCAATCATGGTCAAGGAGTAAGGTAGTGCCTTGCTGCTCGTTCTTGACTTCGAAGGCGTAGTCGTACTCGGGAGTGCCTTCCGAAGCGTCAACACCTAACGAGAAAATCCAAATCTATAAACACCAAATCAAGAACTCCAATGGTGCACATGATTAAAAGATGCATGAAATGCTCATGATGTGTAGTACTAATGATAATATGAAAATACGAATTGAGTTTTGCGTCAAAATTTCAAGTTTTAGGGCATTTTGTTGAATTAGGTCCGGAGTATCCGGGTTTAAACCCCGGAGTATCCGGGTTAACCCTCTCGGTCTACCCTATCCGGAGTATCCGGACAAAACCCCGGAGTGTCCGGGTTGGCTCTCTCGGTACGGCGAGTTTTGGCATATCCGGACTATCCGGATGAAATCCCCGGAGTATCCGGATGAAATCTCCGGAGTGTCCGGGTTGAACGGTCTGTTTCAAAAACTGCTACTTGTCTATTGTCCTCTACACTTCAAAGAAATGGACTAGGGTTTAAAAGGGATGGACTAGGGTAGAATCTTACCACTACAAAGTTGCTGTTGCACTTGGTTAAGGTTGGTTTCGGCGAGCTAATGACAAAAGGTGTCGCAATGCCGGTTCTCGCGGTTCGCCTCCTCCTAGCTCGTGTAGACGATGATGACCTCGCTTGCTCGTGCTTGTAACAGCAACTAGCCCTCCTCCTCAAGCTTCCATGCGACATGCGCGACCCGATTCAAGGTGTGATGATAGATTCCATGGAGAGGAAGAAAATGAGTCACCATTGCAAAATTTCAGAACATGGGGAGAAATGAAATTGGTTGCCACTCACCCAAAACTTGGTTCCTCAAGAATCCATTTGGATGGATTTGAAGCTCTTGATCTTGGCTTCAAGGTGGTATAACATGCACAAGCTCAAACTCAAGATTTGAGTGGATTTTGTGGGAGAGAATGGCAAGAGTTGGAGAAGAACACTCTTGCTGTTTTGTTTTAGATTTTTGGGCAGCAAATGGGCAGGTGGGGGAGGAGAAACCAATGTTTAGGGCCTTATATATGGCTGCCCACTCATGCTTACATGTGGGGCTAGGTCCCACATGTCATAGAGTGAGTAAAAGAGTGGGTAGAAGTGATGTCATAGAGTGAGTAAAAGAGTGGGTAGAAGTGATTGGAGTGAGAAAAGTCATAGATATGTTGTGCAGCCCACCATTTTCTATGCAAGGTAGGTCCCATGTGTCATTGACATGTTAGGTAAGTGGGTATGGGTAAGTAAAGTAAGACATGGTATGGTAGAGATGTGCAGCCTACTCTCCTTTCTCTTGTGATCATGGCCCACATGTCATTGACTAAGGTGAAAATAACATGTGTGCAGTTTTGGAAAATGATTTGCTAGGGTTTTGTTACTCCCTCTTTATGCAAGATGAATGTCCTAACACTTGTATGATTATAATTAAATGAGGATGTAAGGATATTATGGAAGATGTTAGCATGACAACCTTCGCTTACTGGATTAACGAAAATTGGGCTGTTACAAGCCCTCCCCCCTTAAAAGAATCTCGACCTCGAGATTACACGGCTTCATCGAAGAGGTAGGGTATTCAGCTCGAAGATGATCCTCCCGCTCCCATGTGGCCTCATCAGGGGTGTGATTACTCCATTGAACCTTAAGGAATTTGATGGTGTGGTTTCGAGTAACACGCCCTCTCGTCAAGAATACAAATGGGATGCTCCTTATAGGATAGATCGGGTTGTAATTCGAAAGTGTCCAACTCGTGGGCTTCATTGGGACACGAAGGCATTTCTTCAATTGAGAGACATGAAAACATCTCGCACATCGGCTAGCTTAAGGGGAAGCTCCAATTGATATGCCACCGCCTCGCTCGTCTGGCGATAATTCGAAAGGTTCAATGTAACGAGGGCTAGCTTTCCTTCACATGAAACCGATGAACACCTTTCATTGGTGAGACCTTGAGATAGACGTGATCACCAACTTCGAACTTGAGTTCACGGCGGCTGACGATTTATCACAGTAGAGTTTTTGATTTAGATCAAGGCGTCCGCAACTGCTCGCGAATAAATCGAACTTGCTCTTCCGCTTCGATGACTAGTTCATGACCAAAGAGGGTCTCTCTCCCACTCGCACAGCTTAAGTGGAGTTCGCAAGATCTCCCATAGAGAGCCTCAATGGACTCATTTGGAGACTAGCTTGATAGTCGTTGTTGTAGGAGAATTCCGAAGGTAAGCATTTCTCCCAATTCTTGCCGTAAGTAAGGGCAAAAGCTCTAAGCATATCCTCAAGAATTTGGTTCACCCGTTCAGTTTGTCCACCAGTCTACGGATGATAAGTGGTGCTGAAAGAGAGTTGAGTCCCTATGGCCTTGTCGAGGCATTGCCAAAAATGCGAGGTAAACTGGGTACCTCGATCTGAGACAATCCTTTTGGGAACACCATGAAGAGAGACAATTCGATGAAGATATAACTCAGCTAACTTGCTCATCAGATCCGCTGCCTTGACAGAAGAAAATGAGCGCCTTTTGTTCCATATAGAATCAAAACCTTTTTGCGTCTTGGGCAACCCGGTGATGAAATCCATACCAATCTCTTCCCACTTCCACATAGGAATGGGCAGTGGTTGAAGTGTGCCTGCTGCACACAAATGGTCGGCTTTCACTCGCTAACATACGTCGCACTCGGCGACATACCGGGCAATCTCTCGTTTCATCCGGGTCCACCAAAGTCTTGGCTTAAGATCTTGATACATTTTTGTACTCCCGGGATGAATAGAGAATGAGGAATTATGAGCCTCATCAAGAAATAGTGCCTTCAATTCCTTACAATTTGGCACTACTAGCCGTTTGTCGAACCACAAGACACCTTGTGAGTCCTCGGTGAAGCAATTGGCCTTGCCTTGCTTGATGCGGGCTCGAATGAGTGCCATGCCCTTGTCTGTCTTTTGAGCCTCTTTGATTTGGTCCGAGAGATTATATTTGACTTCCATGACAGCAAGGGATCCCTCTTTAACCACTTCTAGGTTGAGCTTCAAACTCTTCAAGACATGGCGCCTCGATTCTGTTCTACTAATAGACGATTGCATTGAGACTTTCGGCTCAAAGCATCGACAACAATATTGGCCTTTCCAGGATGATAATGGAGTCCCATATCATAATCTTTGATCAATTCAAGCCACCTCCTTTGCCTCAAGTTCAGATCGGCTTGAGTAAAGATATACTTCAGGCTCTTGTGATCGGTGTAGATTTCAGAACGATTACCGATGAGGTAATGCCGCCAGATTTTTAGAGCATGCACTACCGCTGCCAACTCTAAGTCGTGGGTGGGGTAATTCATCTCATGAGGCCTCAATTGTCTCGATGCATATGCCACGACTCGGCCTCCTTGCATGAGTACACAACCCAAATTTCGAGGCGGATGCATCGCAATATATGTCAAGCCCTTGTGAATATTCGGCAGACTAAGACAAAGTGCCGTTGTTTAACCTTCAACAGCTTGAAAGCTTGCCTCACATTCTCACTGACCATATAGACTTGTTCTCCTTCTTCAAAAGTTCGGTCAAGGTTTCATGATTTTGGAGAAGTTCTCCACGAATCAATCTGTAATAACCCATAACCCGAGAAAACTTGAACATCCGTGATGTTCTTAGGCTACTCCCAATCAAGTACCGCTTTGTATCTTATGGGGTCAACCGCAACTCCGCTTCCGATAGCACATGGCCCAAGAAGGCAACCTCCTTTAGCCGAATTCGACTTGCTGAATTTTATGTAGAGTTGGTGCTCTCGCAGCTTTTCCAGACTTTCCGAAGGTGTACTTCATGCTCCTCTTCAAACTTGGAGTAAATAAGAATATCATCGATGAAGATGACAACGAACTTGTCGAGATATTCCATGAAAACTGAATTCATAAGGCTCATGAAGTATGCCGGTGCATTAGTCAAACCGAAAGACATGACAGTATATTCATATAGACCATAACGGGTGGAGAATGTCATTTTTGGAATGTCTCCCGATCTGATCTTGATTTGATGGTAGCCTAATCTCAAATCAATCTTAGAGAAGATACAGGCTCCAGTCATTTGGTCGAACAAATCATCGATCCGCGGCAGTGGATACTTGTTCTTGATCGTGACCGCATTCAATGGATGGTAATCAACACACATCCGCAAGCTATCATCCTTCTTCTTCACAAATAGCGCCGGGCATCCCCAAGGTGAGGAGCTCGGTCGAATGAAGCCCTTCTCTTGCAGCTCCGTAAGTTGTTTCTTGAATTCGATCAACTCATTTGGAGGCATACGGTAAGGTCGCTTCGATATCGGGGCCGTTCCGGGTAGAAGCTCAATGACGAACTCAACCTCCCGGTCAGGTGGCATCCCCGGCAACTCTTTCGGAAATACATCCGGGTAATCACATACCACTGGTATGCTACTTATTCCAAGGAATGGCTCACCCTTCAAGGCATAAAGGTGAGCATAATCTGGACTTGACGTAAACACGACTTGTTTGCCGCTTGCGTTGGTAAGTGAAATAGATCTGCTTGCACAATTGATGCATCCTTGGTGCTTGGATAGCCAATCCATCCCAAGAATAACTTCAATTCCCTCCATTTTAATTACTACCAAATCAGCTAGGAACTCTACCCCATTGACTTCAATCTTTACTTCCCGGCAGACTCGATCAGTCCTTAATTCCGATCCCGGGGTTTTAATGAGAAGTGATGGATGCATAAGTTGTATAGGGAACTCATGATGCATAGCAAACTTCTCTTTAATAAATGAATGAGAGGCTCCGGAATCAAATAATACGGTAGTCGGGTGTGAGTTGACGAAAGCGTATCCAACACCACTTCCGGTGCATTCTGAGCTTCTTCGGCAGTTACATGGTTGATGCGACCACGTGGTGGGGTTGGTGCGGTTCTTGGAGGCGTTGGTCGAGGTGAAGGTGCTACTTCCCCCGGTGCAATAGTGGGTCGAATCCCTGACATTGCTTGGTTCTTTTGCGGGCATTGACGTGCAAAGTGCCCCGGCTATTTGCACTGGAAGCAAACAAGAATTGGGCGAGCTTGGGTGTTGGCTCCTTGCAAATTTCCACCTACAGTTGGTAGAAGACTTTGCTGCGGTGGGAGAGCAATGAATGTTGGAGGCCTCGGCGGTGCCGGAGCTTGATAGTTTGGAAATGAGGGGCGCACCATGCGCGGTGGCTGCAAGTTGTCGCTTGCTGAATTTTGTGCAGCTCGCTTGCGCTTGCGTGAATCCTCCAACTTTCCCCACTTCTCTTCCACCACTATGGCCTTGTGGACCAAGTGCTGGAAATTTCAGAAGTCATGAGCAGCGAGCTCTAGCTGCAACTCCTCCGAAAGTCCCTCCATGAAGCGCTCTTGCTTGCGCCATCGGTGGAGATTTCGTCCGGGGCATAACGAGCCAAATAGTTGAACTCGTGAAGATAATCTATGACGGTCTTGACACCTTGCTTCAATGCAAGAAATTCACGCTTCTTCCTTGCCATAACGCCTGGGGAACATGAGCCTCGCGAAAGCCGCGCAAACTCGCCTAAGTGATGACATGATCGGCGGGCCGCATGGCGTATAGCCGTCCCACCATGCGCACGCCGCACCATCGAAGTTGATGTGAAGCGAAGAGGACCTTTTCATGGTCCCGCATTGAGCGATGGATAGCTTGCGCCAATAGTCCGGCCAATCGCCGCCTCGAGTGGATCATCGCGACGGAGAATGTTGGCGGCTTACGCGAAGAAACTCGCCGAGTCCCTCGTCACGTGATGTCCTCCCCTCGGCTCCTCGAAAAGAGGCCAGCATAGGCCGGTTACGGACGATTTGTTGCAGGATCAAAGTTTGATCTTGCTGGTTTGCTCAATCAGAGCGAGGACTTGAGCCATGGTAGGAGGGGGTGGAAGTTCCTCCTCCACGCGAGGGTGGTGCTTATTTTGGCGATGCGAGGACTCCGGGTGGTCAGGAGTGACCCCCTGAGTCGGATCCTCAGTCGCTTGGGAGCCGGTAGACTGTAGCCTCGCCTCACGCTGAGATTGGGAATGAGTGGTAACTCCCACCATCTGTTGCCAAAACCAAGTTAGCAACAAGTAGCAGAAGAGCCACAACCATGCCGAACTAGAATATTTGGACAGCAAGTCATATAAATTTAAATTCTACATATATGCAGCAAGAAAATATGCACCAAATCCAAAAGAAATCAAAATAAGAAGGAGCTTAAGCCACAACATCACCCATGAAAACAATTAACAAGGTTCCGATACATTAGCACAAGTTCGCAACCCGTAGGTCAAAAGCGATAACTAGGGGTGACAAGTCCAAATATAAGAGCTAGCATAGGTTCATAAGGTAGCCTATTACATCAATTAAATCAGTTCAACTCATCTCCACTTGCCCTCCACTATGAGCTTGACTGGGACAACTTAAATGTCTCTAAGGAATCCATGGGGAAACACATCCAAAAGATGATATCCCGGTGATCCGGTGTCTTCGGGGTCTAAGGGGTTAGTGAGACGCTGTGGTGACCCTATATAACCTAGGTACCCCCGGAGACTCCTGGACACGCCTACGCATCACACTTCCCGAGTTGATGCGCGCGTTGTTGCACACAACATCTTGGGTCTCTATCCCCGGCACATGTGGAAACTGAAAGGCGGGTGGGGCTACATCGTGTGGCGTCGTGGAGTTGCGCCCACACAATATGTCCCGTGGCACCAAGTTAATCTGGACAAATTGGTGAAGATGCCCTTGTGCCGCATGAAGTCGGGCACGAGTCTCCCATAGCTCATGGACAATGCAACGATTAGCCTGGTCCAAGGCACGGACCAAGCCTGACAACTGGTGAATAGAAGAGTCTTCTCCCATCTCAATTTCAGCAACACCGTTGACCTCGTCCGTCGGTCCTCATTGCGGGAAATATTGATACAGAGGTAAAGTCAGCTCCCACAAGTCATGACGGAGATGGCACATGGCAACATACGCCACCTCTTGGATAGCCATTCCTCACGGACGCCCCTTCGCTCAAACCGATAGGGAACGCCCCCGTCACCATCCTAGCGATGATGTGAACCGTGGCGAGTAGGTCTTCAATCCGGGTCCTATGGCACTACCATAAACCGCGTAGACCGGTGCATATGTGAAATTAGTTTCCACAAAGATATCCCTTAGGAGGGAAGGATAGCCTCCACATCTTCGCCATGGTGACTAAAAACCAATGGCCCAAAACTCATCTCATCATGTTGAAAAGGATGAGAGGAGTTAGAAACTTATTTGCACAATCAAATGAACATAAGGGTGAGATATAGAACTAAGAGGGGTAAGAAATAAAGGAATTGCACAATGTTATCAGTTCTGAAATTAATTGATAGCAAAATAGTTTTTGACTTAAAGCATCCTCTAACTAATCGTAGCATGGCCGTTCTAACCTACAGTCAATATGGCTCTGATACCAAGCCTGTGGGGAACCTTCCCCGGGACTCCACTGATTCACCCAAATGCACGGTACATCTCAAGTGAACCAAGGGAACCTCGGGCGTTCCTCGATTATACCCGTGTTGGTCCCAGGAAAGTTCGCCAACACGCGCATTCTCATCCAACAATTGACATCACAACACATACTGTGAAATCATGTGATGAAAAATTGGCTGAATGGTGAACTTGGCATTGTAAAGTGGTTTTGGTTATGGCATGTGTGGTGCTTGTGCATCTGCTATGTTGAGATGATTATTATGCTGGTGATAGCATGATGGATTTTGCTTGATGCAATGCACTCATGTGAGTGGTTGCATGGTTTGACTTTGAGTCAAGTCGTGGACTTGTGCTCGGACGCGTTGTTTGTTACTTCATGTGTAGGTGTTGCTCGAGGGCGAACGTGGTCGATGACGGGACCGGAACTAGGTTCATGGAGGAACTGAGGTTCGAGACTAGGTTCAGGGAGGAATCGATGTCTTGGTGGTCAAGGATGTCATGCGGGACGTTCGGGCTAGAGAACATGCATGTGAAGGCTGGTTAGTCACGTATGTGCAGCAGGTGGGCTGATCATGCGTGCAAGGTTTTGGTTTTGGCCATGTTGGGCCAAGTTGAGATAGATACGAACTCTTTCCATGTTGGAAGTGGAGTTGTAGTCAATCTCTATGAGTTTGCTTTGTATAAATAGGAGGAGGTGTCTCCTGTTTATTGTGTGCAAGATTTTAGGGTTGTACTCTATTGTTTGAGTACTGTAACCAGATCAAAAATAAAGATCTTTCTCACAAGTTCTTGGCTCCGGCATAGTTGATCGATCGCTTGAAGTTTTGTTCATCACAGTAGTCACGAAGTTCATCACGGAGTTCGGTTCTTTGCAAAGGTATCATCTTATGAAGGTAATATCTTTTGATCTGTAGATCCGATCAGATTGATTCTTATTGGGTTTGATTCATAACTAAATCTAGTTTCTACAGTTAAAATTTGACATCAATCCAACGGTTAGATCTTTGGTAATTTGTGGTCAACTAGATTGCTACCCTGGTCGTCCAGCTGTTAGATCGCTAATTGATTTAGTCATCTTACGAAAGTCATAACTTTATATCCATAAATTTGATAGACCTGATTCTTTTTTTGTTTACTTTTGAATTGAGTCTAGTTTA
The DNA here is from genome assembly GCA_036346375.1 of Guadua angustifolia. NCBI lineage: Eukaryota > Viridiplantae > Streptophyta > Magnoliopsida > Poales > Poaceae > Guadua > Guadua angustifolia. Next base: position 99,210 of record JAYEVE010000692.1, on the reverse strand, counting down.
TACAGTTCAAATTTTACATCAATCCAACGGTTAGATCTTCTGTAATTTGTGGCCAACTAGATTGATGTCCTGCTCGGCCGACTGCTTGTGTGGTCGCCCGGATTCAGTCATCTTGCAAAGGACATAAATTTAGATCCGTATATCTGATTGACCTGATTCTTTTTATGTTAACTGTGGAATTGAGTCTAGTTTCTATAGTTAAAATTTCACATCAATCCAATAGCTGGATCTTCTATAATTACTATTTTAGTAGACATATATTGGTCTGCTCGCCCAGACTGCGCGCGTGGTCGCCCAACTGTTCACGTGGTCGCCCAACCTGCTTGCCTGCTCACCAAAGTGCCCAAACTGGTCACCCAGGTGTCCTACTACTCGCCCAAGTGCCCAAACTAGTCGCCTAGGTGATTTACTGCTCGCCCAAGTGCCCAAACTGGTCGCCTGTGTCTCTACACCCCAAGTGCCCAAACTACTTGCCCAGTGTCCTCATCGCTTGCTCAGAGATTTATCGGTCGCCCAAGTGCCCAAACTGTCGCCTAAGTGTCCCACTGGGTCGCTCAAGTGCTCTCATGGTCGCCAGACTGGCTCTCATCGTCTCCCAATCAGCAGGTGGTCTCCCAACTCAGAATTCGGTCTTCCAACTCAGAATCTGGTCTTCTAACTTCGTGAACCGATTTCCAAGCAATTTGAGTTTCAATTGGGGTATTTGAAAAGTTCAAAATTTTGATTTTAGCTTCCGCGCAATCATTCACCCCCCTTTGATTCCATTAGTATATTTCGATCCTACAAGTGGTATCAGAGCAAGGTTTTTCTAATTAATCTTAACTGGTGATTAGAAACCGTAGCGATGGATAGGTATTCGACAAAACCTTGTGTTTTCGTTGGTGTTGATTTTCAGTTTTGGAAAGCAAAGATGGAGGTATATATTCAAGCTCAGGGTTTTGCAATTTGGGAAAAGGTCTACAAGCCATACAATGTTCCTGAGAATGATGCAATCAATGACACTAATCGAGCACATGTTGAAGCAAACAGCAAAGCAAGGAATTTGATCATCCAAGGACTAGGAAGAAGTGATTTTGATCGTGTGATTCATCTCAAGTCTGCATATGAGGTATGGAAATCTCTTTGTGATTATCATGAAGGTTCTAACATCACAAAGAGGTTAGGCAAGATATTTATAAGAAAGAATACATGCGATTTGAGATGAAGCCCGTGAGTCTCTAGATGATTTCTTTGCACGGCTCAATAAAATTCTTAGCAATTTACGTCTTTGTTGGTGTTTTCTTTGATGAGGCTACAAATGCTAGACAATTGCTTGGTGCATTAGACATGTCTATTTGGGAGATGAAAGTTACATCTATTAGAGAATCCACCGTCATGAGTTCACTCACTTTAGATGTACTGCTTTCTAAATTAAAACTCATGAGTTGGATGTTCTTGCTAGGAAGATGATCATAAATCAATTGCACTAACTTCACAATCTAGCATGAACAATACTTCTTCAAGCTTTGCTTTGTCCTCTTTGTCTTCACTAACCGATGAACAGATCAAGAATTTCCGAAGAAGACGGCACTACTCTCTTCTGGTTTAACAAAGCTTTGCGAATGTGAGAATGAGAAAGAGAGTTGGTGGTGGCCTCCAAGATGTTATGAGTGTGGTGACCTCAATCACATTAGATCAAATTGTCCTAAGCTTTCTGTAAAACATCAAGGGAGGAGAAGGACAATGAGAAGAAAAGAAAAGAAGAAGTCTTCACCAAGTGATAGAAAGAAAAGAGCTTTATCAACAAAAAGGTTGTTCATCGGGTTCTTTCGCTCTTGAACAAGTGAACTTAAGTGATGTGGATTCAGAGAGCGGAGGATGACACAATGGTTCCAAGCAAGCATGATTTGACAGATTATGTCTCATGGCTAGAAGTGATGAAAGCTTCACCGAGGATGATCATGACAAAGGATTTCAATGAGGTAGAACCCTCTTACGATGATTTAGCTATTGTCATTGCTCGCCTTGGAAAGTTGCTTGACAAACGCGACAAGAAAATTAAGAAACATGATGTTCTTGTGGAATCTTTGAATGCTGAAATTGCTAGACTTAAATCTTTGATTCCTCGATGATGATGCTTGCAAATCATGTGACATAATTTACAAGTGAGCTTATCAGATTTAGGAAAGAACATGTTTCCTTGTTAGAGCAAATCAATGCTGAAAAGAAAGAGAATGAGAAACATGTGAAAAATGCTAGTTGCTCAACTGTTGATTTGCATGATACAACTCCTTGTTCTAAATGTGCTATATCGAATTAAAGTTGCATGATGCAAATGCTAGGGTTTCTCAAATAACAGATGCTATGCTCACTGATGAAGTTCTCTCATGCTCAACTTGTCGCAAACAGAAAGGAAAAGTGGACGTTCCATGTAATAACTGTTTAACTCTTTCTCGAAAAGTTGATTACTTGGAAAAATCTTTAGAACGGTTCATTTCAGGAAAGAAAAACCTAAACATGATTTTGGATCAATCAAAAGTCAGTACTCATCACAAAGGTTTAGGTTTTCATTCTTATGCTCATCATAAATTGCATGCTCCTGCTGTTGTTAAGACACTTGAAAGAGGAAAACTTGAGATTGCAAATGAGCCTAAGAAAATAGTTTTCAAGTCTGCTGGTGTGTTATCTTCTACTATGATGAATGCAAATGTTACTTCTGTTACTAAAGCTAAACATCATGTTAAGTATACTTGCACTCATTGTGGTAGAGATGGACACTTAGTAGATTTTTGCTTTAGACTAGCCAAACAGCAAAAGAAAGAGAAGACTAAGGCTAGGTCTAATTTCACGAAGGCACATTTCACTCCTCATTTTGTGCCTAGGGTGATTCAAACACCTTCTGTTGCAAGAAACACGGGAAAGAGCAAATCTGATTTTGTGAACAAATGTACTCGTGTTATGCCTACTCGTCGTGTGTCTCAGTAATGGATTCCTAAATGCTTTATTTCTAACCCCAGTACTGAGGCCTCGACATTTTCTGATTTTATATAGGCTTCTCGCGTGAGGAAGGAGAACATTTGGCTAGTTGATTCCAGATGCTCACGCCACATGTCCGGTGATAAAAATTGGTTCTCCTCCCACACTCGTGCATCTCGTGCTGAAAGTGTTACTTTTGGAGATGCGTCTTCTACTCCTGTTGTGGCAAAAGGTACAGTAAAGGTAAGTGACAAGTTTATGTTCAAGGATGTGGCTCTTGTTGTAAACTTGAAATACAACTTGTTATCTATTTCACAAATGATTGATGAGGATCTTGAAGTATGCTTTAAGAAAAGTGAATGCAAAGTTTTAGATGCTTCAGGAGACCTTGTGTTCAGGATTTCACGCTTTGGAAGAGTTTTTAAAGCTGATTTTGATGTATCACTTTCTTCTAAGCATAGGTGTCTAGTTGCCAATGTTTCTAAAGATTTATTCTTTTGGCATCGTAGACTTGGTCACGTTGGTTTTGATTATCTAACTCGTGTTAGTGGTTTAGATCTCATTCGTGGCTTACCTAAGCTTAATGGTGAGAGCGATTTAGTATGCTCTTCTTGTAGACATGGTAAGATGACTGCAGGTTCACATCTACCTCTTACCATGGTGATGACAAACGCCTCGGGATACTACTACATCTTGACACGGTTGGACCTTCTCGAGTTTAATCCTTTGGAGGCAAATGGTATGACTGGTCATTGTTGATGATTATTCTAGATACTCTTAGGTTTATTTTATGGTATCTAAAGATGAGGCTTTTAGTCACTTTAGAAGTCTTGTTACTAGATTATCTGTTGATCACCCAGAGCACTTAGAGCTATTAGAAGTGATAATGGAACTGAATTCAAGAATTCTTCTTTTGATCACTTTTGTAATCGAAAAAGGAATTGATCATCAATATTCTTCACCTAGAGTGCCTCAACAAAATGGTGTAGTTGAAAGAAAGAACAGAACCTTGGTAGAGATGGCTAGGACTATGCTTGATGAACATCGCACTCCTAGGAAGTTTTGGGCTGAAGCAATCTCAACTGCATGCTATGTTTCTAATAGAGTGTTTTTGAGATCAAAGCTAGGCAAAACTTCTTATGAGCTTCGGTTTGGTCATAGGCCTAGTGTATCTCATTTCAGAGTTTTTGGATGCAAATGCTTTATCTTGAAATATGGAAATCTTGATAAATTTGAAGCTAGATCAATTGATGGCATCTTTCTTGGATATCCTGCTCATACACGTGGTTATCGTGGCACTTATTTTGGAGAGTAACAAAATTGTAGAAACCGTGAAATCACTTTCGATGAGGCTAGTCCGCACTAGTCCAATTGATGCAGAAATGATGCATATGTTCAGGGGGAGAGTATTTTTGTTAATGATGATGATGATGTTGAGGATGAAGTGTTGATTCCTATTGCACAACCAACTGTACCTCTTTCGGCACCTACCACTACATCACCTACAACTGAGCATCCTCAAGCCACAATATCATCAGTACATGCTGAAAATGAAGAAGAAGAAGAAGAAAAAGTTTTTGAAGTTGCAGCTCCTTCGCACATTCAAAGAAGACATCCACCTGAACAAATGATTGGAGATTTAAATGAGAGAGTCACCCGATCCAGGTTTATTGCTTCTGATTCTCATGCTCACTCTGCTTTTGTTGCCTCTTTTGAACCCAAAGATATATCTCATGCATTAATTGACGAATCTTAGATCAATGCCATGCATGAGGAATTAGAGAATTTTGAGCGAAATAAAGTCTGGAAGCTTGTTCCACCTCCTCCTGATTTTAATATAATTGAAACTAGATGGGTTTTTTAAAAACAAACAAAGTGAGGATGGTGTTGTTTGTTGGTGATATGCCCTAGAGGCGATCATATGAGATGATTGTATCATACGTCTGTGTTCATGTACTTATCAGTTCCATGAATAAATGTCATTCCTTTGTTCATTGAGTATGACTTAATTGTGAAACATATTGGTTATATGATATTATTCTAAACGATCCTGGTCACATATCATTATGTGGGACAATAGTGATCGACCAAACATGTATTGATTGATGGTAATGTTTCACATACCATAGATATGGAGATATCAAATCAATAATGTGGGCACATGTTAGAGAACATGGGGTTGGATAGACCCACTCCGAGAAACCGATGAGATTGTTATCTCGAAGTGCCATCGAGATGTAGTCTCGAGTGGTATACCTATACGATCCTTCGACCGAGATTCTTATTGATTCTCAAAGATGTGTAATTGTATACCTTGGGGTCATCAAATGCTTCTCCGTAATAGGGAGCTATAAAGGTAGCTTACGGGTATGCCAAGAAACATGACGTGAGATATAAGAGATCAAGATGGAATTTGCCCCTCCTTGATAACGGGAGAGATATCTCTGGGCCCCTCGGTGTGGATGGATAAGGAAAAGTGCATGGCCATGCCAAAGTGATTAAAGTGTTAATCACGAATTATATCCATTACATTGACGAGTGAATGGGTCGAGCTACCACAAGGATGGCACACATCTTGCCTTGAGCTTGACTGGTATCGCGTGGCAAAAGGATCGGTATATGAGTATATCAAGGTTCAGCCGATACGATCATTCTGTGCATTCGGGGGACAACATGTCCTGCTAGGAACCACTGTTGTCTGATGGTCTGGAAAAGAGGTTTCCAGGGCCATGGCCGTTTGCGCATGAACCTAACGGGTCACACACTTAACGGGTTGGATCATGTCTGATGGATTGGATCCATTAGTGGGTTTACACGGATTTGGATCCTCTGGCGTCCTAATGGATTTCTACTGTAGAAGATCCATTAGCGTGAGTCCTAATGGGCTTCTATTGTAGAAGGCCCGTTAGTGCACTCTATATAAAGGGGCATGGGGGTGTGCTGCCATAAGGTTCTCCCCACCACGAAACCCTAGCCATCGACCTCTACCCCTGCCAGAAACCCTAGCCATCGCGCGTGGTGCTAGCACACCGGCGCACGACGTTCCACCCCTGGACGTGTGGATACCGTAGAGGCGCCGTTGCATCTGTCCTCGGCGCTGATCGGCGATCGGTTTCACCCTCTCCAACCTGCGCGTGCACATCTACATCCGCTGCGTCGTGCACCCACGGCGAGGAGACGTCAAGGACTCAGGCGATCACTCGGCAAGCACTCGAGCGGTCCGGCGACCACTCGGCGAGCACTCGGGCGATCACGCGAGCACTCACGGAAAGCGATCGAGTATGCGCTCGACTACGACAAGGCTTCAGAGCACGCGGGGAGGCTTCACCCACTCTACTTCCGCTGCTAACGTGCTCCAAGGGTAATGCTCCATGATCTTTGACTCGCATGATTCCTGCGTGTTCGCGGTAAAAAATTTTGTTTTCTGCTAGAGTAGCACCGCGTCTTCCATCAGTGGTATCAGAGCCGATCTTGCGTTGTCTTAGATCTAGATGCTGCGCATATGTTGATATGCTGTTTGATTTGTCAAGGGTTGATGTGATCAATCGGTATAGGGTTCATGAGGAACGAGTTGGTAGTGCTGCGCGACCAAAAAGATTAGTTCATGCTTTATCAAGATCATGTCGTGACTGGTCCATACCGGCTGGAAACACCATCTGGACTTCCGTCATGTTCCATCTATGATATTAGCCAACAGATCGAGGCCGCGTGCGCGCAACCTTCTCGAGGGGCCTCACGCAATTGATGTATGAGTTGATGGTTCTACACGATCAAAAGATTAGTTCGTGCTCGATCTGTTTCATGCCGTGCATTACCCCTACCGGCTGGTAACACCATCGGGGTAGTAGTCCGTGCTGAATAGATCGTGCCAACAGATCGAGATCGGTGTGGTCGCCGCCTTCTCATGGAAATTGAGGCATTCTGATGGCTCGGAATCGGCATGATTTGATCAATCCGATTGAATTTCCATAGCGTTTTCATAGATATGATCTACATTCCCTAAAAATTTTCTCTGGTAGCGCCCTTCAACCCCCGCCGCTAATCGGCTAAGCGGGACCGCCGTGATAGTCACAAGAGCGGCCGTTAAAGAAAAAACTTGATTCCCAACGCAGGTAGAATACGATTCTGCGCTTAACTTGTTTTTGCAGGAATGATGTGAAATAGTATGGCTCCTTTGTGTGTATGTGATGCATTAATGTAATTTTCATAGCTGCGTGCTATGGTTAATTGCAGCTTGGGCTGCCGTGTTATTGTATAACGACCTGCGTGTCGATTTGTGATGCTTGAAATCCTCATGTAAGTTGTTTACTAGCTATTAGACGTAGTAGCGTGGTACTCGATCATAGAGGCCGCTTCAAGCATGATGGCTCGATGACGTGAAGCCTCGATGGACAAGAAGCGCGACAATGGAGATTGGAGTGCTTTGGGCCATACTATTTCACAAGTTAATGTGATTATCTGTGATGATTCCTGTCATGCTATTCTATCATGTTTGGTGGATATGATTGTCATGTTAGAATGGTTTCCCTCAAAAATTAAGAGTTTCATGCCCTTCCAATAGCTGCACCTATAAAGATCTTGTACATTGAATGGTAGTTTCTGCCAAAGCAGGGTGCCATCAACTTCCTTGATCAATAGGGTGGATGTCGACATCCGCATGCATAGTATTGGTTTACTTATCGGCTATCAAAAGCGGTTTTGGGCTTCGGGCATGGGTGTTGGGAGCCGGGGCATTGGATGCCACCCAACAAACAAGAATCACATATGATGTGATTGGCAATGTTATGCCTACCTATGTCACTGGGTTCTAGCGGTGATGCCAAAGCTCACTAGGACTTTAGTGAATATGGATCTTGTCCTACTGGAAGTCGCCAGAGGGAAAGTGACTTTAGTGGGAGTATCTTTTATTAAAATGTTTAATAGAAGATTTACATGAACATTGTGCTAAGACTTTATGATTTATTTCATTGTAGATGGCACCTAATATCGCCACTCAAAACACCGGTTTTAATTTGCGATCAATTCGAGAAAGAGAAACTCTCTGAACAAACTTTATTGATTGGTACCAAACTTGAGAATTGTTCTCAAGCAAGAGAAAAGGAATATGTCATTGAGGAGCCATATCCCGAGGAACTAGTCAAGATGCTATCGCTGCGAACGACGTGCTTATGAGAAGCATGTTAATGATGAGGTTGATGTTGGTACGTCTTATGCTTGCTACAATGAACTCGAGCTTCAAAAGCAATATGAGAACACGAATGCCTATGCTATGATCACAGGCCTTCGTAGCATGTTTGAGAACCAAGCTAGGGCCGAGAGATACTCGATCTCAAAAGCTCTGTATGCGTGCAAATCAAGGTAGTTCGGTGAGTCCTCATGTGATCAAGATGATTGGTTACATTGAGAACTTGGAGAAACTGAACTCCCCTTAAGCCAAGAGTTGGCTCTTGATGTGATTCTCCGCCGCTTCGCAAGCTTGAGCCTTTCATCATGAATTTTCATATGAATGGCATGGAGAAAACATGTCTGAACTGCATGGGATGCTTAAGACAATGAGGAAAGCATCAAGAAAAGCAATAATCATGTGATGATGGTCCAAAAGGATGGTGGTAAGAAAAGGAAGCGTGAGCAAAAGGCAAGGGTGTGGATACGATCCCCAACCCTAAACCTAAGACCAAAAGTGGTCCTATCGCTTCGATGCATGTCACTACCGCCATAAGAAAGGTCATTGGCGAGGAACGCAAGAAATACTTGGAGGATAAGAAGAATGGAACTCTAGCTTCCACTTCGGTATTAATGTTATAGAAATTAATCTTGCTACTTGTCCTAATGAGTCATGGGTATTTGATAACGGATCGATGATTCATACTTGCAAATCGCTGCGAGGGCTAAGAAGGACTAGAAGATGTGCAAGTGGTGAGGTGGATATTCGCGTCGGCAATGGCGCAAAGGTTGCTTTGCAATGGCGTTGGCGTTTATCCCTTATCGCTACCTTCGTGATTAGTTTTGGAATTAAATAATTGTTATTATGTTCCACTTTGAGCGAAACATTATATCTTCTTTATGTTTGGAAGAAGATGGTTTTGATATTGTAATAAAGAACAAATGTTGTTCAATTTATTTCAATGGTATGCTCTATGGTCATTGTCCATCATTGAATGGGCTATATGTGCTAAATCTTGAAGATAATTTTGTCTATAATGTTAATCTGAAAAGACTCAAAACAAATGATTTGAATTCGCTTATCTCGTGGCATTGTCGCTAGGCCATATAAATAAGAAGCGCGTGGAGAAGCTCCATAAAGATGGTCTTCTTGATTCATTTGATTTTGAATCATTTGACACGTCTGCAGCCTTGTTTACTTGGCAAGATGACTAAAACGCCTTTCACCGGTTCAAGTGAGAGGCGAGTGACTTATTGGCCTTAGTACATACTTGATGTATGTGGACCAATGAGCGCTGGGCGAGAGGTGGATTTCAGTACTTCATTACCTTTACCGATGACTTTAGTAGGTATGGCTATATCTATCTAATGAGGCATAAGTCTGAATCTTTTGAAAAGTTCAAGAGTTTCAGAATGAAGTGCAAAATCATTTGGGCAAAACAAATAAATTTCTACGATCTGATCGTGGAGGTGAGTATTTGAGCCATGAGTTTAATGATCATCTTAAGAATTGTGGAATAGTTCCTCAATTGACTCCACCTGGAACGCCTCAATGGAATGGGGTATCCGAACGGAGGAATCGAACTTTGTTGGACATGGTTCGGTCTATGATGAGTCAAACTGATCTTCCATTGTCATTTTGGGGATTTGCTCTAGAAACAGCTGCGTTCACACTAAATAGGGTTCCATCAAAATCGGTAGAGAAGACGCCATATGAGATATGGACCGGGAAGCGTCCCTCGTTGTCTTTTCTAAAGATTTGGGGCTGTGAAGCCTATGTAAAACGTATGACGTCTGATAAGCTTGACGCCAAGTCTGATAAGTGCTTCTTTGTGGGGTACCTTAGGGAAACTAAAGGGTATTATTTTTATAACCGAGAAGAGGGCAAAGTGTTTGTCGCTCGGTATGGTGTCTTTTTGGAAAAAGAGTTTTTCAAAAGAGCTAGTGGGAGCAAGGTGCAACTTGAAGAAATTCGGGAAACATCTGAAAATGTTTCAGCTCCTACTAACCTGAACGGAAATGCAAAATGTTGCGTAACCCGTGGTAGAGGCACCACCCCACGCAGTCTCACGAGGGCAAGCCGCACCGAGAGGTACATGTTCCTCACGACGGACACAGCGCGACGTGTTGTTGTTGGACAACGATGAGCCCAAAGACTATGAGGAAGCAATGGTGGGACCAAACTCGGGAAATGGTTGGAAGCCATGAGATCCAAATAAAGTCCATGTATGATAATCAAGTTTGGAACTTGGTTGATCTCGCCGATGGGGTAAAACCTATTGAGTGCAAATGGGTCTTTAAGAAAAGATAGATATGGATGGAAATGTTCACATCTTTAAGGCACGATTGGTGGCTAAAGGTTTCGAGCAAATTCAAGGTGTTGATTATGATGAAACTTTTTCACCCGTCGCTATGCTTAAATCTATTCGGATCATGCTAGCAATTGCCGCATTCTATGATTGGGAATTGTGGCAAATGGATGTCAAAACGGCTTTCCTAAATGGAAACCTAAGTGAGGATGTGTACATGACACAACCTAAAGGTTTTTCGATCCAAACGATCTTGGCAAGGTATGCAAGCTTCGAAGTCTATTTACTGACCAAGCAAGCATCTCGGAGTTGGAATCTTCGTTTTGATGAAGCAGTTAAGAGTTTGGCTTCATCAAGAATGAAGAAGAACCTTGTATTTACAAGAAGGCTAGTGGAGCGCACTTGTGTTTCTAATCTTATATGTAGATGACATATTGTTGATCGGAAACGATATTCCAATGCTTGAAGTCGTTCAATCTTATTTGAGAAAATGTTTCTCGATGAAGGATCTAGGAGAAGCGACCTACATCTTGGGCATAAAGATCTATAGATATAGATTGACAAGGCTCATTGGATTAAGCCAAAGTACATACATTGATAAAATATTGAAACGGTTCAATATGCAAGATTCCAAGAAGGGTTTCTTGCCAATGTCGCATGGCATTCATCTAAGCAAGACTCAAGCAGTGCTTCAACACCGATGAGCAAAAGAAAATGAGTGTTATTCCATATGCCTCTGCTATTGGATCCATCATGTATGCCATGTTATGTACACGACCAGATGTATCATATGCTCTAAGTGTTACGAGCCGGTATCAATCATACCCGGGTGAAAGTCACTGGGCAGTTGTGAAGAACATCCTCAAATACTTGCGTAGGACTGAGGACATGTTCTTGGTCTTTGGAGGAGAGGAAGAGCTGGTTGTAAAGGGTTACACTGATGCTAGCTTCCAAACCGATAAAGATGATTCACGATCGCAATCCGGTTTTGTATTCTGTCTCAATGGTGGGGCAGTGAGCTGGAAAAGTTCCAAGCAAGAGACATGGTGATTCCACGATCGAGGTTGAGTATATTGCGACTTCAAGCCGCAAAGGAGGCTGTTTGGATCAGAAAATTTGTTTCTGAGTTAGGAGTTGTAGCTAGTGCATCCTGTTCAGTGGACCTCTATTGTGACAATAGTGGTGCCATTGCACAAGCGAAGGAGCCTAGGTCTCACCAAAAATCCAAACACATACTCAGGCGTTATCATCTCATCCGAGAGATCATCGATAGAGGAGATGTGAAGATTTGCAAAGTGCACACGGATCTGAATGTCGCAGATCCGCTAACAAAACCTCTTCCGCAGCCGAAGCATGAGGCACACACAAGAGCCATGGGTATTAGATACTTGCATGATGCACTCTAGTGCAAGTGGGAGATTGTTGGTGATATGCCCTAGAGGCGATCATATGAGATGATTGTATCATACGTCTGTGTTCATGTACTTATCAGTTCCATGAATAAATGTCATTCCTTTGTTCATTGAGCATGACTTAATTGTGAAACATATTGGTTATATGATATTATTCTAAACGATCCCTGGTCACATATCATTATGTGGGACAATAGTGATCGACCAAAGACATGTATTGATTGATGGTAATATTTCACATACCATAGATATGGAGATATCAAATCAATAATGTGGGCACATGTTAGAGAACATGGGGTTGGATAGACCCACTCCGAGACACCGATGAGATTGTTATCTCGAAGTGCCATCGAGATGTAGTCTCGAGTGGTATACCTATCGATCCTTCGACACGAGATTCTTATTGATTCTCAAAGATGTGTAATTGTATACCTTGGGGCATCAAATGCTTCTCCGTAATGAGGAGCTATAAAGGTAGCTTACGGGTATGCCAAGAAATATGACGTGAGATATAAGAGATCAAGATGGAATTTGCCCTCCTTGATAACGGAGAGATATCTCTGGCCCCTCGATGTGGATGGATAAGGAAAAGTGCATGGCCATGCCAAAGTGATTAAAGTGTTAATCACGAATTATATCCATTACATTGACGAGTGAATGGGTCGAGCTACCACAAGGATGGCACACATCTTGCCTTGAGCTTGACTGGTATCGCGTGGCAAAAGGATCGGTATATGAGTATATCAAGGTTCAAATGATCGATCATTACAGCATTCGGGGACAACATGTCCTGCTAGGAACCATCTGTTGTCGATGGTGCGGAAAAGAGGTTTCGGGGCCATGGCCGCTTCGCATGAACCTAACGGGTCACACACTTAACGGGTTGGATCATGTCCGATGGATTGGATCCATTAGTGGGTTTACACGGATTGGATCTCTGGCGTCCTAATGGATTTCTACTGTAGAAGATCCATTAGCGTGAGTCCTAATGGGCTTCTATTGTAGAAGGCCCGTTAGTGCACTCTATATAAAGGGGCATGGGGGTGTGCTGCCATAAGGTTCTCCCCACCACGAAACCCTAGCCATCGACCTCTACCCCTGCCAGAAACCCTAGCCGTCGCGCGCGTGGTGCTAGCACACCGGCGCACGACGTTCCACCCCTGGACGTGTGGATACCGTAGAGGCGCCGTTGCATCTGTCCTCGGCGCTGATCGGCGATCGGTTTCACCCTCTCCAACCTGCGCGTGCACATCTACATCCGCTGCGTCGTGCACCCACGGCGAGGAGACGTCAAGGACTCAGGCGATCACTCGGCAAGCACTCGAGCGGTCCGGCGACCACTCGGCGAGCACTCGGGCGATCACGCGAGCACTCACCGAAAGCGATGAGTATCGTTCGACCACGTCTGAAGGCTTCGAGCACGCGGAGGCTTCACCCACTCTACTTCACTAACGCGTGCTCCAAGGGTAATGCTCCATGATCTTTGACTCGCATGATTCCCGGGTGTTCGCGGTAAAAATTTTGTTTTCTACGCTAGAGTAGCACCGCGTCTTCCATCATTGTTGTCAGGAATAAGGCTAGATTGGTTGCTCAAGGATTTACTCAAGTTGAAGGTTTAGATTTTAATTAAACCTTTGCTCCTGTTGCTAGAATTGAAGCCATTAGAATTCTTTTAGCATTTGCTGCATCTAAAGGTTTTAGATAGTATCAAATGGTTGTGAAAAGTGCTTTTCTAAATGGCTATATTAATGAGGAATATGTTAAGCAACCTCCTGGTTTCGAAAATCCCAAATTTCCTAATCATGTGTTCAAATTGTCAAAAGCCTTGTATGGATTAAAACAAGCCCCTAGAGTATGGTATGATAGGCTAAAAACCTTTTTACTTGAAAAGGGGTTCACAATGGGAAAGGTTGACAAAACTCTCTTTTTACTCAAGCAAGGCAATGATCAACTATTCGTTCAGTTCAGATTTATGTTGATGATATTATCTTTGGTGGTTACTCTCATGTTTTAGTGTCTAAGTTTTCAGAAACCATGAGAAAGGAATTTGAGATGAGCATGATGGGTGAGTTGACTTACTTTTTGGGACTGCAAGTCAAACAAACGAAGGAAGGTACTTTTGCTCAGCAAAGTAAGTACACAAAAGATTTGCTTCATCGCTTTGGGATGGAAAAGTGCAAGCCAATCATGACACCCATGGGAGGCACTTGCACACTTGATCCGGATGAAGATGGTGAGATTGTTGATCAAAAGGAGTATAGAAGCATGATAGACTCTCTGTTATATCTCACTGCATCAAGACCGGATATTCAATTTGCTGTGTGCTTGTGTGCTCGCTTTCAAGCTTCTCCACGTGTTTCACATCAACAAGCTATCAAGCGGATCTTCAGGTATCTCCATGGTACTCAAGATTTTGTCATATGGCTTTCTGCTTCCTCATGCATTAGTTTAAGAGCATTCTCGATGCTGATTTTGGAGGTTGTAGAATTGATAGAAAAGCACATCTGGCTCATGTCTTTTCTTGGGTAATTCACTTATTGCATGGTAATCTAGAAAACAATCTTCATTGCACAATCAACTGCTGAATCTGAATATGTGGTTGTTTGCTAGTTGTTGTTCTCAAATTCTTTGGATAGTAGCTACACTTAAGGATTATGGGGTTAATTTGGATAGTGTTCTCTGTTGTGTGATAACACTAGTGCAATATGCATTGCTAAAAACCCCATGCAACATTCTAGAACAAAACACATTGAGATCAGATTTCACTTTCTTAGAGATCATGTAGAAAAGGGAAATATTGTGCTTCATCATGTGGATCTTGAACATCAATTGGCGACATTTTCACAAAACCTTTGTCTTCTTCTCGCTTTTGCTTTTATTCGTGGAGAACTTGGGTTGGTTCATCCAATGGGATATTTTTGAGGGAGTTTTTGAAGTTTTGTAATATTTTGTAACATACTTTTTATTTTGTGTGTTTCTTAATTGAAAAACAAAAAATGAAAAACAATAAAAGTACTAAGCATTGTATTTCATACACATATGTCATTTGAAGCCATGTTTATGTTATAAGGTGTTTGCAACTTCTTGTGTATACATGTATGGTGTAGTTTATGTCATGACTATTTAAATGGAATGACAACTTGAATTAAATCTTGTCATGGTTGAACTTTCTTGGCTATCTTGATCCTCGCCAAAAGTGCTAAATATGAAAGTTAAGTGCTAAAGCTCAAAAAGTGATTGTTGATAAAAGCAAGATCAAGGTTATGTCTTGTCGTACTTCTTCTTTCTGAGGCCTTATCATTGCACTATGATATGAACTTGGAAGAGGTTGTGTATGACCGAAACCATGAAACCTTAAGCTTGTGATTGCTTGGCATGGTTGAAAAGTAAGGTCGATGGTGCATGTAATTCCTTGTAATTGTTATTGTTGCAATCAAAGTAATGAATCAGTTTTTCAAAGCACAAATAAAGTGCACAAAAATTCAATGTTTTCAGGTTTTAAGATTGTTGAGAAAGGAGATCATGCCATGCAAAAAAATCGTTAATAGTACTTGATTCTAGTTATGCTTACTCTACATTGTTTATGTGTAGATTTGAGGTGCAAGTATCTTGTTGATAGCATGACTTGATGATCAAGTTATTACATTTGTGCATGATTCATAATGCTCAGTACATAAAAAAAAGGAAAACAACAAACATAAAAGGGGAGAAGTTTTTCTTTTGCTCTCTTTTTGTAATCTTGATGAATCCATTGTCAAAGGGGGAGAAGTTTGGAGTCAAAGGGAGAGATTTTTGGTCACACATTGCACATTCACACACACATTTCTTCTTTCTGTTAGGGGGAGTCTTTCTTTTTGATAGGGGGAGATTTCTTTTTAGATAGGGGGAGATTTTTGTTCTTCTTTGTAGGGGGAGATTTCTCTTTCTGTCTTTTGGTCACTTTACTTCTTTTAGAAAAAATGGTGTTGCCATTGTGAGGTGAATGCCAATGCTCGTTTCCAAATGGTGTTGCCAATGTTTTCATCAAGGGGGAGACTGTGAAATCATGTGATGAAAAATTGGCTGAATGGTGAAATTGGCATTGTAAAGTGGTTTTGGTTATGGCATGTGTGGTGCTTGTGCATGTGCTATGTTGAGATGATTATTATGCTGGTAATAGCATGATGGATTTTGCTTGATGCAATGCACTCATGTGAGTGGTTGCATGGTTTGACTTTGAGTCAAGTCGTGGACTTGTGCTCGGACGCGTTGTTTGTTACTTCATGTGTAGGTGTTGCTCGAGGGCGAACGTGGTCGATGACGGGACCGGAACTAGGTTCATGGAGGAACTGAGGTTCGAGACTAGGTTCAGGGAGGAATCGAGGTCTTGGTGGTCAAGGATGTCATGCGGGACGTTCGGGCTAGAGAACATGCATGTGAAGGCTGGTTAGTCACGTATGTGCAGCAGGTGGGCTGATCATGCGTGCAAGGTTTTGGTTTTGGCCATGTTGGGCCAAGTTGAGATAGATACGAACTCTTTCCATGTTGGAAGTGGAGTTGTAGTCAATCTCTGTGAGTTTGCTTTGTATAAATAGGAGGAGGTGTCTCCTGTTTATTGTGAGCAAGATTTTAGGGTTGTACTCTTTTGTTTGAGTACTGACGAATACTCATACCAGGGGTACCCCACAGCAAAGCATACATGCTCGTATTTCTCTCAGTCATCTGGGTTCGGAACCCAAATCGTGATCTTCTCAGCCGGCTGGCGGGAGAGGGTATTACCCGAGTCTCCGTTCCCACGGCAAGATGGGATTATCATTGAATATTGGCTGGATCACCAAATAAACAATCTTGGGCCCGGTCTTAGCCCCAAGGGACCCCGAAGGACCCTCGGCCCCGACCAGGCCTCCTAGGGGCGCTTCCGACCCGGTCGCAGTCGGCGCCTCGCCGTCCCGACAAGTGCCAGGTCGAGCCCAAAGATCTCCCGCTTGACGGCCCCCGCCACATCACCGGTCGGCACCAAGCCGGTCACACTCCCCCATGGACACGACAACCGTCTTTGGGACGGTGGCTCTTCCTAAGGTGGCGGGGGGCTCTGAGTCAAGCAATGCAGATCCACTCGCCCCTTGGTACAATGAAGAAGCTCCAACCTAACCCGGTGCCAAGGCCTGACATAGACAGCGTCGAAGATCTAACAAGCAAGTACAAGGCAAAGGCGCCTTTCCAATGAAGCACCATCCATTGTGTCTACCAACCCGCATGGGTAAACAAAGAACCCATCAATCACGGGATCAAGACCAAGACTCGAGGGCATAGCATACCCCTACCTCTTTTCTCCAAATTTTCGTGTAACCTGCCCCCTCCGACTATATAAAGGGAGGCAGGGTCCCCGGCAATGGGGCGAATCCCCTCATTCTTCCATATCCCATCTCGCTTGCTCTCCCGACCCGAATGACCGATCGAAGCTCCTGAGCTTCGCCGTTCGGACGAGTGCTAAGGGCATGTCCTTAGTCCTCGCATGTAATCCGCCATCCCCCGATCAACGAGGTCCTCCGCCACAAACTGGAAGTAGGGACGTTCGGCCCGAACTAGTATAAATCTGAGACTCCTCAGCCCGATCCAGTGTTCATCCGAGGCTTCTTTAGCCTAACCATTCGAGGAGAGGGGCGCGTGATCCCCTATACTTACAAATTTACTTGCCGATTAGACGAAACACCGACAGTTGGCGCGCCAGGTAGGAGTCTTTGCGCGTCGTCTCCGTGATCTCCGGATTCCCATTTCCCTCCTCGATGGTCTTCTTCACCAACGATGGCGCGAGCTCGACGACATGTTCACGCCTGGATCAGAGCTCGATTCGCCTTCCTCGACTTCCCCCCTCCCCCCCTGGGGAGGGGGTCCTTGTCCTCGTCTTCGCCGCTCCTCAAGCTTGCCGCACGAAGCTTTGGCGGCGACGCGAGCAGCTGGAGGCCCCCAAAAGGTCGGGCTTGGCGAACTCGGGATGACTGGAGCAATAGCCGCCTGAGCCTTCATATACGTCTGGCGTGCGCCCGTCGCACGCCGGGCTCGCTCAATCGTTAAGGTCCGAGCCACTTCATGCCGACTAGTTTCTAGTCCTCACGAAGCTCGGTGGTCTGCGTCTCGCATACCCACTTGAGTCGGCGTCCCCAACCGCCATTGGATCCCTTTGCAAACGGTAACCCTCTCGACCCAAGTGCTCTGACCTCGCCTGTGGCTCTGATTGCATAAGTAGTACTATGTGGAAGAAGGAAGTGCCCGTGCGAGATCACCCGTGGTCGACTCGGGACACATTTTTTGGGTTTCTAAGTCCCCAGGTATCTGTTGTGTTTTCTTCTGGATACTAACACTCCGACCTACGCTTTCGCAACCCCGGTGGTTCCTGAGAGCTATGGTCGCTTGATGAGTGTTAACGACGGAGGAAAAATGCACAGCATTCAGCAAAACCCCCAAAGTTCATAGCATGGAATATTTACATGCATTGCGCCCCCCTGAAGCAAAAAGCAAGATGCAGGCGCCCGAAAGCTCATCCGACGAAGTCGTCGTCATCCTCGGAGCTGTCGCTGCCCACCTCGACTGTGACCAGCCTTGCCACCATCTCAACTGCCGCCCGCACTCTAGCCCGCGCCCGGTTCGTGTTTGCTTCAACCCCGCCAATGGTCGCGGTCAGGTCGAAGGTGGTGTTGCGGCTGGCACAACAAGCCAGCACATACTCCGCCACGGACACGGCGACCTCCCGCCCTTCGTGAGCCGAGCGCTCACGTAAGAAGTGGGGTAGGTCGGCGGGACGCTAACGCCTGACGGATAGGCCGAGGGCGTAATGCATCTCGTCACGCTCCGGTGGCTCCTGCAGATCCACTCCCAGGGGCCTGAAGCTTCTGGCCATGCTCTCGAAGGCCGGGCCAAGCACGTTCATAAGATCGTTGCGCAGGGTACACCGTTCTTCGTGCACCCTGGGAAGTTCCTTCTTCGCGGCATCGGCCCGGAACCGCAGTGCCCGCGCCTCCTCGCGTGCCTCGGTGAGCTTCCCCTCCAAAGCTCGAATCGGGCCAGCGCTTGACATTTTTCGCCTGCTTGGCGGCGCGCGCTTCGGATCTGCAGGGAGGCTTCCAACCACGTCACCACAGACGCGGCTCGGGCGCCCGGAGGACCGCCCACGGTGATCGAAGGCGCACCGAAAGTGGCCCCGGCGGTGCCCGCCTCCCTTGCCGAGGCAATCGTCGAGAATGCGGCCGTGGCCCGACCGAGCCACAAGCTCTGAAGCAAAGAAAGAAAAAGCCCGGCGTCAGCAAGATCGGAGCCGAAACCACCTCGACATCAGGCAAAAAAGGCTCACTCCGCAATGGGGTCCCTAATGCGGAAGGTCGATATGGGCGTATGAGCCCCTTCTCGGCGTGATGGCGACCGCAAGGCAGGATCTCTTGGGGTCCGACCTCGGATCCACCACCGCTTCCCATTTCCCGGACCGCCGATCATCGCCCCCGCTCGCCATCACTGCTTAAAGTGTGCTAACTCCCCTTCTCCCGCGTCGCGTAAGGGCGAAAGGAGAATAGGAGAGCAAAAAGAACAACTGCGCATGTTTGCTCCTCTACGCCATATTTATATGCGCAGGGCGGAGCGAGCGAGGCGTCGTTCAGGCGGCGCGCCTCGATAATCGCACGTCCCGCGCGATGGGACGTACCCTGTCCACATCCCTCGCCTCGCATTAAAATGCGACGGGACGGTTGGGACGAAAGGACGCTGTGCCGGCCAGGGAAGCGCAGTGCGACCCTTCGATTTCCGTTCCGGCTCAGGCCGACTGCGTCGACGGTCGACGCGAAGCGACGTCTGGATGGGCCATGGCGGCCCTGAGTGGATCGGGGGCCTGGTAGAAGAAGCCGCACCGACGAAGACTGAGTAAAGGACCCGACCGCCGCAGCACCTCCCGCATCCGAAATAAAAGTTAAGGCAATCTTTCTCTTAGGAGTGCTTCCGCATCCGTTTTTTCATTTCGAGTCCAAGCGTTGTGAAGCGATCACAAGCTTGAGCCCACACACCCCGCTCGGGGGCTTCGAGCTCATGCACTTTTTCGGGTCGGATGACCCGATCGACTATTGGGTCCTCCTTAGCGGTAACCCTCTCGACCAAGGCACTCGGCCTCGCGCCCTAGTGGCTACGATTCTTGATAGTGCCTTGCGGAAGAAGGAAGTTCCCACGAGGTGCAACTCATAGTTGGTCGGAAACACTCCCCTCCCGCGCGAGTGTAGATGAGCGATTTGTGCCTAAGTGCCCACACTCATACGGGTCGGATGACTCGGTCATCCGTGGGTTCCCCCTAGCGGTAATCCTTTCGACCCAAACACTACGGCCCACGCCCGGTGCTACTGATTCTGATAATGTTTTGCAGAAGAAAGAATTACCCATAGGCATACAACCCATGGCTGGTCGGGAACACTCCTGTCCCGCGACAAGTATAAGCAAATGTTTCACTTCTTAGGTCCCAGCTCCTATTTCGAGTCTCCCTCAAAGGTGTTAACATGACGACCTACGCTCGCATAAACCTCCGCGGTTTTTGAAGCTATGGCCATCGAAATGTTTATCATCTCTGGGAGGCACGAAAAAGGGGAGGGCCTACGGACTGCCCCGTCTGGCTAAAAATTTCAGTTCATTACAAGACAAAACTGTCACACAAACCAAAATGATCAACTTTCTTCTTATTTCTGGTGGAGGATGCTCCCTGGCGGAATCCGGCTGGCGATCTTCTCGGTGTAAGGAGCAGCCTGACTCGTGAACCCTTCGACCTCTTCGTCGGACCGGTTCGCCGCAACTCCGCTGCCGACAACGGCAGGGTCGATGCCGCGATAATGGGAGAGAGCAAAAACCAGCGCCGAGCAGGCTCCGAGCTCTATCCCCTCACTCACCGAACGCTCGACATGCTCCGGCACGCGGGCCAGCGCAGCGGCAAGCAAACTCGAACCCGGCTCGGAGGATCCGAGCACTCAGTCACGGATCTCTCGGTCGACTTCGTGGAGGGTCGGCAGCTCGGCAGCTCGCTCGGACAAATCTCGCTCCGCCAGCTCCTTCGCGGAGAAGGCCTCCGCTCGTGCTGTCATCGTTGCGTCACGTTCCTCCACTGCCGTCTTCCGCGCCCCCACGGCATCGCTGAGCTCCTCCTGCAATGCTGCAGATCGAAGCGATGTCAAAGAGAGGGCGGGTGGTTTGCAATCACGGAAGACTGAATTAGGGTTACTCTGCTTACCAGCCGCAAGGGCTTTCTGGCGTTGAAGCTCCAACATGGCCTCGGTCCGCATCTTCCGCTCGAGTAAGGCGTCCCTCCTAGCGGAATCCGACTCCGCCCGAGCCCGATCGCGCTCACCCTGGAGTCGCACTTTTGCGACAGCTGCGACGTCCCTGGCGCTGAGGGCCGCCACCAAAAGTGCCTCGAGTTCAGATATGCTCATCTCCTGGGACTCGGAAATCCGGTGTCTCTCGAGCAGCTCCCTCCGGACCTCCTCCGCCTTTGCCCATTCGGTGCGGGGCTTCGAGCCTCGCTTGCCTTCGAGTCTTGATGATCGCCCTCTGTTGTGGCGGTCACCCTTTGTTCATGCATAGAATGGAGAACCGCCGACATCTCCCCGACTGAGCTTTGAGTTGCTACGAAAGATCGGGTACTTCATTTAGCCTGACGGCCGCTAAAGCAAATCAAAGACTGAAGTCAAGAATTCGTAGGGATTACAGCAAGCCAAGGTAACCTTAGCGACCTTGGCGCCTCATCGCCGAGCCGGGATAGTCGCCAAATTTCAACGAATTTGGCTCAGATAAGCCTCCACCTGCTGCGCGCCCTCTTCAAAGGTCCCCCACAGCTCGACCTCCGCCTCGGCCTCCGGAGCGAGCAGCAGCTTGCCAGAGAGGTCGTTGCCCGCACCAGGTTTGGCACAGTGGCGTGTCTTGGTTCTAGGAGGATATTAAATCCGCCGCATCTGGCGCTCGACATCAACGGCCCCCGCGCGAGCTATCCTCCGGTGGGTCCTCGGCGGCGGCAGTAAAACCGCGTAGGCACCAGGATTGCGCCAGCTGGCGCGGGCCTTGCCGGCGAAGGCAAGAGCTCATTCGCATCTCCTCCGGTCCCGACCTGTCGGGTACCGAAATCTCCGCCGCTCCACTCTGGAGGGCCACCGATGGCGGGCCGATTACGCCAATGGTGGCGGTAAATGCGCTTCAGCGCCCAAACCATTCTTTGGAGCGGACTGGCGCCATTTCACGCTGACCACCACCTCGTCCGAGCTTTCCTTCGCCGAAGCGATGGAACGGAGCAAGATCTTCTTGGCCTCTTTGGTGGGGGGCGTGTCGCCTTTCGCTTTCCCAGGACGTCTCTCTTGGGGATCTCCACAGGGCACGGCGATAGAGTGCTCGACTGCACCCTCGCAGGCTCACCGCCAACGATGGCCCAAGGAAGGCCTCATACGGATCGTCGAGGCTCTCCCCACCACCATAGCTCGAGGACGACTCCGGATCGGCGGCACTGACAGCGGTGGTCACAGAGGCATCCTCGCCAAGGCAACTCGGCCATCGCTCCCTCCTCTTTTCGTTCGTCCTCTCTCTCTCCGCTTCTTGCGAGCGAGAATCTCGTAGGCGCGCCTCATGGGCTGGGCCTTCTGCCGCTTTCTCGGGCAAAGAGCGGTCGGGACACCATCTTGCCCAGTCCTTGAGTGGTGCAAAATCACTAGTTAATTCAGATGTCGAGAAGCTGGGGACACAGAGGGGGGAAAAGGAACTGCTCGGCCTACCAGGTTCGGAGGGTTCTCCATTGAAAAAGGTTCGGGGGCGCCGCCCGTCGCCGTGATAGTGCCCCCGACCAGCACATTGGCCACCCTGGCCTCATGCTCCAACGCCGAGAAGCCAGTGGCCATCCTCATGGGGTCGGACGCCCGCCATACAGAACATGGGCGCGGCTCGTCCATAGGGGTTGCACGCATCTTCATGAGCAGCGTGCATAACGGCTAACCGTCGAGCCCGCTCTCGTGAAGCTTGATTCGCTCCAAGATCGGCGCCACCTTCTTTTCTCCCTCTTGTCGCGGCCCCACCAATCTTCCTTCGACTCGGGAGATTCACGGTGAAGGTCAGCCTTGCTGCCTCGAGTTCGAGCATAGAACCACTCGGAATGCCACCCTCGGTTCGATATCGGTAGCTTCAAGGATGTACTCCACCCGCGCCGAGCCTTGGTGGATGGCGCACCCCCATGGACGCCGTGGCATGCAAACTTATCCCTCCACGATCGGGCGTAGAAGAAGTACTTCCACGGTAACGGTGGGGCTCGATCCCCAGGAACGCCTCACATAGCGTTATGAAGATCGCTATGTGGAGCACGCCGTTAGGGTTGAGATGGTGTACCTCGATCCTGTAATGGTGCAGCATCCCACGAACGAAGGGATGAAGCGGGAGCCCGATCCCGCGCTCATAGAACCAGGCGGGGACCACGACCTCCCCCTCCTCCGGCACTGGTTCCGTGGCCCCCGTTGGGACCCTCCATTGCGAGGCATCCCGCGGGAGAAGGAACCCTTTCTTCTCCAGCAAGAGCGCGCGGCTGGACTTGGCGGTACACTCCGACCACGACATCTTCGATCCGCGAGCAATCGGAGGTCGGAGGAGAAGAATGTGAGTCGCTCTCCCCCAATTCCTTTGTTTTCTCTTTCTCGTTTCAAGAGAACTCGAGGAACAAGGAAGGCAAAGCCAAGGGGGCGGCGAAAGCCAAAGTAGGAGGGTGCCCTAATGCCCCTCCCGCTCCAATCTTATGGGCACCGAACAGGCACCAGCCGAACGCGTGTCGACCGGGTGAGCACCGGTAAGATGGCCTCGTATGAAGCGTCACCTATCGCATCGAAGCGCCACGACGCGCCGCTGGTGAGTCGTATCGCCCCTAATCATCTCGCTTCGCATTTAATTCCCGCACGCGCATTAAATGCTTGCAGAGACGTCGGGGTATCGCTCCGGGCGAAACGCCCCGCGACCCCTTAACCTCCGCCTCCGGGTCGGCTCAAATCGACCCGAGGCAGGAGGAAAAGCCCACCAGGCCTTCGTAGCCTCGAGGTGGCGAGAAGGCTTGAATGCCTGATGAATAAGACCTGGCCGTGGGTCCCGAAGGCAGGATCCACCGGATGGATCCCCCGTCGACCCCGGCAGGCAAACGAGCGAGGGGCAAGTTTAAGGCGAACCCTCGGTGGGTCTTTAGTTGGGTTGGCGGACGACCCAATCGCCTTAGCTCGTGTCCGAGACCATACTTCAAACTCTCCCGCGGAGCCCCCCGAAAGGGCAGCAGCCAGCTGCACCCCGAGTTACAAATGGCTCGGGGTCCGGTACGGGATTGAGTAAAGAAAGGTTTTTTATGGGTCGCCCCCAGCGGGTCGGACACCCGACGCAGGGATCATCTGCTCGGAGGTCGCCTGACCTCTAGGGCCCACTCGGATAACCCGTTTGCAGCTCCACGAGCACGGTGTTCGATCGACGTGAAGCAAACACGCGTCTGCTCACCCCTCCGGGTCCCACACTGCGGGGCGGGCGTATCGTGGGATCGACAATGCCTCTCCTCGCAGATTGCCTCGCCGATGGGGACTCGAGGCGGATGCCCCCGCCTAGCTCCGGCGTAAAACCAAAGACGTCTAACACGCTTAGCTCGGCGTAAAACCAAACGTCTAACACGCCCGACTACGGCGTAAAAATAGCACTAACACGCCCAGCTACGGCGTAAAAATAGCACTAACGCGTCTAGCTATGACGTTAAACAAGCACTCGGGAACCGGAACCTCTCGCGAAGGCATCCGGTCCTCCCAGCCGACCATGGCCGCATCTAGCTACGACGTTAAACAAGCACTCGGAATCGGAACCTCTCGCGAAGGCATCCGGACCTCCCTGCCGATCACGCAGCGGCGTCCAGTTCTGACGTAAAACCGGCGTTTAAAAACCGAACCCTACACAAGGCGATCAGGCGTCTATCTGCGGCCGGCCAACGGCCGAGTCGAGTCCTCCGACCAAGTCGGTCGGACTCGTCGACCAGATAACCCCCACCGGTTCCTCGATCCGCTTCGGGGCTCAACACTAACCCGCAAAGATGCGCTTCGTCGACTTTCGGTCCGGAGCGACCAAAATTTGGACAGACATCGCTTCAAGTATTAGCTCGATCCACTCGGGGATCGGACTCGATCAACTCAGCACTCTTCCGACCGCCAATCGGTGCAGACCCCGACCACTCTCCGAGCGGCTCGGGGCTCGAAACTACACCCACGGTGAGCTCGCGCCCCATCAAGGCCGGACCGACCAAGTCGGTCGTGCTCATCCAGACAAAGTGGCCGTCGCCAAGAATATCCGCAGCCTTGCCGTACAGTGTCGTACTGCCGAGAAGGCCATGTAAGCCGAAGATAAAGGGCCCATCCAGAACGCCAGATTTGAGATGGCCCCGGCTCTTGACGAATACTCATACCAGGGGTACCCCACAGCAAAGCATACATGCTCGTATTTCTCTCAGTCATCTGGGTTCGGAACCCAAATCAGCGATGCTACCGAAGGCGGGAGAGGGTATTACCCGAGTCTCCGTTCCCACGGCAAGATGGGATTATCATTGAATATTGGCTGGATCACCGAATAAACCATCTTGGGCCCGGTCTTAGCCCCAAGGGACCCCGAAGGACCCTCGGCCCCGACCAGGCCTCCTAGGGTGCTTCCGACCCGTGTGGTCAGCGCCCCCACCGCCCAGACCGAGCCGGGTCGAGCCCCAAAGAGCTCCCGCTTGACGGCCCCTCCACATCACCGGCCGGCACCAAGCGGTCACCGCCCATGGACACGACAACCGTCTTTGGGACGGTGGCTCTTCCCAAGGTGGCGGGGTCGCTGAGTCAAATGCTGTCCACTCGCCCCGCCAGGTACAGTGAAGAAGCGCGCTCCAACCCAAGGCGGTGCCAAGGCACAAGATAGACGGCGTCGATCTCGACAAGCAAGCATGTAGGCGGTAGCGCCTTTCCAATGAAGCACCATCCATTGTGTCTACCAACCCAGGCATGGAGTAAACAACCCATCAATCACGGGACCAAGACCAAGACTCTCAGGCATAGCATACCCCTACCTCTTTTCTCCAAATTTTAGTAACTTTGCCCCTCCGACTATATAAAGGGAGGCGGGGTCCCCAAGAACGGGTGAATCCTCTCATTCTTCCATATCCCATCTCGCTTGCTCTCCCGACCCGAACGACCGATCGAAGCTCCTGAGCTTCGCCGTTCGGACGAGTGCTAAGGCCCTGTCCTTAGTCCTCGCATGTAATCCGCCATCCCCTGATCAATGAGATCCTACGTCATAAACTGGAAGTAGGGACGTTCAGCCCGATCCAGTATAAATCTGAGACTCCTCAGCCCGATCCAGTGTTCATCCGACGATTCTTTAGCCTAACCATTCGAGGAGAGGGGGTGCATGATCCCCTTTACTCACAAATTTACTTGCTGGTTATACGAAACACCGACAAGTACTATAACCAGATCAAAAATAAAGATCTTTCTCACAAGTTCTTGGCTCCGGCATAGTTGATCGATCGCTTGAAGTTTTGTTCATCACAGCAGTCACGAAGTTCATCACGGAGTTCGGTTCTTTGCAAAGGTATCATCTTGCGAAGGTAATATCTTTTGATCCGTAGATCCGATCGGATTGATTCTTATTGGGTTTGATTCATAATTGAATCTAATTTCTATAGTTAAAATTTCACATCAATCCAACGGTTAGATCTTTGGTAATTTGTGGTCGCCCAGATTGCTACCCTGGTCGTCCAGCTGTTAGATCGCTAATTGATTTAGTCATCTTGCGAAAGTCATAACTTTAGATCCGTAAATTTGATCGACCTGATTCTTTTTTTGTTTACTTTGGAATTGAGTCTAGTTTATACAGTTCAAATTTTACATCAATCCAACGGTTAGATCTTCTATAATGTATGGTCACCCAGATTGATGTCCTGCTTGCCCGACTGCTCGTGTGGTACGTAACTTTAGATCCGTATATCCGATTGACCTGATTCTTTTTGTGTTAACTGTGGAATTGAGTCTAGTTTCTACAGATAAAATTTCACATCAATCCAATGCTGGATCTTCTGTAATTACTATTTTAGTAGATATATATCGGTCTACTCGCCAGATCGGCGTGGTCGCCCAATTGTTCACGTGGTCGCCCAACCTGCTTGCCTGCTCACTCAAGTGCCCAAACTGGTCGTCCAGGTGTCCTACTGGTTGCCCAAGTGTCCTCTTGGTCGCCCGGTGATTCTTCGCTTCGCCTAAGTGCCCAAACCGTCGCCCGGTGTCCTCTTGCTCGCCCAAGTGCCCAAACCGTTGCCTAGGTGTCTCTCTTGCCGCGCCGAGATTTATTGTCGCCCAAGTGCCCAAGCTGGTCGCCCAAGTGTACTCTGGTCACCCAAGTGTCTCTACTCGGTCGCCCAGATCGGCTCTCGGTCTCCCAAGCTAGCGAGGTGGTCTCCCAACCGTAGACTCGGGTCTTCCAACTGTAACTTGGTCTTCTAACCCGTGAACCGATTTCCAAGCAATTTGAGTTTCAATTGGGGTGTTTGAAAAGTTCAAAATTTTGATTTTAGCTTCCAGCAATCATTCACCCCCCTCTAATTGCTACATTAGTATATTTCAATCCTACACATACACAATTATCGGAAGCATAAATATCATTACATTCCAAAAGTAGGACTGCTGTCCTCAACGATATCTTTAGCGTTATTACATCAAGTAGCAGTGGAAATTATAAGATAAACGACAAAAGGGTCAGCATGGCATGCCCTAAACCCTCGAGCAACCAAGCTGGGGCAGAACGGCGACTAAACGTTAGAATTGTCGAAATCGCCTTGAAAGTCTGAGCGATTGCCTCATCCTCACTGCGCACAAGTGGACAATCCGATTGAGTACAAAGAGTGTACTCGCACAATATTATACATTGCATGTTGATTTCTAGCTACATGTGGTTGCTACATCAAAGGAGGCAAAATGACAGTTTCAGCATAAAGCAATGTTTGGGATAAATCGTAAACATGTATAGATTATAAAGAATTGCATTTAGTAAATATTTGCAAAATCTATTACATAATATAACATGTATAGATTATAAAGAATTGCATTTAGTAAATATTTGCAAAATCTATTACATAATATAACATCATCACAATCATAATTGCATCATGCCTTCAAGCATTTTCCTAACCATGAGTTCCATCGCTCATGTTCAATTACACACACAAGTACTCCAATACTTGTGTCTCTTTTCCCACTCCCATCCCATTCCTACCAAGTCCTTAATACTGCAATGGTAGCGGTTCAAGCGATCGTCCTAACCATGGACGCGGCTATTCAATAGTTTAAACTCTGCAGAGGTGCGACTTTACCTACGACTCGCCACACTCGAAGCCAAGCTATTAACACATTTCCTTGGATGTGTCGGTAGAGTGAACGTGACAAACCATTTTCGGTATGCATGGTAGTGTATCTAAACCATCCAGATGATCGTGACCCTTGATCCGCGCCCGAAGGTTTCGTGTGTGTGGATCAAGGAGTACACCGTTGTTGGACATCCCCAACTCAACAAAGTTCGAGGGACTCAAGAGAACATTCCTTGGCACTCCACTAAGCCCAAGGAATTCCGGCGGTCATTCCTTGACGCTCCACTAAGCTCAAGGAATTCCGAGTGCACATGGTTTACATAACCTAGTCATACATAAGTACTTGGTTACGTCGGTCCCATAAACGGCGTGTGGTTCGCACGATAGTTACTCAAAGAGACGTCACCAGGATTTAATCCTTAGGGTCCTTAACCAACATCTCTAATCATTAACCAACATTTGAAACCATCAACATCATAATAATTCTCAATCGTTGAGACCAATGGACTAAGTCCATCTATCGCTGTTTCTATCGATGTTCTAAGCATGGCTAAGCAATTCGCACGAACCCATATAATAAGAATAAACCCTCCTCCTAGGGCGACAATAGAACACGAAAGGAACATGGCAAGGGGATAACATCATAATGTGGTAATAGCTAAAATCTCTACCCAATCATAATTGTAGTTGAAAGTAAGCATGCAATTGATAAAATAATTCCGAAAATGTAAATTTCAAATAGTAGGAGCAATCATGGTCAAGGAGTAAGGTAGTGCCTTGCTGCTCGTTCTTGACTTGAAAGGCGTGAGTCGTGCTCGGAGTGCCTTCCGCCGTCAACACCTAACGAGAAAATCCAAATCCATAAACACCAAATCAAGAACTCCAATGGTGCACATGATTAAAAGATGCATAAAATGCTCATGATGTGTAGTACTAATGATAATATGAAAATACGAATTCAGTTTTGCGTCAAAATTTCAAGTTTTAGGGCATTTTGTTGAATTAGGTCCGGAGTATCCGGGTTTAAACCCCGGAGTGTCCGGGTTAACCCTCTCGGTCTGCCCTATCCGGAGTATCCAGACAAAACCCCAGAGTGTCCGGGTTGGCTCTCTCGGTACGTCGAGTTTTGGCATATCCGGACTATCCGGATGAAATCCCCGGAGTGTCCGGATGAAATCCCCGAGTATCCGGATGAAATCTCCGGAGTGTCCGGGTTGAACGGTCTGTTTCAAAAACTGCTACTTGTCTATTGTCCTCTACACTTCAAAGGAATGGACTAGGGTTTAAAAGGGATGGACTAGGGTAGAATCTTACCACTACAAAGTTGCTTTTGCACTTGGTGAAGGTTGGTTTCGGCGAGCTAATGACAAAAGGTGTCGCAATGCCGGTTCTCGTGGTTCGCCTCCTCCTAGCTCGTGTAGACGACGATGACCTCGCTTGCTCGTGCTTGTAACAGCAACTAGCCCTCCTCCTCATGCTTCCATGCGACATGCGCGACCCGATTCAAGGTGTGATGATGGATTCCATGGAGAGGAAGAAAATGAGTCACCATTGCAAAATTTCAGAACATGGGGAGAAATGTAATTGGTTGCCACTCACCCAAAACTTGGTTCCTCAAGAATCCATTTGGATGGATTTGAAGCTCTTGATCTTGGCTTCAAGGTGGTATAACATGCACAAGCTCAAACTCAAGATTTGAGTGGATTTTGTGGGGGAGAATGGCAAGAGTTGGAGAAGAACACTCTTGTTGTTTTGTTTCAGATTTTTGGGCAGCAAATGGGCAGGTGGGGGAGGAGAAACCAATGTTTAGGGCCTTATATATGGCTGCCCACTCATGCTTACATGTGGGGCTAGGTCCCACATGTCATAGAGTGAGTAAAAGAGTGGGTAGAAGTGATTGGAGTGAGAAAAGTCATAGATATGTTGTGCAGCCCACCATTTCCTATGCAAGGTAGGTCCCATGTGTCATTGACATGTTAGGTAAGTGGGTATGGGTAAGTAAAGTAAGACATGGTATGGTAGAGATGTGCAGCCTACTCTCCTTTCTCTTGTGATCATGGCCCACATATCATTGACTAAGGTGAAAATAACATGTGTGCAGTTTTGGAAAATGATTTGCTAGGGTTTTGTTACTCCCTCTTTATGCAAGATGAATGTCCTAACACTTGTATGATTATAATTAAATGAGGATGTAAGGACATTTTGGAAGATGTTAGCATGACAATCTTCGCTTACTGGATTAACGAAAATTGGGCTATTACAGCGGCAATGGCGGCAAACCGCCCAGCCCTACCCTTCTCGATCTCGGCAGGCATACGCCTCTTTTGGTCGTCCACATGCCACCAATGACAAAGACTCTCTCCACCGGAGACAAGAACGACGCAGCGGCGGAGGAGCTCGACGAGTAGCCTGTAACATCCCAAATTTGATCAAGTAATTAAAGTGGCATGTTTTGATTCTTGTTGTGCTTTGGATTTTCTCATTGAGTTGATTTCTGGAATTAGTTTTCTTCTCCTATGATCTTATGCCTAATGAAACCTTAAGTTGTCAAATCCAACACATTGATGAAACTCAAAGAAACATCAAACAACATGTCATAGCAAGTAATTTTGTAAAATACTAGAGACCAAAAGTTGAATAAAAACCAATTTTACATAATTTTGGCACACCATTTACAGAGCTTAAAAATTCCAAAACAGATTGAAAGCCAGTCTAGTTTGAAGAATTACTGTTCTTAAATGACAGTAGATAATGAGATGAAACCAAAGAAAATGGAAAGTAGAACTTCTGTACTGCCTGCTAAAAAATTTACATAATTTTTCAACCAAGTCTTCACCCCTTGCCAAGCCTGCCCAACTGATATGTCAAATCTTTACTTAAATTGATTCATCTGCCAAATGCAGCCAATTCACTCGATGAAACTCAGTAGTCAGCCTCTGGCGAGTGGTCCCACATGTGCTGGGCCGCTGGTCAGCCCCGCCTTCCTCTCTCCTTCCTTTCTCCCTCTCGACCACGCCCAAGGCGCCTTGGCACAAGTTCCGCTCATTGCTTCTTTGCTTGACCAGAGGATTAAGCCATGTGGCTGTTCATTAACCTTACTGCTCCATCACTGTCTTTGCCGCTTCCAAGCCTTGTCGTCTCCGCCCCAGCTGCAATAAACATTGGAAGCCTCCCTCCTCACCCATTTGCTCGCTGCTGCTGCTCACTTTGCCTTGGAGGCCATCCGACTAGAGCAAAGCACCGAGCCGAGCTGCACACAGACGAGCACCCAGGTGAATCTGCCTGCTTCATTCTTGTGCACAGTCGTTGCTTCATCTCCTGAGCTGCTTTGCGTTGCTTGCAGCCAAGCTAAAGCCAACTCTTTCCTCCTTGCGCCGGCGAGCCAAGCTTTGTTCAACCGCAGCCACCAGGTGAGCTCATCCATTGATTCCATTCCTTGTGCACAGATCAATCTCCTGAAGTTGCTTCCTCGCCTTGCATGCAGCCAAGCCGACGCCCAAGAACCTCCCCAGCCGAGCTACACCTCCCCTGCAGCTCATCTCTTCAAGTTTTGCCACCTTCTCCAAGCTCCAGTCGCATCGCCATTGTTGCTCTCGTGGAGCTCTAGGGTTTGTAGAGGTAAGCTTAAGTAATTAAGCATGAGAACTTGTCACAAGAAAATGCATGGCGTAGTGGTAGTGCACCAGTGTTGGACTCAACAGGTCTTGAGTTCGATTCCCCACTTCTGCACCTTATTTTTTTATTTTTCTTATTTTTGTCTCACGCAATAAAACCTTTATAACTTTTGCTGTGAAACTCCGATTAATGCAAACTCAGTTCCTAATCTTGAGTTACTCAGTAAATATTCAAAATATGCAATAAAAAGTTTATGTTGCTTGCTGCAAAAACCTTTAAATAGAGTTTGAATAAAAGTCATATTTTAAGTGTTATGAACAAACTACCAAATCCCTAATTCTAAAAATCATGAAATAAATCACATGTATTCCTGTAATCTTGCATGTTCCATTTTTGCATAAACATTTAGATTTCAATGTGATTTGAATCAAAAATCAAGTGTAGAAAGCCTTTCTTTCATGCAAGAATCAAATGGTTAAAATATGAATTAAACAAGTTCAAAATTTAGTGAAACTAGTTTAGTTGCACTTCTGAGATTGCAAAGATCAAAAGTATATAAAAATATTTAAATTTTACCTTTGATTGCATTAGTTACTTGATAGTCGAACGTTCATCGCACAAAACATTCATTTGGTCGCAACTTTAGCAAACGGACCTTAAAATCGACAAAATCAACTTCTATGACCTTGAAATGATGTTCCCTAGCTTACCATGGAAAAATAATATCAGTTGATCAACTTTGAGTTAAGCTCATATTAAGCTTAAATCACTATTCATTAGAAAAATACCTTGAACCAATGAGGAATATCACGAAATTAACTTTAAAATGCTCTTAGGGATATTCCCTACTAACCCCTGAAAAAGGGTTAGATTGTCCCATTCGGTGTAGTCGGAATTGAAGAAAGAAAACTGAACCGCAATAACGCTAAAAATGTGGTCACTTAAGCCTTTTCGGCAGTCCATAAAATATCGCATATAAACATAAAGTTATGAGAAAATAGCCTAGGATCAGTGCCTGATACCTATTCTACCAAAATCTAGAAAAATATATTAATGATGACTTCATTTGCATATTAAACCAATCACAAGAAAGACCCTAAATGATCACAACTGCACAGAATCGTTATCACTTAAGCCTCTTCGACGGCTTATAAAATAGCTCATCTAAACACAAACTTTAGGAGAATTGGTCTAGAAACCTACTTCAATATATGGACAACTAAATTATGTAAAAATATCTTATTTACGACTTACTTGTCAAATAAAATACGTTAACGCAAAAACCATAAATGATAATATCGTCGGAACTGTATGACGTGAACAGTAAGAGTAGAAGTCTTCGTCCGATGTCGCTGCAATGCAAGAAATCATCCTATGACTATATAATAACAGCGAATAACTTTAAATTTTAGATCTAACTTGTAGGAATTGCTCCCATGCATGAACACTTAAAGATGAGCACTATTCAAGCAAACCTTTAAGTGAATGTTTTACTTTTATCAATCTAAACAATTTTTGCATATTGAATTCAAAATTGAAAGTACCAAAACACACAATTATGACCTTCTTGGTAAGATTTAATTTGGTAATTTTATCTGATTTCTTTTTGTCCCATTTTGATTCGATGTTATTTGCTTTTGTCTCGGTTATTATTATTCGACGCATAGACGCATTTATAATTGATTCGGTTATTAACGACATCGACTTTGATCCGGATTATATTCTGACGAAAAGCAACCAGCAAGCACCTCCTTTGACCATCTTGATCCCATATTTGCAATGTTATTTTGTTTTATCAAACTATATGCATGTGTGTATGTTTTAAACTTGTTATATTGTGGGTGATGGTAGCTAAATCCAATTGTATGCATTCCCATTACCTTGACATTTGAATCACTGCCTTTGTAACCTAGTAATGGTGTAGACAATAATTAATGTCACTTGGGTAAAACTTGCGAGATTAACATATGTATATGCTTAGACATGCTCATTAGAACGAATTTTAAATGTTGGATACCATTTTAACTACTACGAGCAACTTTGTTTATTTGTACGGAACCGAGGTATGGTTTCCGCGTATCTTGGTAAAAATCCAACTCAAAACTTATGATTTAGACGCGGGCGAGTTATTACTTAACTTGAGGCGTGAAAAGGACCTCATGCGTAGTTAGGGGGAGATCCTCGCCCGGGTCAATTAAGGACCGAACTTGATGCTATCACCTAAGTGTTTCAGTGCAACCACATGTGCTAGTATGGGATAGCCTAAACTCATTAGATTAGTTGAAATTTAGCCTTGCATTTTTGTAGGCCGAAGTAGTATGGACGATCCGATGTACTGGAGTCGTTCTAGGTGCTCCCTTCACCGAGGTGTTGGGGCCCAAGCATTCCGATACAACGGTGCATGCCTTGTCATGGGGAGAATTCACGATGGGGAACCATCAGTTCAGGATCTCCTGAACTGTGGCAAGGGCTTAACATCACCGTCGCTGGTGCAAGGCTAAGCTTTAACTAGTTGAACGGTTTCGTCACAATCTAGCAAATCAGATGCAGTGAGTATCGCGAGGCATGGTTGACATGATTGCTAGAATGTGTCATGTGGATAAAGTGTACACTCTCTCAGAGAGATTAAAATCTAATTAATTAGCCGTGCTCATGGGTCATGAGCAACTTGGGAAAATAATGTCAAGTATAGTCTTGATTTTGCTAAAACTTTTGGAAATGGTGTTGGAATGAGTTGTTGGATTGGGAAGCCATTGGTGGCTGTTTTTACTTGTTGATCACAGCCAAGGAGGGCTGTGAAATGTCATCTATGAACTCTACTTACTGTTATTTAGCTTCATATTAAATGCTCTTTACAAATTCGTTACCGTTTTTATAAATCTTTTGCTTGCAAACAAAATCTGCCTTATGCTGAAATGAGACTAGTGTAGAAGCTTAATTCCTTGCTATAGCCCTGCATTTACTGTATTTCCATACACTAAAGTCTTGCGAGTACATACGTGTACTCACGGTTGCTCAATCCTAACAATATAGACGACGGTATGGAAGAACACCCCGATGACTCTTGCTTTGCTCCGGGGTGCGACGATCATGTTGACGGATGAACTTGGGCTTCTCCAAGTCGGTTGCCAATGGGTTTATGGATGGGCATACCGCTGTCCTACTTTTGTTAAACATGTTATTTCCGCTGCACTCTACTTTTGGACTTGTGATATTTGGCCGGTCGGACACAACTTGTAATAGTAAGTAGTTGTAATAGTTGTAGTTTATGTTTATGCTATTCCAACTGCTTAGATTCATGTGTATGTGTTGCGATACATCTTGAATGCGGGATATGTGGGTGCTAGGAGTTGATCTTGGGAACTAGCACTAGACACATATCTGGGTACCTGGAATTGTCATCAACCATCAATGCATACACTCATGCGACCATCGTTCTTTGGCTACTGCTCTTGCTCCCTTGGAGAGTGCGGACGATACCAAGGTCCCGAGACGGATGGCGAATGCTATGCGTGGATGAGTTGGTCTCAATCCGGTATGGTTGTTGAAATGGAATCGAAACTCCCATGGGCGCGTAAGTGTATGCGGTGCGACTATGTGGCTCATATTTGCTTGAGTGAGGGCCATTTAGTCAATACTCGTGCACGGACTTTTGGGTGGCGGTGAGCATACACTTAAGTGGAGTATGGGTGTCACCTCTAAGTCCAACGCACGTGTGAGATCGATTCATACTTCCGGTGCCCACATAGCCGCAGTACGCGAAAGGAACAGCACATTCACGGAGCGAGAGAAGGAGGACACCGCCATGGCCATGGCGGCCAAGGGCCCGTATCCACGGCGAACCTTTGGGCGCTCATCCTCGTAGCTACGGGTTCGGCTCTTGCCATCTCTGGCGGTGACACTCATGGCTGGCGCTAAACTTGTCTGTCTTAAAGCCGCTTAAACTTTCTTTGGAGATAGGAGACGAGCTTGCTTTCGCGAGCATGAGTGGTAGCTGAGCAAGTGGAGGTCCCGGCCGGCGGAGGAAGCTTATCGTGTCTTGCTTGTGGTAGCCGAGCTGGCCGTGTGGTGGCTGAAGCGGCGGAGAGGTGGCCTTATAAGCGTCGATCTGCTCCGAGTCCTCGCCATCTCTCGGCGGCCGCAGCTAGGCCGACGACGCGCATGGCCTGCATGGCCATGGTGGGCACTAGCGGCGGTGCTACATGTGCTCATGGCGATGGCTGCATGGATGCACAGGACTAGATGCATGCGTAGATCGTCGAAAGGATTGATACGGGGGGAGGCTAAAATAGAGGTAGCGCGCTTAGGTAGGTGGTTGTGGTAACCAACCGCTGCTGTTGCGTAGGAAGGATATGCATGCATGCCTCCACGTTCCGTGGCCATGGGGCGGCGGCAGCGCCTAGTTCGAATTTGGAAATTGCCGCATACGCGCCGTTTGTTTGCGCGATCAATCGTGTTAGTGGGTTCAGTACGTTATACGGACTTATGACCGTGTTAATGCCTTGAAAGTTAACCGATAGTCGACCGGGCCCTGCATGCCGCCCAACGTTTTGCACCCGTCGACAGTTCAAACTCTCGCAAAGAGAAAAGGGGGACACTAGCGCTAGGCCTTTAGCATCGTACTAGTTTACTACCTCGATAGCCCTTGGATCATCGTAATGTGAGTTGATCTGGTACGTCGAATTGCGTCCTACATGCAAATGCGTACGGCAGCAAAACGCCCTACTCCGTATTTTCTTCCTAATAGATCTCGGGTATTGACTTTAACATTACCCCCGGAGCATTGTCTTCGGCCCTCCGCCTTGATTTCCACCTTCCATGGCTCACTTATAGATCCCAAAAATTGATACAAAGGTGCCTCTCATCATGCAACTTAAATTTCCAAAATCAACACTGCAACATCTTAAACTTTTAAATGCACATTTGCAACAAAACTGAAAAGAAATGCATGAGTTTCCTCGCTGTAATAGTTCAGCATCTCTCATACAACAAAAAATAAACTTTGATGCAACAAATCAAAATGCAGACCGCAACAAATGACTCTTCATCAAAATTTGTAAAGAGATGTTGCAACAATTTAGAGAAACATCTGCAACATGTATATCAGAGGAGTGCGTGCGTGTGGCTGCGATGGCAACTGACCTAGTTCCTCATCTCTGTGCTCCACCCCACACTATTGCTTCATCATTAGCCCTCTAGTCATCATCCACTGCCCCCTCCTTTGGCCTTGGCTTCGCTAAATCTGGGGAGCTCCACCCGCTCCACAAAAGAGGAGACTTCCACGCAAGCCCTAACCATGGCGACCAAACTCCTCGAGCACGAGCAACTTGGACAGTCTCTACAAGCTCAAACGTCTAATGAATTAAGAGGAGAGAGAGACTGAGAGTGGGAAAGAGATATGGGCATTGGAGAGAGAGAGGCAAGAAGAGGAAGCAATTATAGGGAGGGACATGTGGGAGGAGTGGGCGGTTGTGGGGATGGGAGGATGTGTGGGAGGAGCCGTGGCTTTGGATAGGACAGAGTAGAATGGAGCACATCAAGTGAGCAAAAACAAGTAAGTAGGCTGCGGAATGAGGTGTTCTATAAAAATTTCTCCCCGGAAGTCGATACGCCGACAGAAAAAAGCAGGTTCTTTCAAACAAAGAAAGAAATAGCAGCGTTTGAGTGGCTTCGAGGAGCCAATGTGAAATGGAATATGAAATAACATGTCGGGACCCGAATCTGTAAATCCGGACCCTCTGTGTATTATGTACTAGTCTAGGATCACGCTAGTACACACAGGATGAACAGTGTTGAAGTACCACAATCATACACAGCGGAATTAATAAATAAGTACTTCCAGCATAAATATAACCAAGTTACACGACCTTATGGTCACCTTACAATAATTCGCCACGCAGGGCGATAAATAACAAAGTAGCACAAGTTCAACAGCGGAAGCAAAAGTACGGTAAAGGAACCCCTCATAGCAACAGGCAACTGAGTGCGGCTCAACCCTAATCCTCCTGACCTTCGGTGAACTCCTCCCAAGCTAGCACAGCTTCTTCTTCTGAGGTTTTTGTTGAAGCAAGGGTGAGTATTCAACATACTCAACAAGTCATGCACAATGCAGCTCTATTACTACATGCATGGCTTATTCCAAAGGAAAGGCTTAAATGGTAATTTTTGCATAAAGCAGCATTTCTTTTTAACCAGTAATCCTATTAGATTAAAAGCGGTAAACCAATATGATTAATAATAAATTTCTCAATTCTTTTCCAATAATTTGGCACACAGCCCTAGTTTCATTCATCAGTCTTTGGCACACAGCCACCCATTACACATTTTTATTTTTTAAAAAATCTAACCCTTGACTGTAATCACCGAGCATTGTCCAATACCGTAGACACGGCTATCCGAATAGATTTAACACATACTCTGCAGAGGTTGTACACTTTGCCCACAGGATACAGTCGCTCACCACACAGGTGATTGATTGCAACAAAGCCTTTCGGAGACTAACACTTAACCAGTGAACCTCTCCAGTATTGCCTTTCTAACACTTCCCTCACACAGAGCCAAAGTTTAGAATAGGTAAATACCGTTAGATGGGTACCAAGCCGCAACACAGGTACGCTCCCCCACACGGTTACATTTCTATTTAACTGTCACCCCGAGGTGTCAAAGGAAAGATATTAGAAACCTACTAAACTAGGTCCGTCCCATTCCGGACAAGTGGTTGTACGAGAAACTCAGATCAAAGGCTCGCAAGGTAAAGTCCTTAACTGTCCCGGGCAAGACATCCACTCTTATAATTCACGGCACACAGCCTTAACCGTCATAATAACCCATTGCCACACAGGCCCACTTGGCACGAAGCCTTCTTGCCACTTGCCCCGGTCCAAATCATTTCCCACCCCGAGTTTGCATTTATGCAACACATGCCAATGCCCACATCATTGTATGAGTAGGACCACACAGGCCGCTACCCTCAATTCCATCTCATGACATCATCGCATTATTCCAAATGCATTCCATATTTGTTCAGTCAATATTCCTTTGCATATTTGAAAGTCATTCAACGCACATAAGTATACTAAGCAGGTAATCACGGTCTAGCCTCTCGTGTTGGCATTTATATAGCAACCAACATAAATTAACATCTTATGGTGTCAAGGATTTCAGGGCATACAATTAATACTAACAAGGTGGCATAAACAAGGTAGGTGCATTATCTAAACTACCCAAGATTAATCAAGGTCATTTTCTTAATTAATATAGCATGCATAGTTTAAATGGAAATACATTTTAAAAGTCTAGGGGCAATATGGTCAAAGCATGACTTGCCTTCAAACAGCAGTTGATTCTGGTCTGGCTCCTATGATGGGTCCTCGAAATCTCCTCCGACGATTTCCGGCAACTCGGAGTCTACGCGGAATAATTATACATACGATAAATACATTGGAACAGACAGCAGGATCATCACTAAAAATAAAATAAAAATCACCAACAAATGGTTCACATTTTTAAAATTTTTTGGGCACTGGAATCACTCAATTCTGAGTTAAAACGCAAAAGTTATAGCAATTACAAGTTTCTGAAAATTCAATAAAAGAAAAACCGAATTACTTTATTTATTTTCTCACTGAAAATTCGGTTAATTCTCTCGGCATGACACGTGTCAGCACCAGAGACAGCCATGACGCTCTCGGTCACTGACATGTGGGCCCCAGATGACGTCATCTTGATGTCGGCCACGGTAAAGTCATCACTGCGACATGTGGGCCCACCGGAGCGATTTCTCGCCCACTCAGCGACTAACACGCGGCGAGCAAGCATCAACCCACGTGACACATTTCCTCCCGGCCATTGGATTCAAATCCAACGATCGGTATACAGCAACAGCTGCGCCTCCGCGTGGCGACGTGGCACAACGGTGGCGGTAGGATTGAGGATCTAAGGCTGCGGTTACCCGAACGAAGCGCTATAGCCGAACCTGCGTGGCCTAATCCGAGCCATACAACCAAGATCTAACGGTCATTATTAACGCTTTTCACGGCAGCTACGTGGACGCAAGGGCACGGTTGGATGAAGATCTAACGGCGGAAGTTATACCGAGCGATTCCCTATTCCCAGACCTACGTGGCCTCACTAGAGCCGCACGATTAAGATCTAACGGCCATTCTCACTCAAAGCTTTCCAGGTCTAGCGCTACAGGAAGAGATACGTGGCGTTACCAGAGCCGCGCGATGGAGATCCAACAGTGGCGGTCGTTGCGATGCTTGAAGAAAGCGGCGGTGCTTGTCGCCGGACTTGGAGAAACGAGCCTTGATCGGCAGCGTTCGAGCTTCTCGGTGGAAAGAAGTAGCCCAACGGATGCGGCGTGACACAAGGAACTCGGTGAGGGTATCAAGTGCGGTGGGGAGCGGCGGACGACGGCGAACAATGAAGAAGAACCGAGGAGAGGGAAGAGGCTACTCCGGCGAGCTCCTGTGTGGGCTACGGTGCACGAGAGCTAACAGACGAACGGACCGAATGTGCGGGGCGAGGAGACCAATTTAATGGGCTACAGCATGTTCGTCGAGACGCCTTGGAACTCGTGCAAATCCCCCGGCAAATCTCGGCGGCCAACAGTAGGCGGCGGTGCACTATTCGCTTACTCCCGATGCTGCTCGGTCACATCCCGCCGTTCGATCACGATCCAACGGCGCGGAGAGGGTAACGGTTCGGCGATGTGGTGACCTGGCGAAATCTCGACCACGGCCACGCCGATCCAACGACCCACGCGATTAAGCGACAGCAGCACACACGATCGTCCGTCGAGATCGCCTGCGGCATGAATCGGCGCGCTAGGGTTTTGGTGGTGCGGCACGGTGTTGGGCTCGGCCCGACATCATGGTAGCGATTTTTTACTTTTCCAATAAAAATAAATCCAAGAATTCAAAAGAATTAATTAGGGCACTAAAAATACCCGAAAAATTCTAGAAAAATTCCAGAAAATATTTCAAAGCATTTTGAACCTAAATAAAATATTTTTATTTATTTTTGATAATTACCTTTATTGATGTTAAATTTTTCAAGAGAAGGATAACTCAATTTAATTTCAATTAAATCCAATAAATCCCCAAAAATTCAGATAAATTCAATTAAATGCAAATAAATTTTAATTAATTCTCAAAAATTCAATTAACTCCAAAAATTAAAATCGGACCAAATTTCGGGATGTTACATAACAGCATATGAGTGGCCTCGAGGAGCCAATGTGAAATGGAATATGGGTTATAGCGGCACAACCAAAATTTTATATAAAAGCTATATATTTATGAGCACAGAGTATCATTTTTAAGTGAGAATTTAAGCTGATTTATTTAGCACTTGGAAATTTTGGTAAGTGAGAGAATTCCCATGCCATCAAGTTGAGGTGGAATATTCATGCATACTTATTAACTAATGCTTAAGTCGGGCTAACCTAGTCTACGACCCTGGTTTAACCTAATAAGCTTGTATCAACTGTGAAAAATCTTTCTAATATAGGCTATTGCTCTCTGCTACATTTTCATTAGTTCTATAGTCTCGCTTCTGTTCAGCCTCTAGACAATTGTCTTGCATGCATTGTTTCGCAAAGTTGAAGATGGAATTGTGTGCAGAGGCAGAGCCATGAATTGAGCATAGGAGGGCCAAGCCAAGTGGGCATCAGGGGTCATGGGAAACCTAAATCTAACTATTTGATATGACATGCTTGATGCTTATCAAAATATAAGAACATATGTTTAGAAAATACAAAAGAAAATTAGATGTCTACTAGTGACATGAAAAACTACAAAAGATAATTGTAGGTATTTTCTCAAAAATCTACCTACAAATGGGGGAGTTTATCAAAAACCCACAGACATCTTAGAGTCTATCAAAAACCTACTTGCAAGTTCTATGTTCATGCAAATCCTCTCTCTTTGGGTCAATTTACTTGTCGAAGCTCCTAGAAGTCAAAAACTACTAACCTGATTGTCTCCTATTGAGGGGGATTGCATGTAAGTCCATTCTGATCGCAAGAATCCTCCTCTTTGCCCATAACATCAGTGATCACCCTAGTTGTCCTTCTATCCCGTCCCTCTATTCTCCCACTCTTGCATTACACTTTATTCTCCCATGCTCGTCTTCTAAGTCTTACCCTCTCTAATATGTCTTCTTGCTCATAGTTCTCCATTGAGACTGCCATGGAAGTGCCATGTAGAAGCTTCAACAAATAAATTGGCCTGAGAGGTGACATTTGCAACCATATAGAACTTGGGGTGGGTTTTTGACAAACTTTGAGATGTAGGTAGGTTTTTGACAAACTTATGAGATGTAGGTGGGTTTTTGCAAAAAGCCCAAAATTATATGTCTTTCTAAACTATACCCATCAACATATTTCTGTATTTATATTGGAGGCACAAAAACAATATGTATATATTTTTCTCAAAAATTAATTTGATAATATTTAATAATTTTAATAGGTTTTATAAATAAAGTGCATTGAAAGCTAGTAACCATAATCACATTTTAGGACCATGTATATTATATATATGGTTTCGTATTCATTATAGTATGTACTTCCATTCCAATATACCTTTTAAATGATGTTGTTATATGTTTTACCTTTTTAAACATACTATAATATTGATTATAAGATACTCCAAAGTGAATTTCATAAAAAATCATCAAAGTCCACTCTTTGTAGCATAATTTGTATACATACTCCTTTTATATATGGAACTCTAATTTGAATTTCAGTTTA
The DNA here is from genome assembly GCA_036346375.1 of Guadua angustifolia. Lineage (NCBI taxonomy): Eukaryota > Viridiplantae > Streptophyta > Magnoliopsida > Poales > Poaceae > Guadua > Guadua angustifolia. The sequence goes on along the minus strand of JAYEVE010000692.1, from coordinate 56,628 downwards.
AACTTATTTGAACTAGTTAGCAAACTAGTTAACTCATCATCCAAAAAATTTCAAACTTTTTGCACACGATGCACATGAGAAACAATTGTTCTAGATCGTACACTACTACAGAATGGTACATCACTATCGCTTTACCTAGGTCAGTTCTTAAATTTTTAGGAAAAACAATTGTGATAGATGACTTAGGAGGGGTAGTAAAAATAATCACTATTGGTTCTGAGGTTAGAAGCAACACTGGGCACATCACAATCGGTTCTTATATGAGAAGCGATAGTGATGATCATACATACCACTATCGTTTCTTACAAACGAACTGATTGTGATATGCATATGTTCATCACAATCGATTCTTTTGTAAGAAGCGATAGTAATGATCTTACACAAGAACCGATTGTGATGTGAACGTGCACATCACAACCAGTTCTTAATAAAGAAGCGATAATGATGTTCATGCAGATCACTATCGCTTCTCCCGCAAGAACCGATTGTGATGTGCATGATCATATCACTATCACTTCTTATTTGAAAACAGATAGTGATGAGAACGGACATCATTATCGCTTCATAAGTAAGATTGGTTCTGATGTGCCTCACTAGGTTACACTCGTTCTGAACTCGATCTCCTCTATTTTTCAGAGGAGATTTTCTCCGCCGCCACCTAAGAAAACAACTCATATTCTGTGGTTGGAAGCAATATTTGGGTGAGAAAAAATTGAAATCCTCAAGAGTGGGTGTTAAGAGGATAAATTAGAAGCCAAGCTGGAGGAGATTTCCCCTTATTTTGTAGAATTTGTGGTTTTCTTGAAAATATGAGCATTCCTTCATACCCCTTCAATTTTGCACTATATAATTTTGCACTACATTAGGAGTCATCGATGGTACCCTGAAACCCGTTCGCTATTTGCAACGATAATATTAATTGAAATGATGTCTCAATATTTGAAATAGCTAGCTAGCCGTCGCTCCAGTTTTTTCTTAATTTTATTGTGTGAAGTCTAATTGCAGATGAACCGTGAGGAATGGATGTATCAGAAAAGCCGTGTGAGTGATGAATTTCAAAAGGGTGTTCAGGAGTTCAAAAAAATTGTAGAAAAATACATGGTGAAGAGGGGTGTAAACTTCATATTGAACAATCGAGATGGCGAATAGAGGAGGTGAATAGTTGCAAAAAAAATTTCCCAAAATACTCCAACTAATACCTCGAAAGGATTGCACAAAGGAAATAGTGAAAAACCCGAACAACTAGACAACTATGTGTACCCCTAACTTGCATGGATGAGTACCATAGAATATGTGGGGATTTTTAAGTCATAATCCTGGTTATCTAGTGTTAAAAATAAAAAGGAATCAATTCAACTCTTGCTTTTAGAAAGGAGATCAATCAAATAACAAAAGCCACTTTCAGAAAAGCAAAAGCAGAATTTTCAAAAACTGTTCTCAATTACAATAGATGGTTGGTGGGGCTTTGGTATTCAAAAAAATTTTAGAATTTTTATCCCTATCGAAAAATGAGTCATGAAGAACTCCACCAAATTTCACCTTAAAATCATTACAGAAAAATCATAAAAAATTAAAGAACGCAGATAGTCATGAACTTCGAGCAAAAAGTTTGGGGCTCGGTTTTCACCACATGGCGCCCAAACGGTGCAACAGGTGGACTTCAAACTTTTTCTACAGATGGATATGAGAGTACCACACTTTATTCAATAAGAATCACTCAAAAAAGATTTTTCTAAAAATTAAATACTGACTGCTACGCGAAGAACAAGTTCTGGACAGAGTTGCAACTTGATAGAAAAGATGACCCCTACTCCATCCTAGAGTGCAAAAGAGACATAAAACCATATGAACACACTCGAAACATCCAATATATATTAGTAGCATTTAGACGGAGGGGAGGCAAATCCAAATTGCAAGAAAGTAAATTACGAGAAAGTAAATTGCAGGAATTTAAATGCTAAATTTAAGACATAAAGTAAGTGCGTAATTTAAATTCAAGCATGAATGAAAAAGATTTGCATTTCTAGATGGAGGAGGTTTACAAAGCCTCACAACAGGGTGAGCAAAGCTTAAAGGAGCACAAAAATCTCTACAACCTTCAAGAGGAGGAGGCTACCTCTCCACCCCTATTTATACTACTCGTGGGCCACCTACCACCCTTAGATGCAGCCCTCAACCCTAGAGAACTCATCTAAGGGCTAGGATTTGCCCACTCACACAGCCATGCAAGGGCTAACCCAAAACCCACACCAACAAAGGGTTTTCTTGCATGGTTTTCAAAGCATACTACCTAGACCCGCTAACCTATCAACTAGATCGCGATCCAACGGCCCTCATTGATCCACGCGGCATCTAGCTAGTATCATCTCCTTTCCTTGTCTTCTTGACTTGCCCAGACTCCGTCTCCGATCATCTTCCGGTGATCTCCCGACCATCTGGACCTCTGACGCTCCTCGCCTAGTCCTAATCATCCTCTGCCTCACCATGACCTAGCACCATCGCCCTGCAACCATCAAATACAAGGAAAAAACTTTCATATAGCAATGCCCACAAAGATATTCAATGATTATCCCAAAATAATTAATCAATCATAATTTCTCTCAAAGTTCCGGTGCTACCGCCCCCAGGCCGATAGCACTAGAAAAAGCAACCAACACTCAAATTGCTTCAAATCGAAAATCCAATTCAAATCAAACTCAATTTCAAATCAAACCAAACTCAAATCTCGTCAATTACTCATCACACACAAGGATAGACCTCCACATGGTCTTTCACATATATTGTCCTTGCATTGATTGCACCAATCATAGGAGATTTAACAACTTAGGTCAAATTGAGAACCACCTGATTCGACGTGGCTTCGTGAGGAATTACACATGTTGGATCCATCACAGGGAGACTAGTAGTACCCTTCCGGTATGCAATGGAGAATTATGGTGGAACCCGATGACGAGTTGTAGTGTGATAAGTTTTAGGAGGCCAATTTGGAGCAAATGTTGCGGGATGTGGAGGGAAATTACATGGAAAGAGATTTTGAAAAGTTTAAAAGCTTAATGGAAGACAATGTCAAACCGCTGTTCTCTGGTTGCAAATTAGAATACACCAAGTTGGGTTCGATCCTTGCATTGTTCGAATTGAAGGCAAAACACCACCGGACAGATACAAGTTTTAATGCACTTCTAGTTCTTCTATTGGATCTGCTTCCAGAGGGAAATGAGTGCCAACAAGCATTTATGAAGCGAAGAAGCTACTATGTCCCATGGGAATGGAAATAGAAAGAATACATGCATGTCCAAATGATTGCATCTTGTACTGTAACACACATCAGGAGCTGCACGTTTGTCTAGTTTGTGGTGTGTCCCGGTATAAACAAAAGGAGAAGCGTACTGACAAGAAGCATAAGACCTAGGCCAGTGACGGTGAAGAGGTCACTAATGGTGCACCGGCCAAGGTATTGTGCTACTTGCCCATTATTCCCCATTTAGAGCAGTTGTTTGCAAATCCTAGAGAGGCAAAATTGTTGCGTTGGCATTATGAGTCTTGAAAGGAAGATGGCAAGCTGAGACATCCTGCTGATTCGGCTCAATAGAGAAATATCGATTGGAAACATGAGTAGTACGGTGCCGAAATGAGGAACATAAGATTTGGCTTGAGTACAGATGGAATGAATCCATTTGGTAACATGAGCAGTCGTCACATCACTTGGCCAGTTCTGTTGTGTATCTACAATCTCCCTTCTTGGCTATGCATGAAGTGGAAGTATATCATGATGTCGATGCTAATTTCAGGACCCAAATAGCCAGGAAATGCTAATTTCACATCACTAATCGAGGATTTGGTAAAACTGTGGAACGAGGGGGTCGTGGTGTGGGATGCATACACAAGAGAGCACTTCACCCTACGGGCTATGGTATTTTGCACGATAAATGATTTTCTGGCCCTTGGTAATTTGGTGGGCTACAGTACGAAAGGAGCCAAAGCGTGTCCTATTTGTGAAGAGGACACTGATAGCTGTTGGCTGCCAAATTTGAAGATAACTGTGTATATGGGTCGTCGTAGATTTCTACCTCGCAGTCATCAATACCGTAAGATGGGTGACAAATTTGATGGAAAGAGAGAAGTTTGTTCAGCACCGCAGCCTATGACTGGAAGGCAAGTATATTCACGTATGGAAGATATCGATGTACAATATGGGAAGAGCCATAAATCTGTTCGTCCCAGTGGCATGTAGAAGAAGAGGTCGATATTTTGGGAACTACCATACTTGATGGAGTTAGATGTATGACACTGTATTGATATCATGCACGTTGAGAAGAATTTCTGCGACAATTTGGTTGGCATCCTGCTAAACAAACCTGAGAAGACCAAGAATGGTGTGAATGCTCACTGCGACATGGTTTACATGGGAATCAGGACTTAGCTTGCCGTGATAGAGGAGGATGCGAAAGGTCTGTACATCCCCGCTGTATAATACACCCTCTCCAAGAAGGAGAAAGAAGACCTCTGCAAGTGTCTCCAAGGTATTAAAGTTCCGTTGGGCTACTCCGCAAATGTTAAGAAGCTCGTGTCTATGGATGATTTGAAGTTAGTTGGGATGAAGTCCCACGACTACTGTCGGTGTACTTTGCACCGGGGTACCCTCTCCGCCGCAGATTAGTGGGTCCAAGAAGTGGCCTGGCCTAGTGTGGCGGCCTAGCGAGCAGTGGGCGATCATGCCACTGCTTCATGGGTCGGCCGCCTAGCGGCTTTGGCGGCGGTGGGCGATCATGCCTCGCGTCGGGCGTCGGCCACGTGACGGCTTTGGCGGCAGTGGGTGATCGAGCCTGACGCTGGCGAAGCGGCCACGTGGCGACTGGAACACAGTGGGCGTTGAGCCCTTTCGCCAGCGTCGGCCTCGTGGCGGCTTTGGCGGGTAGGTGGGCGTTCGAGCCTGCTCGCTAAGCGTCGACCTCCGTGGCGACTGGCGGCGGTGGGCGATCGAGCCCTCTTGTCGGCGTCGGCCACGTGGCGGCTGGGCGGGCGGTGGGCGTTGAGCCACTTTCGCCGGGCTTTGGCCTCCATGGCGGCTGGCGGCGGTGTGGCGATCGAGCCACCACTCACGGCGTCAGCCCATGTGGCGGCCTGGCGGGTAGGTGGGCGATCAAGCCCTGCCCACTAGGCATCGGCTTATGTGGCGGCCTGGCGAGCAGGCGAGCGATCGGGCCCCAGGAATGAGGAGAAGGCTTCGCCTCGAAGTCTCCTTCCCTTGACACGCTGTGTTAGGGCCATTGATTGCGAAGAATTCTGCTATCGACATGACGACGGCCCATCCCTCTGACGCCTCTCACCAAACCCATCGCAGGAGTGTCACTTCCCGGGCGGACCGGGCGAAGCCATACAGTGACATTAAATGGGGTTTGAAGGACAAGGCTACAGTGATGGGTGTAGTAAATGAGTCGTGGGTCAGTGTGATAAGACCGCAATGATGGGTGTAATTAATGAGTTGTAGATCGGTATAGCGTCACCTTCTCACCTACCCAGGCCAACCCCGTCTATATAAGGGTGCTCTAGTGCAAGAAAAAGGGGAGAGCCAATCCGGGCCCGTCGACAAAAAGAGAAGAACAAACTGAAAAGAGCACTGTAATCGCCTCCATATTTCCTTAACAATGATCTAGTAGGACGTAGGGCCATTACCCGCGCTGGGGGCCTGAACCTGGGTACTTCACTGCGTTCCTTGATCTGTTGATCCCTAAAATCCCTCGTGCGAGAGTCATTAGGGTTTCCAACCGCGAAGACGCCCTCTACCGAATCCTATCCTCCATCCTAGGAGTAGTCAACCCTGTCCGTTGACGGGGTTCTGTCCAGTGAAATACGCCGACAACTGCCATGTCTTGACGACCCAAATGCTCCCTATTTCAATTATAAATATTCTACCAGAGGATGTCAGATTCGCAATCTCAAAAATATGTTATTTCTTCAATGCGATCTCTTGCAAGGTTATCGACCCTGATGTACTGGACAACTTACAGAGTGAGGTGGTGTAGACTCTATGTCACCTTGAGATACATTTTCCCCCGTTCTTCTTCGATGTGATGGTTCACCTTGTAGTACACTTTATTAGAGAGATTAAGATATGTGGACCTGCATTTCTACGTTACATGTATCCTTTTGAGAGGTATATGGGTATATTAAAGTCATACGTGAGGAATCAGTCAAAGCCTAAGGATAGTATCGTTGAAAGTTATGGGACTAAAGAGGTTATTGAGTTCTATGTGGACTATCTCGAAAAAAGACAAGCAATCGGTGTTCCTATATCTAGACATGAGGGCAGACTTGTTGGCAAAGGAATCGTTGGGTCGAAACTAATGAGGCCATGGTTTGATATGTATTGCAAAGCGCATTTGACAGTGTTGCAGCACAACGCAGAAGTTGGAGGATACGTCGAGCAGCACAAGTTGGTATTAAGGGAAGAGAATCCATATATGGATGAGATTTCTATCACGCGGGCACACAATGATAGATTTCTCACATGGTTCAAAGAACAGGTGGAGGTCTCTGTTAGTGAGAATGTGAAACGGTTGGCTGACGGATATAGATTTAATGTATAGACATAGCAGGGGTACGATATCAATGGGTACATATTTTACACTGAAAGTTAAGATTCTAAGGATACAGTTCAAAATAGTGGTGTAAGCATAGATGTTTTCTTTGATGATCATCACTCGAAAGGAGGATCCTCATCGGCAATGAAGTCGTACTACGGGACGATCAAAGATATTTGGGAGCTCGATTACAGAATATGTCAAGTTCCACTATTCCGATGTATGTGAGTGGGACTCACACATGGTCTGAACAGACTCGCCTACCAAGATGACCCATTTATCCTTGCGAAGCAAGCAAATCAAGTCTTCTACATGTGTGATACCGTCAATCCAAGGTTGCATGTCATCCTTCATGGCAAGCGGCGGATCGTTGGTGTTGAAAATAAAATAAATGAAGAAGAATACGACCAATTCGATAAAATACCTTCGTTTGCGGATGGGGCCTATCTTAGCAGGGTCGACGACGACACACATGGAACCAATTATGTGCGAGTAGATCATCAAGAAGGGCAGTATTGTAAATAAATGGACAATTGTAGATAAATGGACTGTTGCACTATTTGTAAAATATTTTTCAATGTATGCAGTGTATAAATCCAAGTTGAATAATTGCTTTTGTATATATGCTGTGAAAGAAAATTTGTGTCATATATTGTGAAAGAAAATTTCTTTGCATGAAATTATAGTTGCTTTATGAACCAATACTGATAATGTACATCAAAATTAGTTTTTGGTCTTGAACCGATACAAAATGATTGGCTCGAACCTTGCCTCCTCCCGCGCAATTTCATTGGTTGTTAATTGTCTGTGTTGGTTTTTTTGACTAAAACTGATAGAGATATTGTGACTGAGTAGTTTAAACTTGGCATTAAACAAATTAAAATTTAACGTTCAATAGAACAAAATTTGGTGTTTAACAAAATGAAACTTGGAAAATAAATAGCATTAATTCCCAAAGCTCACGCTATAGACAAATGTAGTTCATGCAATTTTGTTATGAACTCTATGTACTCATTTTTAATCCTACATTCATCACTACAGAAGGATTCGTAGTCCTCCCAACCGCAGGCCTCCTTCCGGTAGCACCATGGGCCTGCTTCAGCAACATAGGCTCCTTTCCCCGCACGCCAACCATTTTCCTCCATGCCAGGTTCTGGACCGTGGTGAGGACGATCTTCCTGCAGCGCTTGCACTCTCGGTTGATAGTTTTGGCCATGTCAATGCACGCGCAACCGCAGCGGTAGGCAACCCAATCGCTCCCAAGCTGGGCGAAGTAGCGCTTGGCCAGATCGATCTCAGCTCGGGCGGAGTAGAGGAGGCCAAGAACGTAAGCTTTCGCCTTGTCGCTGCCAGCGGCCGCCTGTTCGAGCCATGTGACGCCACGCTGCATGTCCTCATGCTCGGACTCGGAGAGTGCGGCCTTGTTAGAGTAAACCCTAGTTGTTTCCTCTCTTTCCCTAGTTTTCCTTTTCACAACTGCAGATCAATTCAGAGTTTGGTTCGGAACTGATTTGGTTCCTGACGCTTGACGTACCAAGCAGAAGGCCACCGTTAGGATGGAGATCATCGTCATGGTAGGGAACATGCGGTTGATCATCGGCCAACAATGTATCTAGAATTGTGTGACCCAAGCAAGGGGTCCCTGGCCATTCCTCCAAAATAATCTTAGCCTCTGCTGGTCTACCATTGTTGCCGAGGATGCCTGGCACCAAAGCGGCGAGGTCATCTGCATCCAAGAGGTGGCTCCATAGCGTGTATGATAGATTTAATCTTGTAATTTGGAAAGTTTGTTTGGAAAGCTTTCATTGAATCCGAGTAGTACAGGTTGTGTTACCGACTCGGTTGTTGAGTACCCTGCTATATAAGCAAGGCTTTGTACTCTTTGAAGTAATAAAATGAGAAGGAGCAATGTAATCACAAGGAGCTATGTATCTCAGTGGTTTGTGTGCTGGCTTGTAAATCGACTGTCACGGGTTCGATACTTGAAGGCTTTTAGTTGATTTTTGGTTTGTTTCTTTTTGTGCTCCAACAGTGTACGAGCGGCAGCCCGGGCGGTGAGGTGCATAGTTCCAGGATCATTGGCTCAAGGTCCACGCTAGGTCAGCACGTTCCCCACTGAGGAGGCCAAGGCCACTGACGACGCCTGCGAGATGTAGTTGCCGACAGCTCTGGATCAATGCAGCGGTGTTGGCAGCGGCCACGGGATCTATTTGGTGTTACACACATCAGATCGTGAGAAGCAGCCAGCGGTTGAAATTGATGCTGCTGATGAAGTCATGTGCGAGTCTAGGGCTGGCCCTGGGCCTAGGCAGCAGGGGCATCCACCTAGGCCCACGAAAGCTAGGGTCCCCTACCCATATATGCATACCTGTATATATACAGTATATAGCCTATATACTAAGGAACAGGCACAATGGCCCATATGGTCTATGCATGCATCCAGCGCTCGCTACCCTAATCAGAAAACGCACAACACATCGATTAGACTAGTAAATTTTTTCGTCGTAAAAGCGTCGTAGCGTGGCGTTTACCGTGAAAAAATATCTTTTTTTCGTGACATTTTATTGTTTAAATCGTTGAAATAATGAGCGAAACGGCTGAAAGAAAACAAAATTTTTCGCGGCGTAACACGCTGCCCGTGTCGTTTTTTCGTAGAAGTTTTTTTTCGGCGGCGTTCTATTTTTAAAATCGTCGAAATAATGAGCGAAACGGGAAAAAACAGAGAGATAGAGTTGTAGAAATATCTCTTTCAACGAATTATTTGGAAAATATTGTAGACTGAGCTGAAAAACCGTGATGGAGAAAAAGTCTAGAGGGAAAAGGGTGAAAAATTATTAGAGACGACAACTTTTTTTTGTCAAGTCTAAAAGTCTCTGTGATCACCGAGTAATAATCGTGTTTTAAAAAATATCAGAGATCGAGATGGGAAATCGAGTTTTCGTCGGCATTCTCGCGACGTAACACGCCGTGCGTGACGTTTTTTCGTAGGGAATTTTTTTTTGGTGGCGATTTATTTTTTAAATCGTCGAAATAATGAGCAAAACGGGAAAAAACAGAGAGATAGAGACCGAGCTGAAAAACCGTGGCGGGGAAAAAGTCTAGAGGGAAAATGGTGGAAAATCATTAGAGACGACAACTTTCTTTTGTCGAGTCTAAAAGTCTACGCGTTCACCGAGTAATAATACGTGTTTTAAAAAATATCAGAGAGCGAGATGGAAAATTGAGTTTTCGGCGGCTCTTTATTTTTTAAATTGTCGAAATAACGAACGAAATGGGAAAAAAAATAGAGAGCTAGAGTTGCCGAAATATCTCTGTCGTCGAATTATTTGGAAAATATTGGAGACCGAGCTCGAAGTCTAGAGGAAAAAGGGTGAAAAATCATTAGAGACGACAACCTTCTTTTGTCGAGTCTAACGCTCTACGCGTTCAACGAGTAATAATAGATGTTCTAAAAAATATCAGAGATCGAGATGGGAAATCAAGGTGGTAAAAAAGTCTAGAGATAGAGATGTACAAATATTTCCGTCGGCGAAAACATTTTATCCGGGGAAAAACGGAGAAAGGACCTAGACGTAAGAGTAAGGACCTGAATGTTACGTTTTTGGACCTGTCCGCTATCCTGAAAAATTAGAAAAGGGCTTATGCGCGATTTGAATTTAATGGGAGGTTCTTTCCGTAAAACGGCGCATGAGGGACCCGAACGCGAATTTAGCGTAAAAATCTTCATCTCACAGAATATTGCGAAGGACCTGTTCGTAATTTACAAAAGGATCAAATCGCGAAAAAAAATTTTGAGCCGAGCCTGCCGGCCGGCTCAAATCAACGACAGCAGCGGAACTTTGCCATCTATATTGAAGGTAGTATACGATGGATGTAGGCCACCTCCGTATTTTCCTTTACCCTTCCACTGCTTTTCTAGTCTTCCCCAAAATGGACGCCACCGCCTGTTGGGTCATTGCCATTAATGAAAGAGGTGAGCCCAATTTCATCAATTCCCCACCAATTCATCTTCAATTTCTTCACTCTGTTCTATTCAAAATCCCCTCATATAGTCATTGCATACATGATATGTTTTCTTGAATTTTTGTTTCTTGATTAGTCTCCAACGCAATATCTACACTATCAAGAACAAAATCTTAAATTTTCTTGTAACATTGCTTGCAATATTTTTTATATAAAGGTCTCCATTAGATTTGAGAGAGAATTAAAAAGAAGGGGATTGGAATTGCATATTTTGGTTAGTTGTTGATGGTAAGATTTCCTTTAGGTGATTTAATTATCTACGTTAGAGCTTTGCAATTGCACCATGCATGTGAATATTATGTGATGTGCTATTATGTTTTCAGAACCTTTTTCATATATCGTATGGTTAAGTCTTCATGGATACTTCTTGTTATAGTTTTGGTTCCTATCTAGTGGTCAAAATCCTGGTGCCTTTGTTCCTTGTGTAGCTCAACTCTTATGCTACTTCTGTGGTGAGATGACATCTAGAAAAGTATTTATCTAGGAGTGAAAAGGGAAAAAACCGAGTAAATGAGTTGATAGAATCCCAAAAAGAATCCATCGAAAAATTCTTTAGAATTAATACTGGTTATTGTAGGAAGTCTAAGGAATTGATCTTAGTTACTATTGAAGAACAACCTAATAAAAATTTAGGTCAAAATGATGATATTAATGAGGATGATAATAATTTGAATGGACACGAAAACTTAAATAATTCACCTAATGCAGAAACTACAAGTGTTGATAAAAAACCCAATTTTACTCTAGGTATTTATAATCTAAGAAACCATGACAACCTTGATAATAAAACAACAGGCATTTTATTGGAGAAGGAGCCTATAAGAGAACAAAATCTTGTACTCCCTCTAGATAATTTCACTAGGATTTTTCATTTGCTTATTATCTCTACTACTTCTAATTACGAGTTGGTGGTGGTAGTCCGTTCTCCCCCCAGCATACCCACGAAACCGTCATTGTCTCAATCTTCTACACATTGGCGAACAGAGAAAGTTTTAATTCGGTTGGATATACATGCATGTGTGATCTGTGCCATATCGGACTCTTATCTCAATTAGCCGATTCTATTTCCAAATACCGCACGGCCGATTCTTTTTCTATATACTAGACGCATATAGCTTTTGAGTTACCATGTGCCTTTAAGTTGCCATATGCATCCTTTGCATTAAATATTTACTTGCATGTGTAGATAAGATCATCTTTTTCTTTTTATCTTTTTCATTTGCTTATTATCTCTACTACTTTTAATTACGAGTTGGTGGTGGTGGTCCGTTCTCCCCCTAGCATACCCACGAAACCGTCATTGTCTCGATCTTCTACACATTGGCGAACAGAGAAAGTTTTAATTCGGTTGGATATACATGCATGTGTGATTTGTGCCGTATCAGACTCTTATCTCAATTAGCCAATTCTATTTCCAAATACCGCACGGCTGATTCTTTTTCTATATACTAGATGCATATAGCTTCTGAGTTACCATGTGCCTTTGAGTTGCCATATGCATCCTTTCCATTAAATATTTACTTACATGTGTAGATAAAATCATCTTTTTCTTTTTATCTAATCACGTATGGTCTTGATTCCTAGGCCAAATGACATGTGCATGGCTATGCATGACGCGACTAGATAAGTTTATTATCTCTCACTTCTCTACTAATTCTAATTAGTAGTTGGTGGCGGTACGTCCGTTCTTGTAGGATCGAAATTTACTAATATAGCAATCAGAGTGGGGGTGAACGATTGCGTGGAAGTTAAAATCAAATTTTTACGCCCCAAATCAGACTCAAATTGCTTGATTCGAATTCGACAAAAGTCTTATTGCACCAGACCAAAATCTTGCACTGCTGGACCAAATAAGAACATGTACACCGGACCAAATTCTTGCACCGCCGGACCAAATACAATTCGCGTCGGACCAATTAAAAATAGACTGATACATGTTCACTAAAATAATAATTTCTGAAGATCTCACTATTGGATTGATGTGAAATTTTAACTGTATAAAGTATATTCAATTCCGAAACTAATGCAATAAGAATCAACTCGATCAGATCTACGGATCGGGAGATATTACTTTTGCAAGATGACTGAATCAAATAATGACGAAAATTAAACTACCTACGACGAACCAAACTCCGTGATGTGCTCCCTATGCGACGGACCAAATCTCAGACGACAGATCAACTACGCTAGACCAAATCACGTTAAACACTTCACATGCAAGCGAATAAAAAATGATGACCCAGGCGCAATGTCTTTTTTACTTCCCAGCAGACAGCCGCAAAAACAACTAGTTGCCAGGAACATGATGAGCCGCCGGCCACCAACCCGTCGCAAGGATCTATAGGGCGCAAGAAGAATGTGTCACCGCCAGGAACTACGGGCACATACAAAAAATCTCCAGCCCAGTCACCGCCGGAAGAAATCGTCGCATAAACAAAAACAGTCGCGTGTCATAGAATCAAGACACCAGGGACGTAAGAAAGATTTTTATTTCTCTTTGTCTAATAACAGTACTCCAAACAAAAGAGTACAAACCCTTAAACCTTGGCTCTCTTTCCATAAACAGGAGACATCTCTCCATATTTGTACTGAGCAATCATAAAGAGATTGAATACAACTCCACGCCCAACATGGAAAGAGTTTGTATACAACTCCAATTGGCCCAAACATGGCCGAATACAATCTTTTGCACGCGTGTACAGCCCACATGCCATATTCACGTGACTAACCAGCTTCCATGTGAACTGTTCTCTAGCCTGAACATCCCGCATGATATCCTCGACCATCAAGACCTCGATTCCTCCCTGAATCTAGTCCCGAACCTCAGTTCCTCTATGAACCTAGTTCCAGTCCCGTCATCGATCACGTTCACCCTCAAGCAACACCTACACATGAATAAACAAGAAACAATTCCGAGTAGAAGTCCACGACTTGACTCAAAGTCAATCCATGCAACCACTTACACGAGCGCATTGCATTAAGCAAAACCACTATCATGCTATACAAGTATATCAAATAAACATTTGACACAGCATATGCACGAATACCACACATGCCATGATCGCAATCATTGTGCAATGCCAATTTTACCATCACGCCAATTTTTCAGCACATGATTTCACAATCTCCCCCTTGATGAAAACATTGGCAACACCATTTAGAACTGAACATTGGCATTCACCTCACAAGAAAAGATTTAAGAAATTTTATTTTAAAAAAAAAGCAAAGTGAAAAATCTCCCCCTAAAAAAGAAGAAAACAAAATGTGTGTGTGAATGTGCAATATGTGTCCAAAATTCACCCCCTTTGACAATGGATTCATCAAGATTTGTACAAAAGAGAGAACAAAATCTTTTTATTTATTTTTAGTTTGTGTTTTTTTATGTACTGAGCATTATATGTCATCCACAAATGTACCAATTTCATCACCAAGTCATGCTATCAAAAATACTTGCACCATCAAATCTACACATAAACAATGTAGAGTAAGCATAACTAGAAATCTAGTACTATTAATGATTTTTGCATAGCATGATCTCCCTTTCTCAACTACCTCAAAACCTAAAATTTTTGTGCAAATCATTGATACCTTTTTGTAAAGAAAAACTGATTTATTGATTGATTGCAACAATAACAATTACAAGGAATTATATGCACCATCAGCGTTACTTTTCAGCCATGCCAAGCAATCACAAGCTTAAGGTTTCATGGTTTTGGTCATACACAACCTCTTCTAAGTTCATATCAAAGTGCAATGATAAGCAGTCTCGTAAAGAAGAAGTGCGATAGCACATAACCTTGATCTTGCATTTATCAACAATCACTCTTTGAGTTTTAGCAATCAATTTTGTTAAATTTCATATTTAGCACTTTTTAAGCAGGATCAAAATAGCCAAGAAAGTTCAACCATGACAAGATTTAATTCAAGTTGTCATTCTATTTAAATAGTCATGTCGTAAACTATACCATATATGCATAAACATGAAGTGCAAAGACCTTGTAACATAAACATGGCTTCAAATGACATATATGTATGAAATACAATGCTCATTACCTTTTCATTTTTTTTGTTTTTCATTTAAGAAACACACAAAAAAAATTATGTTACAAAATCTTCAAAAACTCCCCCTCAAAAATAACCCATCGGATGAACTAACCCAAGTTCTCCCTGAATAAAAGCAAAACGAGAAGAAGACAAAGGTTTTGTGAAAATATCTACCAATTGATGTTCAGTATCCACATGATGAAGCACAATATTTCCCTTTTCTACATGATCTCTAAGAAAGTGAAATCTAATCTCAATGTGTTTTGTTCTAGAATGTTGCACAGGGTTCTTAGCAATGCATATTGCACTAGAGTTATCACACAAAGAGAACACTATCCAAGTTAACCCCATAATCTTTAAGTGTAGCTACTATCCAAAGAATTTGAGAACAACAACTAGCAGCAGACCACATATTGATTCAGAGAGCTTGATTGTGCAACAAAAGATTGTTTTCTAGATGACCATGCAATAAGAGAATTACCTAAGAAGTGACACGAGCCAGATGTAATTTTTTTATCAATTCTACAACCTCCAAAATCAGTATCAGAGAATGCTCTTAAACTAATGCATGAAGAAGCAGAAAGCCATATACCAAAATCTTGAGTACCATGAAGATACTTGATAATCCGCTAGACAGCTTGTCGATGTGAAACACGTGGGGAAGTTTGAAAGCGTGCACACAAGCATACAACAAATTGAATATCCGGCCTTGATGCAGTGAGATATAAAAGTGAAACTTATCATGCTTTTATATTCCTTTTGATCAACCATCTCACCATCTTCATCCGGATTAAGTGTGCAAGTGCCTCCTATGGGTGTCATGATCGGATTGTAGTTTTCCATCCCAAAGCGGCGAAGCAAATCTTTTATGTACTTACTTTGATGGACAAAGTACCTTCCTTCGTTTGTTTGATTTGTAGTCCCAAAAAGTAAGTTAATTCACCCATCATACTCATCTCAAATTCCTTCCTCATGATTTCTGAAAACTTAGACACTAAAACATGAGAGGAACCACCGAAGATGATATCATCAACATAAATCTGAACGAATAGTTGATCATTGCCTTGTTTGAGTAAAAAAGAGAGTTTTGTCAACTTTTCCCATTGTGAACCTCTTTTCAAGTAAAAAGGTTTTTAGCCTATCATACCATGCTCTAGGGGTTTGTTTTAAACCATACAAAGCTTTTGACAATTTGTACACATGATCTAGAAACTTAGAATTTTCAAAACCAGGTGGTTGCTTAACATATACCTCCTTATTAATATAGCCATTAAGAAAAGCACTTTTCACATCCATTTGATACAATCTAAAACCTTTAGATGCATCAAATGCTAAAAGAATTCTAATGGCTTCAATTCTAGCAACAGGAGCAAAGGTTTCATCAAAATTTAAACCTTCAACTTGAGTAAAACGTTGAGCAACCAATCTAGCTTTATTCCTGACAACAATACCATCCTTACTTTGTTTATTTTTGAAACCCATCTAGTTCCAATTATATTAAAATCAGGAGGAGGTGGAACAAGTTTTCAGACTTTATTACGCTCAAAATTCTCTAATTCCTCAAGCATGGCATTGATCCAAGATTCGTCAATTAATGCATAAGATATATCTTTGGGTTCAAAAGAAGCAACAAAAGCAGAGTGAGCATGAGAATCAGAAGCAATAAACCTGGATCGGGTGACTCTCTCATTCAAATCTCCAATCATCTGTTCAGGTGGATGACTCCTTTGAATATGCAAAGGAGCTACAATTTCAGAAACTTCTCCTTCTCCTTCATTTTCAGCATGTACAGATGATGTTGTAGCTTGAAGATGCTTTCGGTTGTCGTGATGTAGTTGTAGGTGCCAAAGGTGCTATAGCTGGTTGTGCAATAGGAATCAACACTTCGTCCTCAACATCATCATTAGGGGTGTAAATGGGTTAGGTATTACAGGCCGTGCCGTGCGGATGCAAAATTACCCTAATGGAAAACTATTTTACATTACCCGGGTATGGGTGCGAATGAGTAGTACCCGGGTAGGTTAGATTCAGGTTCGGGTCGGGTACAGGATCGGTAATACCCGACGAGTACGGGTCAGATTCGAGTACCCAGATAATTCTCACAATCCAGGTACCCTACGGGTACTACTAATTCTCGAAATTTCGGTGAAATTGCACTGACCAAAAAATAGTACAAACGATGTCAAAAAATTTTAAAATTTTTTTAAGGTTCTTGACACATTAGAGATGTTATCATTAAATTTTTAGGTGATTATCAAATCTGTGAAGTTTTTAAAAATTCAAACATTGCTACTATCCTGATAAAACGCTGGCCGGCAAGTTTGAACCGAATGAAAATTAGAACAAACGAGGTTATAAAATTTTGAAATTTTTTTTGGATGGTCCTGACATATATATAATAGTGTCATAAAATTTTCATATGACGATCAAATGTCATGAAGTTTTAAAAATTCAAAAGGTACTACTGTCCTGTTAAAAGGCTTATTGGCAAATTTGAACAAAATGAAAAATTATCCAAACTATGTTATAAAATTTTTAAAATTTTATATAATGATACTGATCAAATTATTAATCTCTCATAAAAATTTGAGATCATGATCACACTCAAGAACATTTATAAAATTCTGACAAGGTAAATGTCTCAATTATGTTGTACTTGCTATCAACCTAAACAAGAGGAGGAGCACATGACCTGGTTTCCTAGACTACGGACGCTTGTGATTTCACGTTGTCCAAAACTATTATCATTGCCTCCTATTCCTTTGGGATTGCCCCAAGTTCCTCTCCACCAATTCAACTATGTGTTGAACTATATATGTGAATTTCACTTTATGTATTGGACTTTGTGTGTTTATTGAACTCCATATGTTTGATTATGTACTATTTGAACTCTTTGTTGGACTATGTATGTTTGTTAGACTATACAACATTATCTATTGTATTATGTGATGTACTAGTGTAATAGTTGGATTGTTTTCATCGCATGTTTTGATCCTAGGTATTTCGTGCACCACCCGATAAAGTACTCGTTGTCTATATTATACCCGTCCGCACACTACCCGAAACCCGATTTCTACCCGTTTGTAGAAAATGCTACCCGTTACCCGTACCTTACCCGATTTTTACTACGTGCCGTGCATGCAGGAGAAAAAATAATAGGGTAGGGTATGGGATGATCTACTACCCGCCCGTACTCGACCCATTTACACCCCTAATCATCATCATCAACAACAAAGATACTCTCCCCCTGAACATATGCATCTGTACCTGCATCAATTGGACTAGTGCTTGGATTAGCCTCATCAAAAGTAACTTCACAGGTTTCTACAATTCTGTTAGTCTCCAAAACAAGTGCACGATAGCCACGTGTATGAGCAGGATATCCAAGAAAAATACCATCAGTTGATCTAGCTTCAAATTTATCAAGATTTCCAGATTTCAAGACAAAACATTTGTATCCAAAAACTTTGAAATGAGATACACTAGGTCTATGACCAAAACGAAGCTCATAAGGAGTCTTGCCTAGTTTTGATCTCAAAAACACTCTATTAGAACATAGCATGCAGTTGAAATCACTTCTTTCAACTACACCATTTTGTTGAGGCACCCTCGATGAAGAAAATTGATGATTTATTCCTTTCTTAACACAAAAGTGATCAAACAAAGAATTTTTAAACTCAGTTCTATTGTCACTTCTGATAGCTCTAAGTGCTCTTGGGTGATCAATAGATAGTCTAATAACAAGACATCTAAAATCATCTAAAATAACAAAAAGCCTCATCTTTAGATACCATAAAATAAACCCAAGAGTATCTAGAATAATCATCAACAATAATAAGTACATACTATTTGCCACCAAAACATTGAACTCGAGAAGGTCGAACCGTGTCAAGATGTAGTAGCTGTTCTGGAGCATTTGTCATCACCATGGTAAGAGGTGAATGTGAACCTGCAGTCATCTTACCATGTCTACAAGAAGAGCATACTAAATCACTATCACCCTTAAGCTTAAGCAAGCAACGTATCAGGTCTAACCCACTTACACGAGTAAGATGATCAAAACCAACATGACCAAGTCTACAGTGCCAAAAGAATAAATCTTTAGAAACATTGGCAACTAGACACTTATGCTTAGAAGAAGGTGATAGATAAAAATCAGCTTTAAATACTCTTTCAAAGCATGTGTCGATGTATTCTACACCGGGGTACTCTCTCCACCGCTATCAGGTAGGACTACAGGCGCAAGATACAGAAAGAAGAAGGTTCTGTGCAAAGGACTCAACCGGCTGAAGAGAGGCTTGGCGGGCGACCAGGACATGTGGTCGCCCGGCGGGCAAGCAGGCGACCAGGGCCCAACCCCGGGCGACCAGGATGCGTGGCCACCCGAAGAGCAGCCGGGCAACCAAGCTATGTGGTCATCCGGTGAGCTGGTGGGCGCATTGTCAGTCATCCACGCAGACAGGGTTGAGGAGCTTTCGCCCGAAGCCTTCACCCGGATCACAGCATATCATGGACATTAAATGCGCATGGGAGCCATGAAATGCGCATGGGAACCATTAAATGTGCAGAGAGCCGTTACAATGCGCTTGGGAGCCATTAAATAGGCGTGGCTCCCTGACGCTATGATGACCTGTCCCTCCGATTGAGCTAGCTCCACCAACTCCCTTTCCATCTACACCGCCTAGGGTGAGCCGGGGAGACGCGTGTTCTAGGTGTTTGTCACGTAGCGTCCGAACCCCTTCCCTCGGGCAATTCGAAGACAGGTGGTGTTAAGTAATGGCGCGGACAAAGAGGCTCGGGAGGACAGTAGCGATAGGACTCGACACAATCAATATAATTAATGTAAAACCACTCCCTCCACTTGCCCTAGCTAGTCCTAGGAGTATATAAGGGAGCTAATGTGCATGGGGGGATGGAGGTCGGTCGATCAGTTCATAACAGAGAAGAAATCCAAAGCTCGAACAATCGAAAGATCGGGCGAACTGAGAACAAGTGGTATACTAGAGCAACACGAGCTTGAGCAGGACGTAGGGCTATTACCCGCATTGGGGGCCTGAACCTGGGTAAATCCCGGTGTGTTCCCTATGTGTTCTTGAGTTTCCTTTCCTGCTCATCCCTAGAGGAGATTTGAGAGTGACTCGAACCAATATTGTCTGGCAAAAACACACCGACAGCGTGAAATCCTGAACACAAGATCACCTGAAGCATCTAAAACTTTGCATTCATTTTTCTTAAAAAATACTTCGAGATCTTCATCAATTATTTGTGAGATAGAAAGTAAGTTTGAAAGACCATGTGGAGGTCTATCCTTGGGTGTGATGAGTAATTGACAATATTTAAGATTGGTTTGATTTGAAATTGAGTTTGATTTGAATTGGATCTTCAAATTAAAGCAATTTGAGTGTTGGT
Organism: Guadua angustifolia; assembly: GCA_036346375.1. Lineage (NCBI taxonomy): Eukaryota > Viridiplantae > Streptophyta > Magnoliopsida > Poales > Poaceae > Guadua > Guadua angustifolia. The sequence goes on along the minus strand of JAYEVE010000692.1, from coordinate 36,571 downwards.
TGCTTCTCCTAGTGCTACCGGCCTGGGGGTGGTAACACCAGACCTTTGAGAGAAATTATGATTGATTAATGATTTTGGAATAATCATTGAATATATGTGTGGGCATTGCTATGTGAAAGGTTTTTCCTTGTCTTTGATGGTTGTAGGGTGACGGTGCTAGGTCATGGTGAGGCGGAGGATGACTAGGACTAGGCGAGGAGTGTCGGAGGTCCAGACGGTCGGGAGATCACCGGAACATGATCAGAGATGGAGTCCGAGCAAGCCAAGAAGACAAGGAAAGGAGGAGATGCTAGCTAGACGCTGCGTGGATCAAGGAAGGACGTCGGATTGCGGTCTAGTTGATAGGTTAGCGGGTCTAGGTAGTATGCTTTGAAAACCATGCAAGAAAACCCGGTATGTGTGTGTGTTTTGGGTTAGCCCTTGCATGGTCGTGTGAGTGGGAAAATCCTAGCCCTTAGATGAGTTCTCTAGGGTTGAGGGCTGCATCTAAGGGTGGTAGGTGACCCAAGAGTAGTATAAATAGGGGTAGAGGGGTAGCCTTCTCCCCTTGAAGGTTGTAGAGGTTTTTGTGCTCCTTTGAGCTTTGTCCACCTTGTTGTGAGGCTTTGTAAACCTCTTCCTTCCAGAAATGCAAATCTTTTTCATTCATGCTTGAATTTACAATACGCACTTACTTTATGTCTTAAGTTCATCATTTAAATTCAGTATTTAAATTCCTGCAATTTACTTTCTCGTAATTTACTTTCTTGCAATTTGGATTTGCCTCCCCTCTTTCTAAATGAAGATCTTTGATGTTTTGAGTGTGCTCATATGGTTTTAGATCTCTTTTGCACTCTAGGATAGAGTAGATATCATCTTTTCTTTCAAGTTGCAACTCTATCCAGAACTTGTTCTTCGCGCAGTAGTCAGTATTTGATTTTTATAAAAACCTATAAAAATCTTTTTTAAGTAATTATTATTTTATAAGGTGTAATACTTTCATATCCATCTGTAGAAAAATTTTGGAGTCCACTTGTTGCACCGTTTGGGCGCCATGTGATGAAAATCGAGCCCCAAACTTTGTGCTCAAAGTTTCTAACTATTTGTGTTCTTTGATTTTTGGTGATTTTTTTGTAAGGATTTTTGAGGTGATATTTGGTTGAGTTCTTCATGACTCATTTTTTCATGTAGATAAAAATTATCAAAATTTCTTGAGCAACAAAAACCCACCAACCATCTGTTCTAATTGAGGACAGTCTCTGGAAATTCTGCTTGCTTTTCTGAAAGTAAATTTTGTTATTTGAATTGATCTCCTTTCTAAAAGTAAGAGTTGAATTGATTCATTTTTATTTTGGACACTAGACAACCTGGATTGTGACTCAAAATCCCTACATATTCTAAGGTACTCATCCATGCAAGCTAGGGGTACACATAGTTGTCTAGTTGTTCAGGTTTTTCACGATTTCCTTTGCGTGATCCTTTCGAGGTATTAGTTGGAGTATTTTGGGGGAAAATTTTATTTCTGACCATTCACCCCCCCTATTCACCATCTCGATCCTTCAAAGTTATATTTCAAGTTTTCAACAAGAGCCACATCCTTGAACATAAACTTGTCATTTACTTTTACTGTACCTTTTGCCATGACAGAAGTGAAACAAGCATCTCCAAAAGTAACACTTTCAGCACGAGATGCATGAGTGAGAGAGGAGAACCAATTTTTATCACCGGACATGTGCGTGAGCATCCGGAATCCACTAGCCAAATGTTCTCCTTCCTCGCGCGAGAAGTCTACATAAAAATAGAAAATGTCGAGGCCTCAGTACTAGGGTTAGAAATAAGATGTTTAGGAATCCAGTACTGTCGACAATCGGGACCGCCGACTGCGAGAAATAAGATGGGGGGTCAGTGTGATACGGGACCCGAGCTGCGCTTCGCTCAAACGGAGGAAAAGTGTAGACGTGGCGATGGTCGGAGCAAGACGACAACGAGCGGGAGACAAAGGTTTATACTGGTTCGAGCCCCTGTGAAGGTAATAGCTCTACTCCAGTCGCCTTGCAGCAGTGATTCTCATTATATTGGTGTACAGGGACGTGTTTACAGCTCAAGTTTAACAATGGCTACATCTAAGCTCGAGCTATGGCGTGTTGTGTGTTGTCTTCGTGTCCTTCAAAGGACTGCGCACCCTTGGACTTTATACTTCCTCTGCATGCAACGGACAGGAGAGATTCCCGGGAAGTGGCCTTCATGCATGTTGAGGACTGGAAGTTACGCTCCGAACTTGTTGCACGCACCTGCTCCTCCCCCACGACCCGCGCCTTGGGCAACCGCCGGTCAAATGCTCGATCCGAAATCCAAGGGTGGACTACGGCTCCGAACAAGGGCTCGCCCGAGCTCGAGGTCAAGCGGGGCTGTGCTCGGGCCCAACGCGCTCTAGGTCGAGCGCCTCGGCACGCATCCAGGTCATGGTCGGGGGCCTCCCGAGCTCGGGGGATCCGTTGACCGTGCGCCGGCCGGTCAAGGGACGCCCAGCCCTCGTCAGCTAGCCCCCGAGGCTTAAGGTCGTGGCCGGAACACGGGCCAGCCTTGAGTCTCTATAGTCGGTGCCATCTCCCAAAATTCTCTTGAGGTCGAGGTCAGGCGGAAACGTAACGCCAGGCCGTGAGGAAGCGACACCTAGCGCCTCTTAATCTCCGGAACCCGATGCGGATCTGAGCAGTTGGTGACACTGTTGTGTCTCGAAACCGCTTGACCAGCCTTAATTGCTCTGTCAAATCGTGGCGGCGTGCCCTTGAGCGCCGTGGACTAGTTTCATTGGCGCAGACCTTTAAACCTGAAATCGTGGCGTCTCTTGAGGAACTTCCGACCAGCCGTCGTCTTCAAGCCTCTCGCCCAAGCAAAAAACCTCCCCCTTCGACCGAGATCGCGCGACGCCATGGCCAATCTAGGGAGGAGCACATTGTCGCCTTCAAGGATGAAGGAACTCGAGACCCTGGGACTGCTCGATCCATTCACATGGCGGCTGCCGGGCAATGAGACCGAGCCGGCCCCCAGGGACGACAAGATCGTCTGCACCGAGCACTACGTCCTCTTCGGTCTGCGGACCCCGGAGAGTGAGTTCCTCTCCGTGGTCCTCACCAGTAGCGAGATCGAGCTCATAAAACTGGTGCCGAACTTCATTCTTACTCTCGCCATCTTCTCCCACCTGTGCGAGGGGTTCCTTGGAATCCTTCCCAACCCCTCGCTCTTCTTCCGGTACTTCAGCCTCTTCCGCTCCGGGAAGGACCCCGTGGTCGGATGCCTCTATTTCTGACAGCGGACAGGGCTCAAGTGGTCCTTCCCCAAGATCCAAGCTCGGGACTCCCTCGGCCGTGGTCCGAGCAGTGGTTCTACTCAAGAAAGGGGAACTCGGCCTTATTGTCATCTGAGGAAAGCCGTCGGCGGAAGAAGGAGACCCCAGAGGCGGATGACCCCGAGGCCGATGGAGAGGCCATCGCCGCCATACATCTCTGCACTGAGCGTTGTCTCACCGGGTAGGCGATCGCCGTCGACTTCCTGCGGAATAGGGTGTCCCCCCTGCGGAGGCGGACGCACCCGTTCTACGAGATCCAAGGGCGCCTCGACTCGACCCGTGAGGGCACGACTGGTAAGCAACCCCGCCTCGTGTTCTTGCTTGAGTCTGCCCCTCGACCCTTTTTGAAGAGCATTTCCCTTTACAGCGCCGTTGGAGTCTTGGGTTGCCGCCGGGATGAGCGAGATGTTCGAAACTGGCGCTAACTACTCCATGGGCAGCGGTGTCCTCAAGAACGTGCTCACGGAAGCCGAGGTAAGCCATCCCGACCAATGGCTCGACCCGAGTGACCCTGGGGCCCTCCCTGATCCTTTCAAGTTCGCAGGACCATCAGGAGCTGTTCAACACGGCCAGGCGAATGCTCCCGCTGCCCGGGATGGGCAAGAGCAAAAAAGGGAAAAAGAGACCTTCCCCGACCGACGCGGACCGCCAGGAGGCGAAGAAAACTCACGTCGAGTGGGGTGACCGCGCCATGGTAAGGATCCTGCTGGTCGAGCCCCCGAGCCCGTGCTCGTGTGCCTTGCTGGTTTGACGTGTTCTCCTTCTTGCAGCAACAGAGCGCAGCGGCCGCCGCTAGGACCTCAAGCCCTCCCCCGGCTTCGGGTCCTCAAGCTCGGAGCCCCGCCGCAGCGGACGACGTGGAGCCGGCGCGGGCCCCGAGACCCCTGGCCCCGAGGATGCGCAAGCGAAGTGCCCCACCAGCCTCAGGGCAACGAGACCTTCGCCGACCCTCAACGAGGCGGAGGCTGGCGACCCAGGTAAACTCCTGGCTTCCCGGACCATACAGTCTCCTCCGCATCTCTGGCTTAGTGTATGTCTTTCATCGTAGACTTCGAGCACCCGAGCTCGAAACTTGCCCGTTTTGATGATGGCTGTTGTCCAAGGCGAGTCCGAGTCCGAGGAGGAGGACACCTTCGAATTGGTCCCGCGCCTCCCCTTGCGCCCAACGCGGACTCCATCGGGGTCGCCGAGCCTAGTTCCGGTCGGCGAGTTCGACCAAGGCCTCGACGACACGGACGGGGAAGAGCCCCAGCCCGCGACCAGCGTGGATTTTGACACCAGTGAGACCCACGATGTAGCTGCCGTCGTCGACCTTCCCGAGGCCGCCGCGAGGGAGGACACCCAGAGCTTCGTGGCTGCGCCCGAGGCGATATCCCGAGCTCCCCCGACCACGGCCACTCCGGGTGCCGAGGCCGCGATTTCGCCTGCCACCGAAGGTGACCAGGCCGCAGGAGCTCCGCAGACCTGCCCAGAAGCGGCTGCGTCGGGTGCTAAGTGTTGGTGTTATGCCCTTGAGGCAGTCATATAGATGATTGTAACATGACTATGCTTATGAATAATAATATGATTATTGGTCCAATGAATGTATATCATTATATTGATCAGCAAGTATGTGACTTGCTTATGAAACTCTCTACTTATTGATATAATTACATGTAAGTATCTCTCGATCGGGTATCATCGTATAGGACAACGATGAATAGATCAAGACATGTATTGATCGATGATTATGTTTCATAGATCATAGGATATGGAGATATCATCAATACATGTGAACTCATGATGAAGAACATGGGTTAGATAGACCCGAAATGGGACAACTGCGAGAATGTTACATTCTTATGTGTCATCGGTGTATCTCATACATAGTGGATGTATGATCCTTAGACTGAGATTGTCACATTCCCTACATGTGTAATAGTTTACCTTGGGGCCACAAACGCTATTCCCTAACCGGATAGTTATAAAGGTAGCTTTCATGTTTGCTATGAAATGTGCGAGAGGGAAGTGGGCGATCAAGATGGAATTTGCCACTCCGATTATAGCGGAGATATATGTCTAGGCCACTCGTGTGATATGATTAAGGAAGTGCATGGCCATGCCGTGATTGAGAAGTCAATCACATCTTATTAATATATCACGGATCACGAAGATGGATTGAACTATCAAAGGATGACATACTTCTCGCCTTGAGTTCGATCTTCATATAGTTTGGCAAAGGGATTATTACATGAGTACTTTTGAAAGGTTCTATCCGATTTGATCATATGTGTTTGGGAGTTGGCATGCTCGCAAGAACCGCCGCCGACTATTGGATTGGAAAAAGGGTTTTAGAATCTATGTCCAAATGTACATGAACCTCTGGTCACACACTTAGCGGGCTGGGCCGCATTAATTCGGATTGGATCTCGTAATTAATGGACCTCGTGGGCTTAACACGATGGGCCACGGCTTAGGGTTTCGTCGGCGTGGCTATATAAGGAGAGGAGAAGGGTGGGCGTGCATGCTATTGCTCACGTCCGTAACCCTAGCCTCCACCTCTCATTGCCCTTGCCCGGCGACAGCGGTGCTTGCATCGCGCGACGCGCGGCGTTCCATCCGGGGCGTGTGATCTGCGTGGTGACGCTACTACTGCGGCGTGGTGAGGGCGATCGCGGCGAGGGCGATCCTGGCGAGGACGATCTGCGGCGAGGGCGATCGCGTGAGGGCGATCCGCGGCGAGGACGATCCACTACCAGCGCGAAGGATTCCATAGCTGGCGCGTCTAGTGGTAATCAATCTGTGATCCCTTTCTTGCGGTAGCTTTTACGGTTATCGGTAGAAATTTTAATTTATGCTAGCGTAGCATACCGCGTTCCCCAACACTAAGGCGCGACATCCCGACCACGAGGTCGAAATCATGGCGGATCCGACCGCCGTCCCCTTGGCGCCGGAGACGGGTGGGGCCCCGGCCGTGGAGGCCGGGACTAGTACTGCCGCCACGCCCTCCCCCGTCATCGGGTTGAACCCCCCGTAGGAGGCAACGGACGACCAGGCCGACCCCGGGATGGGAACTCAAGTCCCTGGCCCAAGCGCGCCAGCGGTGGTCGAGGTCGACCTCGACATTGGTACGGTGGTCGACGAGGAGGAGGAGATCCCTCGCGATCGTATTGACGACCGCGAGGAATTTACCCGCGCATGCCTGGAAGGCCATCTCCACAAGGTAAGGGTCTTCCCGCACGCTTCGCGACTTGTAGTCTGAGCTCCTTGTCCCCTCTCATTTTGGGCCACCCTTTTCGTCGTGAAGGTGATCGACCATGCCTCTCGAGGGCTACAAGGCCTTGAAGAGCACGCTGACGTGCTGAGGGGCCTCCTGAACACGATAAAGGTGCGGGAGGTTGAGCGCTCCAGGCTCATTTGGACCATCGAGGTCGAGCAGGAGGAGCTCGAGCAGAAGACCCAAGAGCTCGCCGACCTGCGCCAGACAATGAGGACACAGGAGGTAGCCCACGCGGCCGAGCTAGAGTAGGCCGAGGCCTCGAAAGACACGCTTTAAAGCCGTGGAGCAAGCGCGCACGTTAAAGGCGCTCGAGGCAGCGGGCTAAAGTCAGCTCAAAAAAGGCTGCCCAGAGCGGACGTCTTCCTCGCCAAGGCGTCCCGAGCTTCGAGGCCAAGGTCTTGGAGCTCAAAAAAAGCTCGGCGTGCTAGCAAAGGCGGTCGAGGACGAAGCCAAAGTCGGCGCGCTGGAAGGCCACCGCGGATCGATCGTCCTCCTCGGTGAAGCGCCCCGAGCTCGAGGCCAAGATCTCGAGCTCGAAGGAGGCTCTAAGCGCTAAAAGAGCGCGGCGGCGCTATGGCTCAGCTCAAGATGAGCGGCGCCAAGACTGCGGATGCCTCCACGGTAGCCCTCGAGAACAGGCGGTATCGCTGCCCGAGAGGGCGAGGTCGCCGAGCTCGGCGAGAAGCTTGCCCGCGAGATGGCCGAGTATAAAAAGCTCTTGAAGACAAAGCGTGTTAATAGAACGTGATTTGTTTTGGAGAGCGGGAAAAATTATCGTCTTGTTTTAAGCTTATAGTCGAGGATATTTGGTGTTAAGTCCTTTCGCTCCTAGTCGTGCACAGTGGGTCGTATGCCAACAGATACCTTTGTCCACCCCGTTGGGTCCGAGGTCGAACAACGCCCGAGGCGCAAAATTTGTACACTAACAAGCGAACATAACCTCGCGGAATAGTGAAAAGGTCAGTATGGGACATGGATGTGACGAGGCGACACCAACAAAGAGGTGGTTACGCCCGGACCAACGTCCGAACCACGACCGTGATTGTGCGCACTGCCCGACAGTCAAAGTGGCGAGGCTTTCGGCTCGGGCCCAGGCATAGGGGAGAGCTAGATTGCGAAGAGGTTAAACTTCGTTTAGCTCTTCCTTTGGGGTGAGCGTCAAACTTGCGACACTTAGACTAGGAGGCGAGCAGCGCTGCGTCTGAAGGTCGTGGTAAGTAGAAAAAAGGAGTCTCGGAAAAACGGTAGCAACACAAGCGGACATAAAGGGCGAAAATGGAAGAAACGACTTTATTGAAATGTAAGGTATAGAGGTTACATAAAACTTCCCAAGTGATCTATGTTCCACGAGCTAGAGAGCTCTCGCCATCGGGCATCGCTGGCCGTAAGCCCGTGCGATCTGTTGAAACAACTCTATAGGGGCCTCCCACTGTGGGGATAACTTGTTGGTCTTTGGGCGAGCCTGAACCCGGCCTCGGGGCTAGGTCCCCAACAAGGAGCTTCCTAGGTCGTATCGGCCAGAGACGCATGTTCTTGAAGAGCTTGCGGTAGTCGTTGATTGTAGCGATGCACGGCATCTTACTTCTTCTGCGAGGGTAAGGTCGAGACCGTTCGTGCTTTCGAAGTCGACTTGGTCGACCAAGTGACCTGGCGAGCCAGTAGAATTCTCGGGAGGCGGGGCGGCCCGGTCGAACACGGCCGGAAGGGTGTGGACCACGTGGCTCGGCTTGTCGTGGGTACGAATAGACCATAGGGCGGTGGGAAGTTCGTCCACCAGGTCTTGCCGTGGCGTTCAAGCTCATCTACAACTCGTTTCTTGGCATACTGGGCGATTTGCGGTTGGCGCGTTCCATTTGCTCCGTTGCTGTTCGGGGATGAGCCACCGCGAAGCATATTTTGATGCCGAAGTTCCTCGCAAAACTCCTAGAACAACTCACTAATAAACCGGGTACCGTTGTCGTTGATAATTTTGCATGGAACCCGTGCACAGTGACCACGAACAATCGGAAGAAACGAGCGGCGCCCGGCGATTATGGTCGAGACGGTTCAGCTTCTATCCACTTGGTGAAGGTATCAATAGCGATGAATAGGAACTTCTTTCCCCCCACAAGCGAGGAAAAGGGCGAGGATGTCCAGCCCCATGTCGAGAAGGGCGGCGGCGGGATGGTCGGAAGCGTAAGCGGGCTGATCGACTTTCGGGCGTGGAATTAGCATCTGCGGCAAGTGCGGACGATATCGTGAGCATCTTGAAGTCTCGCTCGCCAATAATACCCCATGCGGAAGGCCTTGCCGACCATAAATCTGTCTGAAGAATGTGCTCCTGAGAGGCTGAATGGATGTCATTTAGTAGGTACTTACCCTCCTCTATGGAGATGCACCGCGTTAGGATGCCGAAAACATTTCGCCTGTAGAGCTTGCCCTCGACGAGCGTGTATAGACCCGCCCGGTGCTTGACTCGGCTCCTCTCAGCAGGGTCAGGTGGTAGGTCGCCCCGAGCAAGGAAAATACGGATGGATTCGGCCCAGGAAGGTGTACCTGCGACCACGGTGAGCAAGACCTCCCGGTCGGAGATCGACGGAGCCGCCAACGTTTCCAGAATGACGTCGGGCGGGATCTCGTCGGAGGAGAAGGCGAGCTTGGAGAGGAAATCGGCGCTGGAGTTGTCCCTCCTGGGAATGTGATTGAGTTCCAAGTTCTGAAACCACTTCTCCATCTTGCGCACCTCTGCAAGGTACTGTGCCATCGAGTCTCCCGAGCATTGGTACTCCTTGTTGTATTGATTGACGACGAGCTGGGAGTCACCCTTGACAACCAACCGGCGGACGCCCAAAGCTTTGCAAGCTCGGAGGCCCGCCAAGAGAGCCACGTGCCTCGGTGAGTCGCCAGCGGTGTGAGAATAAGGATGCGGCCCGAGCGCTTGAAGGACCTCGAGCGTCAAAGAACATGACCCAAGGCTTTTAGTCCTCGACCTCGGGCTCGGCGCCCGATTATGGCCTTTCCTGCCGACCACGAAGTCGGCAAGTACTGTGACTTGATGGTTGTTCGGCGCGACGACACGACGTCAAATGCCGCCAGTTCCATAGCCCACTTAGCGTCGCCCGCCACTGTCTGGTTCATAAGATGTCCCCGGCGGAAGTTGCTCGGACCGACCACGAAATGCGCTGAAAATAGTCACGGAGCTTGCGCGACGCCATGAGGAAACATCTGGCAGCTTTTGTACTGCATGGGTAGCGCTCGCCAGCCGTAGACAAGACCTCGTGACGTAATAAATTGGGTGCTGCTGAGACCCCCGTTCCACCACCAGGACGGCACTAACAGCGTGGGTGGTGGCCGCGAGGTAGAGCAACAACCTCTCACCAGGTTGTGGCGTTGTAAGGAGGGGTGGGGACGACAGGTACACCTTCAGCTCGTCGAAGGACCGCTGCGCCTCTGGAGTCCATTCGAAGCCACCGTTCTTGCGCAGAGTTTGGAAGAATGGGAGCCCACACTCGCTGAGCCTCGAGATAAACCTGCTGAGGGCGGCCATGCGGCCGGTGAGGCTCTGCACCTGCTTGACCGAAGTCGGAGGCGCCATCCTCTCGATCGCCTCGATCTTCTCTGGATTCGGGCCGACCCCCGAGCCCTCGATCATGTAGCCGAGCACCTTCCCCGACGCCACGCCGAATACGCACTTTTCGGGATTGAGCTTGATCTTGTGCCTGTTCAAGTTGGCGAAAGTTTCCTCGAGGTCGCGAACGTGGTCGCCCTCAGAGGGGCTCTTGACGATGATGTCGTCCACGTAGACCTCAAGGTTCCGCCCGACTGGGGTTGAACGTCTTGGTCATCGACGTCAAACGTGGCCCCGCATTGCGGAACCAAGCGACATGGTCGTATAGCAATAGGTGCCAAACGGCGTGATGAAGGATGTCTTGCTCGCTGCCGACCGCCACCTTGATCTGGTGATATCTTGAGTAAGCATCAAGAAGCTCAACATCTTGGCATTTGCGGTGGAGTCGGCGATCCGGTCGATCTGCTGAAGCGGAAGTTATCGCCAGCAAGCCGAGTTCAACCCCGTATGGTCGACGCACATTCTCCACTTTCCTCCCTTCTTTTGCACGATGACCGGGTTGGCCAGCCATTCGGAGTAGTTAATCTCACGGATGAAACCGGCATTCAAGAGCTTGTCAAGATTCTCCTTGATGACCGCGACCTTCTCCGGGGAGAAGCGACGCAGCTTCTGGCGCACAGGTCGAGAGCTGGATCTCACCTGCAACTTGTGCTCGATCACCTCCCTCGGAACGCCGGGCATGTCCGCGGAGTTCCTGCGAATATACCCTTGTTGGTAGCGAAGGAAGGTGGCGAGCTCGAGTTCCTATTTGGAACTCAAATTTCGAGACGTGGATGCACTTGGTCGGTCGCCCTCCTCGGCGCACGCCTTCGCCGCCCACTGGCCGGATCGCCGCTCGGCGGGCGTTCTTCCCCGTCGCCTCTGGACCGCGCTGGGGCAGCATGCCTGCAAGTGCCAAGGCCTTGGTCTCACATTCATGCGCCGCCTACAGGTCACCTTGCACGGTGATGATGCCGTTTGGGCCAGGCAGCTTCATACATCGATGGCCATAATGGTTGGCCGCCATAAACTTGACCAAGGCAGGCCGCCCGAGAATGGGGTTGTACGGGAGGTCACCCTCGACCACCTCGAAGGTGACCCGACTTGGTGCGGAAGTTGTCAGAAGTCGCCCGAAGGTAGCAGGCAAGACCACCGCCCCAGGAGATGGTCGAGCTCGGGTGAATGATCGAAGAAGGGTATGGCGATGCTCTTGACCTTTGACCGGGAATCTGCATCCGGCCAAGCGCTCCCGCTATAGCAAGTTGAGAAACTGCCGCCGTCGACCATGACGCCAGCTCGACCGCATGTATTGCTAATGGTCGAAGTCACGACTAAGGCGGTCTTCGTGTCTCGAGCCATACACAGAGAGCGTCCTCTGGAGAAAATCTTGTGGCCCGGCCCACTTGCAAAAGTCGCTCGACGGGCCTCCCAGCGGTGACTTGGTAGATGGTTCGCGCGGCGGCCTTGACCTCGCGTCGGGATTGGTAAGCCGACGAGCCGCCGAAGATGACATCGATCCGGCGCTCGCCCTGCTGGAACTCCAAATCGACGTCGTCGTGCTCCGAGCCGGCGTTCACCCTGTCTGGTTGGTCGCCGTCCTTCGGGAGTACGGGCATCTCACCTCGCCCGTCATAGAAGGCCTCCAGCTTGCTTTGCCAAGCCTTGCAGGCCCACAGATCGTGACCGTTAATTCCTATGAAACAGTGAACCTTGCCGTCATATCCGGCGCGCCTCGCCCCTGCGGCGCCGATCCGCCTGGGCCGGATCGCCGCCCTTCTGCTGGGCTGTTCTGCGCTGGGCGAGGTCGGGGTCATCCTTGGCGAGGTTTAGAGCCCTCCCGAGCCTGACCTCAAGGACCTCATGGCCTGGCCATCCGCCGAAACGATCATCCGCGGTAGTCCTCCGCCGCCCTTGCGATCACGCTTCCGCTTCTTCTTTGGTGGCGCGTGGTCGGCACCCGAGTTAGACGGGCGGCCTCTGTTTGGTTTAGACCAAGCTTACCTTGAGTCGTAGTCACGCTTCAATGGACGGCGTCCGTCGCGTCCAGTGTCTGCTCCGCCATGCGGAAAAGCTTGTTGACGCCGAGCACGGAGGTGATCTCAAGGTCTTGAAGGCGCCGTCATGACGCCGAACTTGAAAGCTTTAATGACGGCCGTCGGAGATGCTCGGGATCGGGTTCCTTGTGCGGATGAATCGCCACACAAAATCCGCGGCTGGCTCGTTCTTGCCTGGATGACACGATCCGTGTCCTTCTCCCTCCGGCGCTTCGTAACAACTCGAAAGTTGGGCGAAGGGCATTCTGATTTGGCGCCACGACACAGAAGGAACTAAGTTTGATTGAAAAGCGAGTTCGCGTGTACCGTCCGGAGACGGTCGGGAGGTAATTGGCCATGACAAGCTCGCCACCCCCGGCCGCCAAGATAGCGGCCGAGTAGCCAAGATAGCGGCCGAGTAGATATACAAGAATTCATCGGGGTTCTTGGTCCCGTCAACAGCTTCGATCGGTAGCGGGCTTGAACCGAGCCACCATCGTGGCGTGACGCCGTCGAGAATCGCCATGCGACCATAGGCGGGACAAGTGCACGCCGGGTGTGGTCGTCACCAACAAGATCCCTGCTGCTGCCGGATTCGGAGTCGAGACTGCCTCAGCGGCCTGACCTTCGGTGGGAACGACCATGGTGCCGAGCTCGGGAATCACCCGGTAGGTAACACAAGCGGTCCTGGACCCTACGGCGCCTGGGCGGAACGTCCGGGGAGAGGTCCGCAAACCTGCTGCCGGTCGACTCAGAGTTTGTGTAGCTTGGCTTGGGCCTGGCCCTGCTTGGAATGGTGCCCGCAGGACACCGGCGCATCTGCGTCAAAGCCTCGTCCCGAGCCCGCTGCTCGGGGGCTAGCTCCTGCGTAGGAGGCGTCCGATGGGTGCGCGGGTGACGGCGCGACGTGTTGTCATCACTTTTCTGGGAGCGGGTCCCCGAGTGCTGACTTCGGTGCTGCGGAGGGACGACCTCGGTCGCAGCTCGATCGAGCTCTTCGGCCAGGGCTCGGCCAAAGAGCTCCGACCTCACCCTATCGGGGTCAGCCATGACCCGGGCGATAGCGCGGAGGCGCTCCCCCGTGAGAGGGAGCCTGGGTGGCCCAAAAGATGTGTTGGCCTTCTCTTGGGCCTCCCGCCGGAGGGCGGTTATGACTTGGTTAATGGCGACATGCACCATCCGGCGAGCGTCTTCAGGGGTCTGCGGATCACGGTCATCCGCACTTCCCTCCGCGCCTTGACCGTTCGCCATCAGAACGTGATGCTCGAGTGACGGTGGTGAAGGCGAAAACAGGGACACGGAGTTGGAGTTCGTGCCCGAATCCACGCTTGAGGAAAGTCCGCCGATGAAATGCGCCATGCTCCTGGGATCTTGATGTCGTTCCTGCGAATAAGCGAAGCAATCGGGCCCCACGGTGGGCGCCAGCTGTCGACGATCGGGACCGCCGACCGCAAGAAATAAGATGGGGGGTCAGTGTGATATGGGACCCGAGCTGCCCTTCGCTCAGATGGAGGAAAAGTGTAGATGTGGCGATGGTCGGAGCAAGACGACAACGAGCGGGAGACAAAGGTTTATACTGGTTCGAGCCCCTGTGAAGGTAATAGCTCTACTCCAGTCGCCTTGCGGCGGTGATTCTCATTATATTGGTGTACAGGGACGTGTTTACAGCTCAAGTTTAACAATGGCTACGTCTAAGCTCGAGCTATGGCGTGTTGTGTGTTGTCTTCGTGTCCTTCAAAGGACTGCGCACCCTTGGACTTTATACTTCCTCTGCACGCAACGGACGGGAGAGATTCCCGGGAAGTGGCCTTCATGCACGTTGAGGACTGGAAGTTACACTCCGAACTTGTTGCACGCACCTGCTCCTCCCCCACGACCCGCGCCTTGGGCAACCGCCGGTCAAATGCTCGATCCGAAATCAAGGGTGGACTACGGACTCGAACAAGGGCCCGCCCGAGCTCGAGGTCGGCGGGGCCATGTTTCGGACCCAATAAGGCTCTAGGTCGAGCGCCTCGGTACGCATCCAGGTCGTGGCCGGGGGCCTCCCGAGCTCGGGGGATCCGTTGATTGTCTTGGCCGCCGATCAAGGGCCGCCCACCCTCTCGTCAAATCTTGAGACACCTGACAGTAGGCACAACATGAGAATGCTTGTGTACATAATCAATTTTGCCTTTTTCCGTGTTTCTTGCAACAAAAGGTGTTTGCATCACCTTAGACACAAAATGAGGAGAAAAATGTGCCTTTTTGAAATTAGACTTAGCCTTAGCCTTTTCTTTCTTTTGTTGTTTGGCTAGCCTAAAGCAAAAATCTACTAAATGTCCATCTCTACCACAATGAGTGCAATTGTACTTAACATGATGTTTAGCTTTAACAGTAGAAACAACATTTGCATTCATCACAGTAGAAGATAAAATACTAGCATATTTAAAAATAGTTTTTTTAGGCTCATTGACAATTTCAAAATTTTCATTTTCAAGTGCCTTAATAATAGTGGGAGCATGTGATTTATGACGACCATAAGAATCAAAACCTAAACCTTTGTTATGAGTGCTGAATTTTGATTTATCCAAAATCATGTTTAGGTTTTTCTTTCCTTTAGTGCAACGTTCTAAAGATTTTTTCAAGTAATCAACCTTTCGAGAAAGAATTAAACAATTATTATATAAAACATCCACTTTTCCTTTTTGCTTGCAACAAGTTGAGCATGAAAGAACCTCATGAGTGAGCAGAGCATCTGTTATTTGAGAAACCATAGCATTTGCATCATGCAACTTTAATTCTAGTGTGTAGCATTTAGAACATTGAGTTGAATCATGCAAATCAGTAGTTGAACAGCTAGCATTTTTTACATGTTTCTCATTTTCCTTCTTTTCAGCATTAACTTGCTCTAATAAAGTTACATGTTCTTTCCTAAGCAAAGCAAGCTCATTGTAAATCAAGTCACATGATTTGCAAGCATCATCATCAGGAATCAAAGATTTAAGTCTAGCAATTTCAGCATTCAAAGATTCCATAAGAATATCATGTTTCTTATTTTTTTGTCGTGTTTATCAAGCAATTTACCAAGACTAGCAACAACAATAGCTAATTCATCGTAAGAAGGTTCTACCTCATTGAAGTCGCTATCATGATCGTCCTTAGTGAAACTTTCATCACTTATGGCCATGAGACACAACCTTGTCAATTCATGCTTGCTGAGCTATTGTGTCATCTTCACTACTCTTCGAATCCACATCGCTCAAATTGACTTGTTCAAGAGCGGAAAGAACTCAGTAGACAACTTTGCGGTTGATAAAGCTCTTCTTTTTTCTATCGCTTTGAGAGAACTTCTTCTCATTCCTCTTATCCTTGTCCTTCTCCTCCTTTGAAGATTTACCTATAATTTTAGGACAATTTGGACGAATGTGGTTGAGATCACTACACTCATAGTATCTTGGGGGGCCACCACCAACTCTCTTCCTCATTCGCACATTCTGCAAAACTTTATTAAAACGTGAGGAGAGTAATGCCAGGTCTTCTTCAGGAATTTTTTTCAATCTGTTCATCGGTTAGTGTGGACAAAGAAGACAAAGCAAAATTTAAAGAAACATTATTCTGAGGCATGCTAGATTGGGAGGTGAATACAATTGGTTTATTATCATTCTTTCTAACAAGAACATCCAATTCATGAGTTTTTAATTTAGAGAACAGAACATCTAAAGTAAGTGTGCTCATGACAGTTGATTCTCTAATGGATGTAACTTTCTGTAACATCCCGAAAAATGCAAATAAATAAAAATAAATATTTTGAATTTGAATATTATTATTTCTGAGTTTTCTTGGCATTATTGGATTTATTTTTAATTTTCATTGGAATTATACATTGTATGAAAAAAATCAATAAAGAGAATTAATGAATGGATAATGGTAAAAAGATAAAAGATAAAAGTAAAATCTTGAAAATTTATATTAAGATTTTTAACCCTCGAATAAACTTTTACACAGGCAACTTTTATTTTTACCGCATGGTAAAAATAGTATTAATGATGAAAAAGACAAACTTGACTAGAAACAGTGTATTATTCGAAATAATGAAAAATATTAAGAGTTTATCTGAATCTAAAAAATTACCAAAGCACCCTTTATACAGAATTTACCTCTGGTAAAAATATCAAGAATTTACCAAGTGGGATAAGCCTCCAAATAATTCAAAAACAAAAGCTAGTAATAGTTGTAAAATAGAATGTCGAATTTTTATAATTTAAATAATAAATATAAAATTCTAAAAATTTTACAGGAGCATTCTTAGCATAAATAAATATGAAAAAAAATTTCAAAAATAAATAAAGTCATTGGGATACTTTAATAAATCAAAAACCGAATTGGAATTTCTGCGCATTGTTCATTGTCAGAATTTTAATAAAATATATAAAAGGAGTTTTTATATGGAAATTTGTCTGAGCCCTTATCTTCACCTGGCCAACCTTTGCAAAAATTATTATAAAATTTCAAATCGGTTTGAATGCTTCAAATTCCAGGGCAAGTTGACCTCAGTGTACTTTGAGCCGTCCATTTTACCGTGACCGTTGGATTTCCACATGTCGCCCATCCAACCATTTGGCTGATCCCTTTTCTTTCTTCTTCCTCACCTCTCCTCGCAGAGACAGCCAGCGCCGCCTCTGTTCTTGTCTCTTCCGCACCGCAACTCTTCACCCGAGATCGTCGACCCTGACTCACCTCTACCAACCCTTTGCCACGGCATCGTCTAGGAGTTTGTGCCCCGACCGCACACTGAATTCCTTTGTGAACTTCGTCCGATCTGCTGTCTCTGCCGTAGCAAGCTTCTGTCCACCCGAACCTTGCCACAGCACGATCTGGGTAGCAAGTTGCGAAGCCCACTTGATGCCTCTCCTGCCAAAGCTTGCCACGACAGTCATTTTCCACTAGAAATATCTGCCACGGCAATGAATTGGCTATCTCCCAGGAACCATCACAGCCACTTCTATTCACCCCTGAGCCAATTCTCTTGCGTTCTAGCCCCACCTTCTTCCCCAATTCCGGCAAAAACCGAAAAGAGCAAGAATCCACCCACGAAGTTCTACACTTCGAATTAGACCAAACCAGTCTACCTGAAGCAACCTTGTGAACCCCAAAGTCCATCCCCGGTGTAGATTCAACCTCTTCTTTCCTAGTGAGCCGCTGCACTGTGCTCCTCCCTTCCGCCATGGACGCGCACGGTGAGAGACTCAACCGATGATCCATCCTCCGGTCTAACTTCAAAAATAAAGTCCTTATAGCTTGTAGATGCTAAAAGTGGTGAAAATGAAATAGGGGAGTTCCTATTTTAGACGCTCTGCCGCTCGGCCATGGCTGTCGCCGCCCCTCTCCGATGGCGCACCCCTTCCGGCCATCTCCGGTAGCAATCGAGACCTCCCCTGGGTGTGCAATCACATGCTGGAGCTCCTTTTGGAACCCATTCCTTAGCTCGGCGTTGCATCACCGGCGAAACTCTGGGAGCCGAGCTCATTCTCAAAATCACTCATAGCAGGGCTCTTCGATCGATCTCCGAGCCACTTCAAGTCGCTTGCCATAGAGGGCCCAAATGCCCGATTACCTTGTCCCGAGCCACCCATTAAAAACGGAAAGGCGATTTCGCACTTGAAAACGTAATTTCCTATTTCACATATTTTCAATTTTAAATATTTTTCTTAAACCTAGCACATTCAAGTAATTATATATTTTGCATGTCAACTCCAAATGAAGTGAAGTAAATTTTGTATAATCATCTAAAATCAAGAAGAATATAAATATGTAAAAATATTTAATTTTTGAACTACGAATAATTATTTGAATTAAACATTGATTATAACCCTATATGGCCTTTAATTCAAAGTTATGCACAAGAAAAGCATAAAATGAAAAAATAAATATTCATATGATGAATAGACCAAGATGAATTAAAATCTATAAGAATATTTAATTTTTGAGTCATAGAATGATTATTAAAATTTGAAATAAGATAAACACTCTATTATGGACATTCTCGCACATATAGAAAATATAATTCTTAAAATCATTAAATAAATTTTCATGTGCCTCTCGAACCATAATAAACTCAAATATATAAAAATATTTAAATGTTGAACTCAGTTTAAATCATTTGCTTTATGATTACTAGTAAAACTTCATATGGCCATTAATAAAAATGAAAGCATAAAAGCTCATAAAATGAGGAAATAATTTGTATTAATTTCCTAAAAATAGTGAGGATCCATGTATGTAAAAATATTTAAGATAATATTTAATTTGCATTCTTTTAATGAAAAGAAATATTAATTATAACAATAAGTAAATAGGTAATCCATTGCAATTAAAGTTAAAATAATGCCAAACTAACTTTAAAACATTTCTAGGATTGTTTCCTACTAACACCGAAAAATGAATCAAGAATCATATATAGTGTAGTTGGAAATTAAGTTTGAATCTTAGCCAATTTAAGGTTACCAATATGATCATTTAGACTACTTCAACTGCAGATAAAATAACTTTGTCTAGATGCTAAAACTTATAAAACTAGTTTAAAAATATTCTACAAAGTTCATACTACTGTATTCTATAAAAAGAACCTTATTTCATCGAGGATTGCATAATAATCTTATAGTTCAAACCTTAAGTGATAATCATACGCTTCATATTCTTGCTGATTCCGTATAACGTAAACTTCATAAGTGCCACATAAGCTTTTTCAGTGATGAGTATAATGTCTTGACCGAATCCTAAAACTTATGAAATTAACTTGGTAGTACTCTCCAAAGTATAGACTACCCTATTATGAAAAGATAATCTTACCTCACTATGATTTGCATATTAATCTTGTTAACTTAATAACCCTAAGTATCCACATTACTTAAGTGCGTAATATAAATAAACGAACTTTGAGTATAAATGATAAATCAGTAGTTATAAAGTTTGTATCACCAGAACCATTTGAAATATTATGTAAATAATGCTAGTAGCCTAAATCAATAGATTAGCTTTTTATAACTTGAATATTAATTAAATGTTGCTTTGAATCTGAATCCTAATTAAAGATAAGAATTCACTTTAAGCTTTGAAATGATCATATCTATTTAATCTTAACCAATTTTTGCATCTTGAATTAAATAAAATAAAATTAATAAATTCATAAAGAGCAATCCTGTTTCTTGTGAAGAGTCCTTATTTGAGTTGCTATCTATTTTCTTTTTGCCATTATTGAAGTTAGTATTTTGCTATATTTTCGTTGATCGACGTGTATAACCCGACGTCTCTGATTCCGTTGTCGCCTCCATCAACTGTGATCCCGTCTTCGTCGTAAACAATGATTAAGCAAGGCAAGCACCCCTTTGATCATATTGGTCCCAATATTTAATTTTCTTTCGTTTTACTAACCAATTTATGCATACGCTTACTTCCTGTAAATTTTCTATTTTATGGTTCTGGTAGTTATACCTGTTGTCTTATGAACCCTTTGATAATTATAGACATGTGAACCTTGATAACCATAGATTAAGGTTAGTCATTACTTAATGTCATCATGGGTATATGCGTTCATATTATTCATGCTTAGTCATGCTTTAGAATCAGCAATGTGCATGATCAGATCAAAATTATTTCCTGAAAACATTGGAAATGGCACTGTTGGTTGCTGGTATTTTGATTAAAAACCCAAAATAAAACTATGGTTTGACGCGGGTGGTTATTGGCAATAGCCAGATGTGCCAAAGGAATTGCACGTAGTGTAGGGTGGAGTATCGCCCGTGTCAAATTAAGAACCAAGCAATGGGACGCTATTGATCCAAGATTTCCGTGCAACCATGAGAGCTATTTATGGGGTAGCCTTAGCCTATTAAGTTATTTAGACATGACTTTGCTCTTTGGAAGGCAGGAGCTAGCATAAGCATTCCGGACAGGTCTGCTTGGAAGGGTTTCTACCCACCCATGCAATGGTGTATGCCTTGTCATGAACAGAAACGGTGTGTGTGTTGGGTATACAAGAAAGGGACCACATCATGTGTGTGTGTTTCTGTTCCTCTGGCGGGGATTAACGTCCCGGGCTGGATCAAAGTCATGTCTAGGTAATATAACGGCTATGTATGATCGAAAAATCATGACTTGTGGGTAAAGTTGTACACCTCTGCAGAGCATAAATCTAATCGATTAGCTGCGCCCGCGGTCATGGGCACTTGGTGAACTCATTCCAATGCTAGACTTTGGTATTTTCTGAAAACGGGTTTGGTTTGAATTTGTTTAGCAACTGTTGCTTTATGTCAAATGGCCGACATTGATGGATTTCAAGATATGGAATGTTCGTCGCTCACGTCATGGAGGACTATGAGTGTTACTTATGCTTTACTTATTTGCTATCAATCAAACTTGCTCTTATAAATTCCATTTGCAAATAACTTGATTTACAATTCAATTTCGCTTTATGCAAATTAACTGTAGCAGCATCCTTTAACATGGCCTGCAATTATGCATTTGCAAATACCACCTTTAAGTCTTGCTGTGTACGAAAGTACTCACCCTTGCTTAATTTGTGGTTTTAGGTGTAAAGCTAGCGAAGCTCCGAAGGTTTGTTTTCATCGCAGGTTGCAGGATCCTTATTGACGTGATCTTTCTAGGGATTTATGCTTGGTCAGTTGCCTGTGGGATGGATGGGCACACTATAAGGCTATGCTTCTTTTGCTGCTATATTTTTTGAGTTGTAATATTTCTTTGTATACTAGTTTCCATCTAATTAATATAATGTATGGTTGTGATTTCAATTGTGGTAAATGTGCGTACTAGCTACTGATCCAGGGACTAGTACTGTGTGCACATGAGATTTCCATTTTTGCATTTATGTAAAAATAGGGGTCTCTACACTTTCATCTCCTAAATAGACATGTCTAATGCACCAAGCAATTGTCTAGCATTAGCAGCATCATCAAAGAAAACTCCAACAACACGCAAATTGCTAAGAATTTTATTAAAGTGTGCAAAGAAATCATCTAGTGACTCACCAGGTTTCATCTCAAATCGCATGTATTTTTTCTTATATATATCTTGACAAATCTCTTTGACAATGTTAGAACCCTCATGATAATCACAAAGAGATTTCCATACCTCATATGCAGACTTGAGATGAATCACACGATCGAAGTCACTTCTTCCCAACACTTGGATAATCAAATTTCGTGCTTTGATGTTTGCTTCAACATGTGCTTGATTGGTTTCGTTGACTTCATCAATCCCAGGTACTTGATATGGCTTGTTTCTCCCAATTGCAAAGCCCTAAGCTTGAATGTATGCCTCCATCTTTGCTTTTCAAAACTAAAAATCAACACCATCGAAAACACAAGGTTTTGTCGAATACCTATCCAACGCTACGGTTTCTAATCACCGGTTAAGATTAATAAGAAAAACTTAGCTCTGATACCACTTGTAGGATTGAAAAATACTAATATAGTAATCAGAGGGGGGTGAATGATTGCGCGGAAGCTAAAATCAAATTTTTATGATTTTTGCAACACCTCAAATCAGATTCAAATTGCTTGATTTGGATTCAACAAAAGTATTATTGTGCCAGACCAAAATCTTGCACAGCCGGACCAAATAAGAACGTGTATGCCGGACCAAATTCTTGCACCACCGGACCAAATACAATTCGCGCCGGACCAAATAAAAATAGACTGATATATGTTCATTAAAATAATAATTTCTAAAGATCCCACCGTTGGATTGACGTGAAATTTAAATAGTAGAAAGTAGATTCAATTTTGAAACTAATGCAATAAAAATTAGCTCGATCGGATCTACGGATCTAGAGATAGGGCTAGAAAATCAGCTCATGGCTCATGGCTCGACTCGGGCTCGCTTGAGCCTGGCTCGGCTCGCACAGGATCGCGGCTCGGACCGAGCCCGAGTTAAGCTTGTTTTTTAGGCTCGCGAAAACACTGAGCCGGCTTGACTCGACCATCGAGCCGGCTCGCGAGGCGAGCCGGCTCACGAGCCAAACCAGCTCGGCTCCAATGCGCATTTGGGCTGGGCGGCAATCATCGATTCAAGCAGGCAGGCAGCCCAGCCCATCAGCCATTCACAAGGTCACCCACTCGCCCGTCGCCCAAGCGCCCATCTCCATTCTCCAGACTCGACTCCACTGCGATGCGTGTGCCCTAGCCATCGCGGTGTCGCCTGCCAAGTGCCGCTGTCGGTTGCCACCACCCATCCGCCTGGCACCAGGCCAGCAAGCCCCGTCGCAACGCCGCCCGCCCCTGCGACCGCCTCCAACCTGCTCGAGCTTGACCTTGTGTAGAGGAACATCGTCGGCGTGGGCTGCCTGTGCGGTGCCACCATGCCGTCGCCGTCAACCCGGGTCGGTCGACCCTCCTCCGACCTCAGACAAGCCGCCCGCCAATCCGCCGCCTGCTCGACCCCGTTGCCCCACCGCCTTCAACCTGCTCGACCCGGTGACCACGACCCGGCATACATGGTGGCCTACCTCCTCCCAAATCGGCGATGGGAACTCACCGGCGAAGTCCTCTTCTTTGTCAGTTCATCTCCTCTTTCTCCCACTAGGTACCCTCTGCTCCTCCCACTAGGGTTCCTCAATGTAGTACCAGCTTGTGTGTTTATTCCTTAGCAACACAGAGTAATAATTTAGATGGAGTGTCTAGACTCTAGAGGTTACCTGTTCGGCTGTTCCTAAGGAGCCGGCCTGTGGAAATGCATTGGTTAGGATAAAATGGCATTTCTTTGCTTTATACAAAGTGAAGCTCCTGCATATAGACATGCCTTTTGTTGGGTGTAGATATATATGTTTATGGTTTGTATGGTCATATATCTTCATGTTGGTACTTATTATTAACTTAAACTGGTTTCTCAAGTCAGCTATTATATATACGCCTCTTAGCACCCTTTGTGATATGGAAAAAAATGCTTGCTGTTTTGCTCAAACTGTAAAGCCCCTTAATGATAGCTTACTACTGCGTGAGATGGAGCGGGTCATGTTTATAATGAGGTGTTGAGTAATGACTTATTACTATACTAAAGTTAGATACTTGTGTCAATGTGTTGACCTAGTCGATGCTAATACAATTCATGTCAGAGTTGTTTTATTGTTGCTTTTGATACCACTAAATGAGCACACGATAACTCATATTCAGGGCCTGAACTTCGGGAAATTCATTCAGCTATGTGAGTTCTCTGTTTGCTTTGCCTAAATGTCAGCACAATTCATGTTTCTATCTACAGGTTTAGAAAGTGTATCACAACTTATCACTTGATGCTTTTTGGAAAATAATGATTGTTTGGATAAACCACATGGACCATTCATTGACAGTCTGAAGTCACTCTACAATCCCTCCAAGTTCCAACTAGCAATGCACTTTTAGATACCTCTGATAATTACTGTGCATTTGCTGCATACTTTCATACACTTTGATAAACTTGTTTTGCGTTATATTACTTGTTCCATTGTTTCAAAAGGAAAAGCAATGCTTGAGATGACTAAACAATTGTATGATTTGGGACAAATTAGTGTCAGTTGCAACTTCCAAAATAATGCCCTGGCTTAGCGAGCCAACGAGCCAGCTCGCGAGCCGAGCTGAGCCGGTTTTTTGGGCTCGCCTCGGGATCAAACCGAGCCTGGCTCGGCTCACCACTACATCAAACTCGGCTCAGCTCATTTCCAGGCCTATCTAGAGATATTACCTTTGCAAGATGGCTGAATCAAATAATGACAGAAATTGAACTACCTGCGACGGACCAAACTCCGTGATGTGCTCCCTGTGCGACGGACCAAATCTCAGACGATAGATGAACTATGCCGGACCAAATCTCTACTATTCTTAATTGACAGTTGGTGGCGGCTGTGCGTCCCCCCTCTCCCGAATCCCCGATTTCCTTCCTGGCTCCTTCCTTTCCTTCCTGGCTCCTTCCTCCCCGTGTCCCCATTCTCCAATCCCGCCTCCCTCCAATCTCGTGGAAAGCCGCCAGATCCCCATCGCAATCTCCAGTCCCCCATCGCAATGTCCCTACAGCCGCCAGCCGCAATCTCCGCGGGTGAGCGTCCTCGGGGTGAATCCTCTCCCGAATCCCCGAGTGAAGCTCGCGATGCATCTGCTTCGCCACCATCCGCACCGCCGCTCTTCGCCATGCACCGCACACGCCGCAGCGGGAGGGAGCCGACGATGATGGCGACCGCCACGGAGATGGACGCCGGCGGGGCGGGCCGCTAAAGGGCGCACGGAACATCACCGCCTCTTGATCGCTTGATCGTGTTTGCGCCGCGCCGCTTGGGTTTGCGCCAAATCATCGCTATCGGCAATGGACGCTTAAACCCTAGCCGCCTGACAAAGATGAATTCCCCAGAGACGACGGCGATGATGGTGACATGTGATATCGTAACACCGGGCTGGTTTGTCGATTATGCGGAGGAACAGACGACAAGTTCCACCATTAGGTCTTCTCTTCTGTTTTTGCTAAATTATTAGGGTATTCTTTAATTTATGGTGTTTCTATTACAGTGAGGTTGGATGAATCCTTGTATGGTATCAAGAACATTGGGGAGAATGGTCCGCCACTCGGGAGCTCAATCGGCTTGTTGGCGCCCCTGTTATTGAGAAGTCATGCCTTCCACCAATGATTTTTCAAGACAAAGCATGCTCGGATGCAACCCAGAAGCATCAGCTTCAGGCTCCTACAAAAGAACCTGACCATGATGTGTTTGTTTTTACGAATGACACCATCTACATTGACCCTGGGATATCTGGTAAGATGAGGAAGAAGGTATGGTCCATCTCAATTGCCGCTTCCTTTTATGATAGTTGACATTTTACCAGAATTCACCAAACCAAAAGCGAACGTGTTGTTGTTCCTCTTGATCGATGTCGTATTACAGCATCATGTGGATTAAAGAATCTGTAAAGATTTGATGTCAAGAGATACGCAAATCAGCTCAAATGATGCAGTACATGTTCTCTGAATTTATTCAGTCTACAAGGATTGCTGAATGTTCACCTTTCTCTGGAATCATATTTACGAGACATCTATTGTTAAATTGCATGACCTATCTTTACATCAAAGGCATAATGTCTGCAAATATCTGATGCTGCTACTAGAGAACGTGCAAAATTGTTGGACCACTGGTTTATTGGTTGCCATGCCACGTATGTTGTGTGTGAGGATGCTTCTGTCAAGAGATATGTTGGCCATTCAGACAACATTGTAACTGTAAGTAATACTGCATTACTGCAATAATATCCTTTTGTTTGTTGCCTTGGTGCTAACTTACTCAGGACCATTGCTTTGTATTAACATTTTCTGCTTTCAATTCATCAGCCACTTTGGATCTTGAAAACAGTAAAGGAAAAGAAATACTCATCTTTTGTGTCTTTTTTACTTTCTTATTCTCTACTGTTGAGATTTATTCCTGTTTCAGCCAATAAAATGTTTTCTTTAGTTTGTTTTATTTTCTTCAAAATTGCTGATATGTAAAATAACTTGATGTTGGACACATATAGTCAGATATTGCTTTTTTTTAAAAAAATAAGTTGAATTGAAAGTAAAAGTGATCTTTAATTTTAATCTATATAGATACGCCAAACTCTTGAGGAAAGATTGGCAGCTGCACAACAAGAAATTGAAGCAGCCGAGAAGGAAAAGATCGAAAAAGAAGCTTCTGCTCAGGCGCTACTTAATGAACAGGAAAAGGAGATGAATTCTATTGTTGAAGAATCAAGAAAGCTGCAGAAGGAAGCAGACAAGAATTTGAAGGTATTAATCTTTAGTCTTTATGAGTTGTAGTATTGCCATTTTGTCTATGCATTATTTTCTTGAGACATGCTGCACTACAACTGATGTATATTTATATATTTATTCATTCTAATAAAAATGTTGTGTGGATAGTTTTATTTTTGAGAAATCAATGCACATCGTGTCTTTTAGCACTGATAAAAGTAAAAATGACCTGTGTTTAAGGAGAAACAATATTATGAATGACTGGAATTATTTTCAATTACTAATGTCGTTTCTGTACTATTGGATTGACAGCTGAAGGACTTCTTGGTTGAGCGGGGTCGAATTGTTGATACATTGCCAAAATGAACCGTGTATTTGCAAGAAGTCAAAAGCTCAACAGTGAGGACATTATTGATTTTGTAAAGGCTCTCTATAAGGTTTCAATGGAGGAATTACGGTTTGCATCTGATCCATGAGTTTTTAGCCTGACAAAGATTATCGAGATCGCGTAAGGAATTTAAGTCTTCGATTTCATATCAATCCACATTGTGATGTTTGTTTACATTTTTGTTCTCTCTATATGGACATCAAAGTATGATTGTTTTCCTTTTCTCTTGTAGGCACTACAATATGAACCGCATCAGGCTTGTCTGGTCAAGCATATGGCATGTCTTATCTGAATTTCTGAGCATATGGTTGCTATGGAGTCCAAAGAGCCCACCAAATACTGTCTTATCTGTTCTTAGTGAAAATTCATGCAATATTGATCTAGTACTTTTATTTCATCCGAGTTATGCTTTTTGTACACAATATTTTGAAATAAAATTGCACTTAGAACAGGAACTTGTGTATTTAGTTCTTTATTATTGCATTTTGGGTTTGGCATCTATAATTCTGTAGGATGTGGCATGTGCAACATGGCGTACTCAACAGGCAATAGCAGCAACCAGCAAGGGTCACGGCATTTGTGGTTGACTGAAAGGGATAAACTTGAGCAC
Organism: Guadua angustifolia; assembly: GCA_036346375.1. Lineage (NCBI taxonomy): Eukaryota > Viridiplantae > Streptophyta > Magnoliopsida > Poales > Poaceae > Guadua > Guadua angustifolia. The sequence continues at coordinate 9,627 of JAYEVE010000692.1, read as the reverse complement.
TTATTTTCGGTGCAGATCTTGACACTCCATTAATTGTAGTCAGTTTCACCAAATTAACATGTGCTTTTTGTCTAGAGATATTTAGGATTTTTTTGGTTAGTGGTAATTGTGGCTACAGTTCATTTAGTTAATCTCTGGTAATTGTTATCTTAGGGCCCAGACCTTCAGAAACCATTGATCCAAGGGGGTCTCCCACTAATAATTATGGCACCATTAGATAGTTTCATGGATGGTCACTACTAAGCCAAGCCTCTTTCCTTGTTGACTAACTGTACTGATAATGTATTCCTCTTCAGTAGTATGACGATATCTGGCAACTGATCTTTCATACAGGGTGCATCTGCTAGCTTTTAGGGCCTCTTTGATTCGCAGGATTCTAAAAATGCAGGGATAAGAACAACACGAGAATATGCTTGAATGTATTTGCTAAATATATAGAGGTTCCAAAAACACAAGAATTTTGTATGTCGAGTGTTTGGGACACAGTAATAGGAAAACATAAAAATTTGCCTCAATACTGTGCGTAGCAAGAAAAGAGAGGTTTTGTTGGATGTCAGTTTTCCTATGATTTTCCTTTGGAATCATAAGGGTATGTAATTTTTCTATATTTTTCCTTTATTCCATTCCTATTAATCAATTGGATGAATAATTGCTTGTATTAGACATTGACTATACTCTGTTTGACCATAGGTCTTCAGCTGAGAATCCTGAGGAACTCATGCATCCATGTAAGGGCACTTTTCATCACTATTATGTTTTCCAATGAGCTGTAGTAAAGTTTCATGCCGTAATCCCCTTTTCAGATCTTCACCAGTTCCTCTCTGCTGCATATTCAGAGTTTGATATCATGATATGGTCAGCAACTAGGTAAAGCCTTTTGCCACCCTTAACTAACAATTTACTGGTTATGATTGTGACGTGAAATAGGTAAAATAGTATCATTTACCCTTGAATGCTGTATGAAATGGGTGGAGTTGAAGATGGGGCAACTTGGAGTTCTTACCAACCCCGACTACAAAATTACTGCTCTTCTGGATCACTTGGCGATGATAACTGTGCAATCTGAAAAGCATTCTGAAAAGAAAACTTTCGACTGCAAGCCTCTTGGTGTCATTTGGGCTCAGTTCCCTGAGGTTAATATTCTATGCTTAGTGTATTACTAATGAATCTGTGACGGATTGTAATCAAGTCATTTGCTCATTACTCCTGTCTTCCATATGCAGTACTACAATGAAAACAACACAATCATGTTTGATGACCTCAGAAGGAATTTTGTCATGAATCCACAGAATGGTCTTGTGATCAGACCATTCAAGAAAGCCCATAGATGGACCCCATGGGAAGCATCATGTACTTCGGAATTAGCACGGATAGACGCCCACTTACAATTTTTGTCATCGGAATTCATGAATCATGAACAAGTCATAATGTTTCTTGAATTGTTGGATTTTTCCCTGGCATGTGCTGTATGGTAATCTCTACATGGAATATTATTTTTCGTAGCAACGCACGGGCATTGAACTAGTCACGTTAAACACTTCACATGCAAGCGCATAAAAAACGATGACCCAGGTGCAATGCCTTTTTTTACTTCCCAGCAGCCAGCCGCAAAAACAACTAGTTGCCAGAAACTTGATGAGCCACCGGCCACCAACCTGTTGCAAGGACCTGCAGGCCGCAAGAAGAATGTGTCGCCACCAGGAACTGCGGGCACATACAAAAAATCTCCAGCCCAGTCGCCGCCTGAAGAAATTATCGCATAAACAAAAACAGACGAGCGTCACAGAACCGAGACACTAGAGAAGTAAGAAAGATTTTTATTTCTCTTTGTCTAATAACAGTACTCTAAACAAAAGAGTACAAACCCTAAAACCTTGGCTCTCTTCCCATAAATAGGAGACATCTCCCCCTATTTATATTGAGCAATCATAAAGAGACGGAATACAACTCCACGCCCAACATGGAAAGAGTTTGTATACAACTCCAATTGGCCCAAACATGGCCGAATACAATCTTTTACATGCATGTACAGCCTACATGCCATACTCACGTGACTAACTAGCCTTCATGTGTACTGTTCTCTAGCTCGAATGACCCGCATGACATCCTCAACCATCAAGACCTCGATTCCTCCCTGAATCTACTCCCGAACCTCAGTTCCTCCATAAACCTAGTTTCGGTCCCGTCATCGACCACGTTCGCCCTCGAGCAACACCTGCACATGAATAAACAAGAAACAATTCCGAGCACAAGTCCATGATTTGACTCAAAGTCAATCCATGCAACCAATCACACAAGCGCATTGCATCAAGCAAAACCATTATCATGCTATCACAAGTATATCAAATAAACATTTGACACATCATATGCACGAACACCACACATGCCATGATTACAACCATTGTGCAATGCCAATTTCACCATCACGCCAATTTTTCAGCACATGATTTCACAGCTCTCTACCCTCACCCCGACATGTGTGCATGCGCTGGTATGAGTGGAAAGCGGCAAGTACCCCAATAGATTGGATTGGATCATCCCATCGCGGGAGGTAAATGAATATGCATGACTCATTTATTGCTTTCCTTTCTTACATTGATCTGGCATTCGAATCGATGGCGTTTCTCCAGTGCTTTTCGAATTGGATTGATTGATTCCCTTCCGAAGGAAGCAGAGCTTCGATTCATAGAGTTAGGTCTCTACTCGCATCTTTCCCTTTTGTTGCCTTCCTTATTCAACGATTTCTTAATCTGGATTCCATAGATATCTCCTCGGTTGCTGAATCTATATAACCCCACCACTTTTTGCCTCTCCTGCTGATGTGTTGAGCTTATCTGTTGAGCGGAGGTAATAGACGACCTTGTTGATCTCATCGATGCAATAAGAAGGCGTGTCGCGGTGTTGGGCGGTGAGATAGGTCAAGGGCGCTTCCGAGCTCGCCAGGTGGATGATGTCAATAGGTTGAGGGAGGTGCTCGCAGGGAGATGCGAGGATGCGGTGGAGCTGGATGATGTCAATGGATAAGTGATACTGCTGTCTACACCATGTCCAAGGCCGAGATTGAGCATATTTGGGGGCTCCATCATAGTGGTCAGCCCAAAATTCATGACGAGCCTCTATTTTCGCTTGCTGATCAATTCAGGTTCTATGACCCGAATGCTCAAGTCAGGAGGCCCGGTAAAATGTCACATCTTCTTCCCACCGCTAGTCTCGTAAACAGAATTATCCGAGTTACCGTTCATCCTAAGAGCGGTAATTTTGATGAAATTCAAGGCTATGCGTGGAATATCATGGACAAAATCCTGAAGAATAAGCGGTTTGATGTTGTGGATTTCGTTCTTCGTGAGATTAAGTCTTCTGCTGGGGATAGAGCTAAAAGTATCTATTTTGCCCCCTACATCATGATGCTTATAAAGAGGATTACCAGATTTCGTGGTGGGTGTGGAGGTGTCCACAAGCCTTATAAACCACGAGAGGTGGTGTCAACATTCAAAGGGTCAATCATCGTCCCCACCAAGCAAAAGTTTGAAGAAGCGAGAAGCGACGCAGCAGCAGAACGATCTCTTCCTCAGGCTCATCCTTTTTCTGGCCCATACTTTGAGAACTTTGAGATTCTTCAGAATGCTATGATGAGCAACTTTGCGCGCCTGGAAACTTCTATGATGGATAACTATGCGAGACTTGAGGCATCCCAGGCTCAAACCCGTCAGGCTGTCGAGGAGGTTCGAGGTCGTTTGGACTCCGTTGATTCTTCCATCGGTGAGATCCGTTCATCCTTTGACGAGTATCGCCGTTATGGTCGTCACTATGAATCTCGTCGTCGTCATCCGCCTCCTTCGTCCTAGTGCTTTTGATCCAAAACCCTTTTGGCACTTGATGACAAAGGGGGAGAAATGTGGAGAAAAGTGAAGAAATTGAAGTCCTTTGAAGCCTAGCTTTAATCTGCCTATTTTATTGTAATGAACTTGATTTGTTCGTGACTTATGTGGCTGTTTATTGTTGTTTGCTTCTTGTTGAACTTTATATTGTGAACTCGAACTTGAACTCGTTTGATTTCTTTTGCGCTCATTTATCCTTATGAGTTTCAATTATGTTATTCATTTGCATATTATCATCTCTATTGTCATATGAAACTCATGTACAAATGTGCAAATTCTTATTGTTTATTTATAGCACATTTGTAGGGGGAGCTATGTTCTCATTTAGCAATATTTTCATTCAAATATCTTGTATTCTCTAAAAAGACAAGATATTGCTAAATAAGAATTCCCGTGTGAGTAATTGATTTCTATTGGTCACTCACACAAAATCTCAATTTACTTCAATTCACTTATAAGGATTGTCATCAATTACCAAAAAGGGGGAGATTGAAAGCATCTAGGCCCCCATGTGGTTTAGGTTTTGGTAATTAATGACAATCAAGGCTAAGTGACTAACGTTGCTTGTGAGTAAGTTGAAAACAGGGAAAATATACTTTTCAGAAGATGCTGTATGATCTCAAGTGCAAAAGGTGGAGTATGCATCAAGAAAGCAAGAGAAACAAAGGTATAATGGTTTAGAAGTATTGTTCTTAGTTTTACCGATCTTAGAAGGTTGAAGCAAAGATCGGATTTTTAGTTTGTGCCGTACTATTAAGAGGGGCTTTTGTCGTTGTGTTTAAGGTCGAAAATAGGGTGTCAAGGCTCAAAATCATTAAGTTAAGCACTTGCACAAAGTACACTAAAAGAAAACTTTTTCAGTCTGTGCAAATGTTGGCTTGGCCGGTTGGACCGAGTCCCAGGCGGTCGGACCGAATGGTTGGTTCAACCGGGCTGTCGTCGGTGCTCTTTCCTTTGAGTAGCGCCAAAACATGTTTTAGTTGGCCGGTCAGACCGTGGCTTGGGCGGTATGACCAAACAGCCGGTCCAACCGCTCGCCGTTCGGCCTCCTTTTTCCAGAGAATGGCGTTGCCGATTGCAAACGGGCGGTGCGACCGGGGCATGGGCGGTCCAACCGGACCATTGGTCCAACCGCACATGGAGAGGTGTGACCGGCCCCCCCGTTCCAACCGGCAGCTTGTGTTTTTCCCAGAAAATGAGTGCTGCCGTTTGTCTTAGAGGGGCGGTGCGACCGGGCTCCATGTGGTCGGACCGGACGGCCGGTGCCACCGCCTGTCGGTCGGCTTGATTTTTCCAGAAGAGGGTAAATCTAGGGTTTGCTCGGCCGGTCGAACCGACCGTTGAGCGGTCGCACCGGCCATTGTCCAACGGTCACTGGCCTGCATTAATTTCACTATTCTGACCGTTGGACCGTGAGTGGCGGTCAGACCGACCCGAGTCCGGTCGGACCGACCTTTTCGGCCGAAATTCAGTAGAAAATTCCAAACGGCTAGTTTTGGTTGGTGGAGGCTATAAATACCCCCTTGCTGCAGTGTGAGGGGTTCTTGTTGACCACATTGAATACATTTGAGTTATTGCAAGTCCTCCAAACACCTTGAGCACTAGTTTCACACATTTAAGAGGTGTAGAAGCAAAATTGAGTGAGCATTCATTGTTTGAGCCTTAGACACTCAAGTTCAACCTCAAGCAAGCGTCGAAGCTTATTACTCTTGGAGGTTGCCGCCTCCTAGACGGCTTGGAGGCGATCGGGATTGGTGATCTTCTCAAAGAAGGTTGTGAGAAGGCCCAATCGCTGTGAAGGCACGGCTCGCCTACCGGAGCGGGGAAGAGCTATCAATAGTGATCGGGGAAGGGTCAAGCGAGTGGAGCCGGCTTGATGTGGTTCAAGTCACCTCAACGTGGAGTAGGGGAGACCGGAAGTGTAGAAGGCGCGAAGTATCTGCAGAATATGCGGGCTCGATATATGTAGAGATCAGATCGTGGCAGTTAAGAACAATAAGCATCACAGATAAGCGTTATCGTGGAGGTTAAGAACAATAACCGTCACGAGATAAATGTTTATCTGTGGCGATTATTGTTCTTAACCGCCACAGATAACGTTTATCTGTGACGGTTATTGTTCTTAACCGCCACAGATACCCCCTCCCACGCCATAGATACAGATGACAATCTGTATAAACTCCAGGAAGCATGCATAACTCTAAACCATGTTGCATATGACAATACATGATTTTTTTCTTCCATACATTAATACATATGAAGCATGTATAACATAAGTCCTACAAGCATTTAACTGCTTATATCCTCGAGCACATAAAAATTGAGTAAATAGAATTATTCAAGCTACTACATTTCCTCAAGAGCTATAGAAACACCGAATTCAATTGAACAAGACTCCACCATCGCCTAGTCGAGACTTGAAGTTTAGAAGTTTTCTCATCAAAATCATGCATATTTATTTCCTATTAATTAAAGCGTAAATGTACATTTCTTACATCACATTTCCATTACTCCATGTAAATGGCGACATGTTGCCATTACTCCTAGCTAATTATTTTCTTTCACAATTTGGCCGTTGCAGATCATCGCGATGATAGGTAACTTCTTGAGTGGTTTCTTCACGGGGCGATCTTTCGTGCGTCTGCGAAGGAGGCAACTCATCAAATTGGTTGTACTCTTCCTCATCCACTACATTCTCAACCCCAACAATCCTTCTTTTTCCTTGCGTAACTACGTGGCGCTTCTTATCTCCGCGGTCGATTATGTAGAATACTTGCGCTACTTGATTTGCAAGTCACGAATGGTTCATCTCAGATCCCACATGTTCGATGTCCACAGAGTAAAGCCGTACTTGTCCACCTTGACACCATTCGAGTCGTGCCCAATGACATCGAAACACCGGATCTTGAAAATGCATGAGTCCAGCTCCCAAATCTCCTCTATGAACCCGTAGTAGATGCTCTTCGTCTTGCCCTTTGTGTTGTCGTAGGCATCTATACGGACACCACTGTTTTGGTAAGTGCTCTTGCTATCCTGAGCTCTCGTGTAAAATGTATATCCATTGATGTCATATCCTTGCCATGTCGTGATTGTACCTGAAGGCCCTTTTGCCAACCACCTCAATGTAACGCTGCTTTCTTCACCGGACATGTGCTCCCTGAACCAATGACTGAACAAATGATTGTGCTCTTTTGTTATCCAAATCTCTGACTTTCCTCGGTTTTCCCTCCTTAGCTTACCCTTGTGTATGTCCATATACGAGCACACCTCAAGTGACTGTTACAATACTGTGAAATGGGCTTGTTCGAACAAAATATTATCGTAAGAATTTGTAGATTTCTTTCCTATTACACCTTTCCCACCTAGCCTACCCTCATGGCGAGATATCGCACTCCTCTGGGTTCGACCTCCTCCATGTAATCGACCACGTAACTCAATAACCTCCTCGCTTGCATAACCTTCTACAATTGAGCCTTCCTACGAGATCGATTCATGCATATTTCTTGAACACCCATATACCTTTCAAATGGGTACATCCGATGCGTGAATCTGGGGCAAAATATTTATCTCATTGACAAGGTGAACAATGAGATGAACCATGATATCAAAAATGATGGGGAAAATACATCTCCACCGTACGCGAGTCTTTACCACATCACTGAAGTTCATAAAGTCCAACGGGATCGATGACCTTCGTGAAATCGTGTTGAAGAAGGAACACAACCTCGTGATTGCCTCTCGGACCTTGTCGAGCAAAATACCTCTAATTGCAACAGGAGCATTTGTGTCATCATCACATGACAATCATGAGACTTCATGCCGCTTAACTTCAAATCTTTCATCGATACCGGTTTCTTGATGTTTGCGAATGTAACCGGACGGAACTTTCACACCATGCGAGCACTTGCGAGTTACATGCTTCTCTTTCTTACTCAAAGTGTAGCAAGTGGGGAAGGTAAAGCCGGCCTTTCCAGTGTCTTGAGGATGTAGCTCGGCTCGATTTTCATGTCTTCCAGATCGCTTCGCCTTGATCCATCCTTTGTTTTGCTAGGAATATTCAAGAAAAGACCAACCACATCATCACATACATTCTTCTCTACATGCATAGCGCCGATGCAAAGGTCGAACTTCCAAGTCCTTCCAATAGGGTAAGTCCCAAAAGATGGATCTCTTCTTCCACGTGGTCTTCTCGAGACGGGACGCGATGTATTACCAAGATTCCCTTTCCAAGTACAACATTAAGATCCTTAACCATATCATACACCTCTTCCCCACGAAGACACCTTGGAGCTAAACCGTCCTCCTTTGTCCCGTCGAATTGTTTCTTCATATTGCGGTACGGATGATTCCTGCGAAGGAACCTCCGGTGACGCATGTACACTGTTTTCCTCGAGTTGTTAAGCCACACACTAGCGGTTTCATCCATGCACTGGGGGCATGCTTTCGCTCCTTTTATAGTATGGCCGGACAGTTACCAAGCGCAGGAAAATCATTGATGGTGCGTAACAACAATGCGCGTGAGAGTGAAATACCCTCGTTTGTACTGCGTCCCATACCGTACACCTTCGCTCCACAATATCACAAGATCTTCCACCAATGGTTCTAGGTATACATCAATATCGTTGCGGGTTGTCTCGGCCCTTGGATAAGCAAGGACATCATAATGTACTTTCGCTTCATACACAACCAGGGTGGAAGGTTGTATATACACAGAGTCACGGGCCAAGTGCTGGCTACCACTTACGTATGGGCGAGATAGCAAGACGTTGCTCCGGCAGTTTGTTGCGAAAATCGGAAAAGGCATTCACGGCTACGAAACCACGGAAATCGTGGGCACTAAGGGGTTTTCGTTGCCCCTGACAAAGCGGGACAGGCCAGACACGGTCCAAAAAATACGGAAAAAATCAAGGGCGGCCTACGCAATGCGGGCTACCACTTACGTATGGGCGAGATAGCCGATGTTGCCTGGCCATTTGTTGCGAAATTGGAAAAGGCACTTTCATGGGTAGAATCACGAGCACGATAAAAAAAATTGGACAACCACGACGTCGAAAAATTTTGAAATTTTTATGGAGGTTCCTAATAAATCAGTGATATTACCATAAAAATTTCAAATGATTTGAAGATCTGAACATTGTTTTTAAATTCAAACAATAAAATTTGATTGTTATGAACATTTCAAAATTTCATTGTTATTATTATGAACATCATAGACAAAAATTTTCAAAATTTTATAGTCAACAACAACTCATGTTATGAACACTTAAATTATTTGTTGAACATATATAAGGGCACATACACCGAAAGTTCAAATGATAAAATAAGCAATAGATTAAATGATATTACAAGGGCATTACAACAAGGATTTAAATTGCTTGATTTAACTAACTAACTAAAGCAATGTTCGTCATGGTAGAACAGATGATCGTTCAGCTTATCTGGGTACAGCCAGAATGATGTCCAACATTTTCTGCATATTACCTGTCCCGTTTTTATTGTGCGATTCGTCCTCGGACACCGCTCAGTCCCTACTATGAAAGAACTCCATGGGGATCCGCAGTTCTCCCAGCTATCGCCGAATGGGTGGCCTATGCCGTACGTCTCGGGTGTGTAACATTTAAATTTTTGGTCTTTTTTATGTGGATTTCTGCCCTCCCATATGGGCATGTTATCCCGATTCCCGGCGTCCCCTATGTTAATACCACCCGGGTTCCCGGTTGGTTTCATGCAACGTTAAGGATTTGTTGCG
>JAYEVE010000809.1:575000-673463 GCA_036346375.1 Guadua angustifolia | reverse complement strand
GTACGGTAGGCACGACCATATAAGGCTTCAAATGGTGACATTTGCAAGCTAGCCTGATAACTATTGTTATAACTGAATTCTGCATATGGCAAACATTTATCCCAAGAGGTGATGTACGATATCGCACAAGCTCTCAACATATCTTCTAAAATCTGATTAACTCTTTCGTCGTCGCCATCATGCTCATGGATGATAAGCGATCTTGAAATTCAAACGAGTTCCCATTGCTTCATGCAGTTTATCCCAAAATCTTGAGGTAAATTGGGTACCTCGATCCGATACAATTTTCTTAGGCACACCATGTAAACATACAATTCTTGACAAGTATAATTCTGCCAATCGATCTCCGGAATAGGTTGTCTTCACTGGGATGAAGTGAGCAACTTTGGTCAAGCGATCAATGATGACCCATATGGAATCATAACCCCTTTGAGTCTTGGGCAACGCAGTGATAAAATCCATACCAATTTCCTCCTATTTCCATTCTAGAATCCTTAATGGCTGCAAAAGTCCTACGGGCTTTTGATGCATCGCCTTTACCCTCTGACACACATCACACAAGGCAACATGCTCCGCCACTTCACACTTCATACTTGGCCACCAGAATCTCTTCTTAAGGTCCTGATACATCTTGGCACTTCTGGATGGATAGAATACTTAGAATCGTGTGCTTCCTCAAGAATCAATTGCTTAAGCTCCTTCTCGTTTGGCACACAAATTCGACCTTTAAACCACAGAGTTCCTTGCTCATCCACAGAGAAATCTTCGGCTAGTCCTTCCATCTTAGACTTGATCTTGCTGATCTTCTCATCTTTATCCTACCTTTCTCTGATTTGATCCTCGAGAGTTGGCTTTACTTCCAAGGTAGCTACAAATACTTGCGGCACAACTTCTAATCTCAATCTCTGAAACTCTTCACACAACTTCGGTTGATCGCTGGCTACTATTGCATTTACACTGTGGCTTTTACGACTCAAGGTATCAGCTACCACATTGGCTTTTCTAGGATGATAATGAATTCCAACATTATAATCCTTGATCAATTCTAGCCATCTTCTCTACCTCATATTAAGATCTGATTGGGTGAATATGTACTTTAAGCTCTTATGGTCTGTATATATCTTACATCTATTTCCAATGAGATAATGACGCCATATCTTTAAAGCATGCACTACGGCTGCTAATTCTAAGTCATGCGTCGGATAATTCCCTTCATGCGGCCTCAACTGTCTTGATGCGTAGGCTACAACCTTGCCATTCTGCATCAACACACAACCAAGACCCTGCCTTGAGGCGTCACAATAAATGTCAAAACTACTCCGTGTATCTAGGAGTACTAATACAGGTGCAGATGTTAACCGCTTCTTTAACTCATCAAAACTCTCCTCGCACTCTGGCGTCCATGCAAACTTCATTTCTTTCTTCAACAATTGCGTAAGAGGTCTCGCAATCGTCGAAAACCCTTCTATGAACCGACAGTAATATCCCGCCATTCCTAGAAAACTACAGATCTGAATAACTGTCTTTGGCTGCTCCCAATGTAATACAGCTTCCACTTTACTTGGATCCACAGCAACTCCTTTAACTGTCATTACATGGCCGAGGAATTCCACCTTCTCCTTCCAAAAGTCACATTTACTGAATTTGGCATATAACTGTTGTTCTCGCAACTTCTTTAATACCAATCTCAAATGCTCTGCGTGCTCCTCTTCTGACTTGGAGTATACAAGGATATCGTCTATGAAAATAACCACAAATTTATCCAGGTACTCCATGAATACCTTATTCATCATGTTCATGAAGTATGCAGGGGCATTTGTCAGTCCAAAAGACATGACTGTGAACTCATAATGTCCATAACGGGTAGAAAATGTAGTCTTCGGTATATCTTCTTCTCGAATCTTCAACTGATGATATCCTGATCGAAGATCTATCTTGGAGAAAACTCCTGCTCCTCTCAACTGATCAAACAAATCATCGATCCTCGGTAAGGGGTACTTATTCTTGATCATCACTTCATTGAGTGCACGATAATCTATGCACATCCTTAGACTTCCATCTTTCTTCCTGACGAATAAAACTGGTGCTCCCCACGGGGAAGAACTAGGTTGAATGAACCCTTTCTCGAGTAATTCTTCAATCTGCTTCTTCATTTCTACTAGCTCATCGGTTGGCATCCTATACGGCCTCTTTGCTATTGGTGCTGTTCCCGATACTAACTCAATAACAAACTCAATATTCCGATCTGGTGGCATGCCCGGCAAATCCTCAGGGAATACTTCTGAAAAGTCTCTTACCACTGGCACATCTTCTAGATTAGCAACCTTTACACTATTGACCATTAACTGACCATCACGAATTGTGGTTGCACGCACTTCCACTTTCTTACCACTAGGGCTTTCTAGGGATACCATTCTTTGGCCACAATCCAACACAGCCTTATGCTTGGATAACCAATCCATTCCAAAGATAACATCCAAGGTCTAGATATCTAACAGGATAAGATTTGCTAGGAACTCTATCCCATTCATATGCAACTTAACTCCCAAACACCCAAGGCTAGATTGAAATTCAGATCCTAGGGCTTGGACAAAAAGCACACATTTAAGATTCTGAATAGCAAATCCATTCTTCATTGCAAAATTCCGAGAAACAAACGAATGCGAAGCTCCAAAATCAAATAAAACTGCAGCTGGTACTGAGTTAACCAAGAACTTACCCAGTACGACGTCTGTTGCTTCCTAAGCTCCATCTACAGTGATATGATTGATCCTTCCACGCATTGTCGTCTGAGGCGACGCTCCTGACTGCACTGGTACTCGATTTCCTCCTGTTACCGGAGCTTTAGCTGGAGTAGTACCCAAGTTGAAATGAACTGGAGCAATATTTCCCTTCTTTGGACACTTGTTGGCAAAATGTCCTGGCTCATTGCAAGAGAAACATTTCTTGACAACAGACTGCTGACTTCTAGCGGGTGCATTGCCTCCGGTGCTGGTGTTTGAAAATTCTGGTTAGCGGGGTGAGATAATGAAGCTAATGTCTTGCCTGGCAACTGCGGCTGAAACCTGGCAAACTGCTGGGGTGACATCCTTAATCTGAACTGTGTAGGCCGTCCAGCTTGACTAGCCATCCTGCACTTATGATCCTCACCTAATTCCTTGCGCTTATCCTCAAGGATCAAAGCCTTATTGACTAACTCCTGAAAATCGGGGAAGTTGTGGGTGATCAGTCCCACCTGCAATCCAGAGTTTAAACCTTTCAAGAAACGGGACTGTCTGGTTTTATCCGTAGCCACATGTTCTGGTGCATAACGTGACAACTGAGTAAACTTGTTCTGGTATTCTGCCACTGACTGGCCTCCTGGCTTTAAAGCCCTGAACTCTTCCTTCTTAAGGTCCATCATTCCTTCTAGCACATGGTACTGACGAAAAGCTGCTGAAAACTCCTCCCAAGAAATCTCCTGTGGGGCTTCATGTGCGGCGCAGTAGTTCTCCCACCACTCTGCGGCAGTTCCTTCGAGCTGATGTGAAGCATACAACACCTTTTCGTTGCCTTCACACTGCGTGATGTGTAACTTTCTCTCAATGGTCGTCAACCAGTCATCGGCTTCCAAAGGATTAGCATTACCTGAAAAGGTTGGTGGGCGGGTTCTCATGAAATCCGACAGCTTAGAGTGAGAACGCGGCCCATTGTTGCCTTGCTGCATGTTGTTGTTTCCTACAGTTTGACTTGTCATGCTCTACATTTGTTGCATCAGTGTTTGCATAAGCTGAGTTTGTGCTGCTAAGAAAGCTCCCAAGTTCTGTATATCTACTGGCGGTGCTGGCTGCAGTGGCGTTCCATCATTAAACCCATCATTCCGGCAAAGGCCACTTCCTGAAGCACCATTGTTACCACGAGTGTTCACCATCTGCTTGATTTCTTTTTGGGTTAGGAGAGATAGAAATAGCATAGATAAAATGCAAGAATTTCTAAAGCGGGGGAAATAGGTTAAACCCAAACTTTAATACTTTTATTAATTAACTCGGTATGGTTGCTTACATAAGCCTAAGGGCTATGCAACACATACTACACACACAACAAACATTAAGAACCAAACTAAACACACAACCTTAACGTCTATTACATTTGGGTAAGACTACTCTATCGACGCGACTCAACACTTGAGTCCCAACATAACTAAGACTCTCACTCCTCGAGCCATCCCCACGGAACTTCCTGGTGGGTATACTGGTGGGTGAGCTGGTGCTGGCACAAACCGATCCCAGTGCCCTGCAGCTGGATGCTTCTCCTGCTCCTCAGGCTCATACTCCATCTTTTCCGGTTCCTCCTCTTCTGATGATGTTGATGCAGCGTGGCCTCCTTCCTGTAATGTCTCCTCGAGCTCCAAGACCTTCTCAGCGTAAGCTACGCGAGTCTCATGTAGTTCCTCTTCTGCAACTCTGAGTGCTTCATAGACCATTCTTAGCTCTGCGTCGGTGTCTCTGGCATGAGCTTCTTGAGTGGCTGCAAATCGTGCTATGTGCACCGTAGTAGCATCCTCTAACATGTGGGTGCCAAGCATCTCGTATTGTGGGGTGTAGTCAAAACACGGTGTCGTTCAGTTCACAGTAGTAGTCGTGGCAAACCCTGTGCAAGGCGAGTCGCGAAGCCTCCTGGATACCGATCTCCCAAGTAGCCCTTCTCACTGTGATGCTGATAGGTTGACTTGACTTCTCATTATTCCTGGCATAGATTAGAAGTTTGCACACCACTCCTCTTGTGATTCCGTTGACGATCCAAGTCCGGCCTTGATACATCGGTTTGGTGAAATCTCCCAAAACTTGAAGCACTCTCCATAGCTCTGCTGCGTAACCACCCTCACGCTCTCCGTACGACTGCGTCTTCCTCATCTATTCAAAAGAGAAATAGATAAGTCCTCAACTCCCAACGGCCACTCAAAAACATGAAGAAAATTTCAGCAAAGGTAAGAAGCGGAGAATAAGATGAGTTGAGAGTGTTGTCTTAATCAAATTGAGGTTTTTCCTTTAGAAAATAGTTTTGGACTCCCTAAGATACCACCATGCTAACTAAAGCCAAGTCCTACAATCAGTATGCTCTGATACCACCTCTGTAAGGACCCGAATTCACCAACTCGAATCCACTGTGTTTTGCCGCACTAGTCCTAGGATCAATGCTAGTGCACATAGCTTAACATCGGTAAGCATCATGTCATACACAACGATGAAAATAATGAGACTTTATTTATTAAATATAACCAGTGTATGATCTTATGATCACTTACAATTATTCAGCAACGCAGGGCAATGCTAAGGTAAAATAAGATGAATGCAGCGGAAAATAATAGAAGACGTAGTGACTCATCAGCACACCACAGGCGACTGACAAGGCTTGGCCTAGTGACTCGTGTCCACCTGAAAATCCTCCTCCAATACAGGCGATGATTCCTCCACTGTTGTTTGTTGTTGAAGGCAAGGGTGAGTACAAAAGCACTCAACAAGTTGTGCACAGAATGCAATCCTATCATAGCTATATGCAAGGCTTATTCCAAAGAATGGCTTGTGGTTTATTTGCAATAAAGCATCATTTATGAGCACATACATTACATAGATTGAAAAGATTGTAAAACAAATAATAACGATAAATAGATTCAATGATTCTCAAGCAAATCAAATTTCCATCCTAAGTCAAGTTCCATTATCCACATGGCATCCTGCCATCCCATCCAGTTGTCCGTTTTATTAAACTAACCCTTGACTGTAATTCCCGAGCTTTGCTCAATACCGTGAGCACGGCTATCCGAATAGTTTGTACACTCTGCAGAGGTTATGCACTTTACCCACATGATACAACCATGCACCACACAGGCAAATGATTATAACAAAGCCTTTACAATGCATCCTCTTAACCCAGTGCTACCCGCTGAGGTTTCAACACTGAAGGGTTACACCACCACAACAGGGCCCCCCTCTTGCGCCATGTGAGTTTCCTCCGTACACCCGGACTCACACCACCACGATAGCACCCAAGCTAAGCCTTTGCAAATTAGTCAGCTAGGCTGCCCCATAAAAGACATGTGGTTGCATGATTGACTCAGGTCAAAGGCTCGCAAGGTTAAGTCCTTAGGATTGATTAAAGCAAGACTTGCACATACCCTCAGCTCCACTAAGCCCACCCTAGCACACTTGCCTCTTACCACTTGCTTCAATCTAAAATGATTACCACCCGGTTGGTTACCAAGCACCACGTGCTACTCACAAATCAACATCGTTGTCTGACCTCTCCGCCACGACAACTCAATCTCTTTGTGCAACCACACATGACACACAAGTTAACTTCATTGTTCCATATTCCATTAGTCAAAATTAATAATCGATATTTCATGTACATGTGATGACGTGGCATGGCTAAGCAATCTAATCCAATCTAACCATCCATGTTGATTTCACTATTAACCAACTATAGTGAACCAACCTAAGGTGACAAGTGGAGTATGGCACACAATTAACAAGGTAGGGTGTAATTCAAAGGGTACATTAGCTAATCCCAAATTTATGTTCAAATCATTTATACACATAAAATAACATGCATTAAAGTAAATCAAAATAGCAATTTTGCAAACATGGGTGCAACATGATCAAAGCACAAGTTGCCTTGGTTAAGCTCCTGGTCCTGCTCTGGAAATTGGTCTTGTGCTGCGAAATCCTCTTCCGAAGCCTCGCACAATTCAACGTCTACGCGAATCGAGAAGAAATAGCAAATAAACACCAAAACCAGAGAACAAACAAACTCTAAAAATCCAAAAAAATCACCATTAGATAGATCTCAATTTTACAAATTTTTTGAATCACCCAAATCGGAGTTCGTATGAGGGAGAACGAGCCCTCGGAAAATTCAAAAATCCAAAAATCCCTAAAATTGGAAAATCCGAATTAACTGAATTATTTTTGAGAAGGAAAATCCGATGTATTGCGTTAGCTGACGTCAGCACTGTGCTGATCTGGTACGGCTGACACGTGGCACGATCTCCACCGATCAAACTCAATCGGACAGTCACAAACTAATCTACCACGTGGCGAAACGACGGTCATCCGATCTAGATCGGACAATCGAGACTTACCCGAGCTAACCACTATTGCCCTAATCGACGTGGCGCAATCGTAACCCTTCATCTAAGATCGGACGGTGAATCTTACCCGAGCTATGCATCGCGTGCCGGGCGGCGGGCTTGATTCTCGACGATGACGATGGCAATCCGACGGCTGGCGTTGCTCGAGCACGGTGATGGCTGCACGGTGGCGCTAGGCTACCGGGGCTAGGGATGAAGACCACCACGACAGCGTTTCGGCGCTTCCCGACGAGGAAGAATTAGCGAAACGAATCCGTCTCAATGTGATGAACTCGGATCTAACCTTGGAACGGCGGAAGAGTCACCGGCGGCGGTAGAAATGCGGCGCAAATCTTCTTCAAACTTCGGTGAGCTCTCGCGACTTCTTCAGCGCTCCTCCGGCGATGATGCAGTAGGGAAAAGGGGCGGCGTCTCGTGGTGAATCTCGGGAGGGGTGCCCCGGGCCTTAAATACCCCGCACACGGCGCGAAACTCAGAAAGTATAGCGGCGGCGGTGAGTTCGAAACGAATACGTCGGCGGCGACGAGTTCGACTCGGACACGAAGACCCTCAACCATACGATCTTGATCCGACGGCCCAGATAGAATGGGGTTTCCGAATTGGTATCGCTTGACAAACACCGTGCGATCAAGATCTAACGGCTGCGAGCGATTAGGGTTTTCAGTAAATGATGCGGTTTGAAAATGGCCGTTGGATTACGATCCAATGGCATGCGTTAACTCTCCCGGAAGAACAGGCCGAATAGTTGGTTGGCGCATGCACGCAGGATCTTTGGGCTTGCCCGATCGTTCATTCACCGATTTTTAGGGTTTTGATTTAAAATAAATAAGGAAAATCATTTGATTTATTTAGGGCAGTAAAAATACCATTAAAATTTCAGGAAAAATCTCAAAAATATTTTGAGACATTTTGAGCTTAAATAAAATATTTTTGGCAAAACTTTATTTTAAACTTTTCTATTTATAATTAATTCTCAACAAAAGGCAATATATTTTAATTCATAATAATTCAAATAAATCTAAGAAAATCCAAATAAATCCAAAAAATTCACAAAAATCATAAATTGCAATAAAATAATATTAAATAAATAAAAGCCAAGATTTGGGATGTTACTGAAATTGAATTATATTTGGATATATATTGTCTTTCAAACACATAGAAGTTAAAATAGTTATTAACTTGAATTCATGAGGTCAAATAATGGTGAAATGAATTCATAAATATTAGTAAGATTATAAAGTCTCTGATTATGCAAAAATAATATATGATTGTATAAATTTGAACTAAGTTCATAATAGACCTTAATAATCATTCGTATGAACAACCACTCGGATATAAGTAAAATATCGTGAAACTAACTTTAAAACATTTCTAGGGCCATCCCCAGCTAATGTCTGAAATATGGTTCAATTATCTAATAGGATGTAGCCGCAAACTTAAGATGAAACTTGGTCGATTTAACGTTAACACTGTGATCATTTATACTATTTTATCAATTAATAAAATAACTCATCTAAATGCTAAAGTCAGTAAAACCAATTTAGAAACACACTATAAAGTTCATACTACCATAATCCAAAGAAAGTATCTTGATTCGACATGATTTGCATATTAATCTTGATAGCTTAATAACCCTAAGTGTTCATATTTCTTTAAGCCGCAATATGAATGAATGAACTTTAGACACAAATGAGAAATCAATAATTATGAACTTTGTATCACCAGAACCTTCTCAAATATCATGTAAATAATGTTAGTAGCCTAAATCAATAGATTAGCTCTTTATAACTAGAATGCTAATTAAATGTTGCTTTGAATCTGAATCCTAATTAAAAGTAAGAATTCACCTTAAGCCGGAAATGATCATATCTATTAATCCAAACCACAGTCATGCCTGCTTTCTGTAGATTGTCTTTATTTGACTTTCTATCTATTTTATTTTTGCCCTTATTGAAGTTTATTATGTGCTATATTTCCATTGATCGACGCGTAGAATTCGACGTAACGACTTCCATCGTCGCCTTCATCAGTCACAATCTCGACTTCGTCGTAAGCAAGGCAAGCACCCCCTTTGACCATGTTGATCCCAGTTTTATAAATATTTTCATTAAATGTTTTGATTGCACGCGTATATTCATTAAACTCTGCTATATTGTGGGTAATGGTAGTTATACCTGTTGATTCCTGAAACCTCCTTGATATGAATGAATTTGTGAACCTTGATACCTTAGAATCATGGTTAGACAATATATAATGTCATACATGATGTTTAATAATCTTGCTTAGCCATGCTTTAGACTTAGTATACATCAAATGGAGACATTGATCAAATGATACTTGGATATGATTGAGACATTGATCAAATGATATTTGGATATGCTAAGGCATGATGATGATTCTTAGACATGTTGAGATATGATGGTGATTTTTGGTTATTTTAATTAAAAATAAAAATAAAATTATAATATTGATGCGGGCAATTATTGGCAATAGCCTGGTGTGCAGAAGGGATTGCACGTAGATTAGGGGGAGATTATTGCTTGTGTCGGATTAAGGACCGAACTAATTGTACATTATATCCAAGTAATTCCATACAACCACAAGTCCTGTTATGGGGTAGTCTTAACCAATTAAATTATTTAAAACTAGCTTTGCACATTGGTAGACTGGAGTAGTACGAGTTGTTTCTTAATGAATTGCTCAGAGGGGCGCCCACACCAAGGTGTTGGGAATCAGGTTTGCTGATACAACGGTGTACGCCGTACTTCTGGGGAAGTTCCATCATTTCTATGCTCTGAGTTCTTCTTCCAGGGTATGGGTTTTCATCCCGTGATGGTGCAAAGTTAGAGTTAAGTAATTGAATGGTTAATGTTATGATCGCTCATTCGCATACACTTATATGGCGATCCATGGCTGACGTGGTGAGTTGATTATATCTTGTGGGTAAAGCTGTACCCCTCTGTAGAGTGTAAATCTTTTCGAAAAGCCGTTCCCGCGGTCATGGGACACTTGGTGCACCTGCATTAGTTAGCTGTTTTATTTTACAAAATATGGACTTGATATGTGCTGTCTAGCACCATGATTTGGATTGGATATCCTTGTTGGAAAGGAATTATTTCAGATTGACTTGTGATGTCAATGATTGATTCATGGAGACGAATTATTTTGGATTGATATGTGATATCAATAATTGATTCATGGAGATGATCAAAGGAACTGAGGTTTGTGAAATTTACTGTTTCATACTTACGTATTAAACTGCTTTTACTCAAATTCTGTTGATGTTTTATACTTCAGTAAATTCTTCTGCAAATTAACCATGAAAGCCTTTCCTTTGAATGGCCTGCATATATAATAGGATTCGCAAAAGTCTTGCTGAGTACGCAAGTACTCACCCTTGCTTATATGTTGTTTTTAGGTGAAGAATCAGAATAGCTCGATGAAATTATTCGACACAGGATTCGGGAATGTTAACGAGTTTTTCTAGGAATTATACCTTGTCAGTTGCCTGAGGGATTGTATGGGCATACTACAAGACTTTAATTCTTTCCGCTGCATTTCTCTGGATTGTAAGACTTTATTATGTACCTTACCTTTATCATTTGCAATAAAGAGTATGGATGTGATATCAATTGTATAAATGTGCGTACTAGCTACTGATCCAGGGACTAGTACTGTATGCACATGAGATTTCCATTTTTGTATTTACATAAAAATGGGGGTCACTACAAGGTTTCCATCACCTGGCACCAGAAGAAAACATAAATGTTAGCTGATGGTGACCACGAAGAAGAATATACATTCAAAGGGAAGAGTATGAAGACTTACTGCCCGGGTACATGCGCGTCATGTCGTCATCCCCTGTATATTGCCATGCAGGGCGGGCGCGACGACGCAGGGGGCTGATCCTCCGAGCCACGAAGTCTCGGACTACCAAGACTTAATCGGTAGGCGCCCAAGAATCGATCGATGCGGGCCGCCATCGCCAGGAGCTCCGCCGTCTCCTCGACGGGCGAGCTCCAGCTCTCGCGGACCTCTGCCCGCGCGCAAGGCACCCCAAGGAGGTCGACCCCGCTGTCGTCGCCGACGTAAAGCCAGTCACTCCACCAGTTCTTCCAGTTGGAGCGTGACTGGAAAGGAATGTAGCGGGGGGCTGACCCATCGCGGAGGCGTAAGTGGCAGCTCCCTACGACCCCACTGTCGGGAGAGCTGTGGCAGATAAAGAAGTAGCGAAAGAGGGGGAGATTGAGCATTACCCCCACAAACATCTCACAGAGGTAAGCGAAGGTGGAGAGAAAGACGATGGAGTTGGGGGAGAGATGAAGATGATGAATCTCGTAGAAGTGAACTGACAGTAAAAGTGTTATCGCTGTCGGTTCGGTCGCTGTCAGTTCTAGCCGAACCGACAGTGATAGACCGGTAAGAAAGAGGTTTTTTATAGTAGTGACAAGAGCATGAAGAAGCTGTGGGAAGCCTCCAAAGAAAAAAAATTCCTGCACTGCACGGGGGCCACTGCACTACCGGTAGCGCTCCCAAGCCGCTACAAGGGTAGTGCAGTGCCTCCACACCACTACACTACCCCTGCAGCGCCTCTAGTTCACTACACTGGCCAGTGTAGTGCTGCCGCACCGTTGTCTCTCGCTACAGCGTCCCTACACCGTGAGAACGCTTTGTCACAAGGCCATTTTCGCAAACCAGCTGGCCAGAACCTTTTCTCGCGATAAAAACTTTCGAATGCGCATATGTGTAAGATTTTACTGTTGAATTGATGCGTAACATTTTACTAACGATCATCATTTGATTTTATCATCTATTACAATAACATTTCTTTTGTCCACATAGCATTTTACCATAAGGCCGACAAACGGAACTAAATTCGTGCTGCTGAGCCTTATGGCTTGATAGTAATTTGTACTGGATGGTCTGGTCCAGCAACAAGGCCTGGTTAGACTGAAAAATGTGTTATTGTTAGTCAGAGATCATGGATGTCGATCGTGTATCAGATTCAAATTAATCTCTCTTATACACTATTTCGGACTTTCAGGCTCATACACCAAGTGGACAAATTCGACCTTCAGTTAAGTTTGTCCAAACAGTTAACATGTAAGTTCCATTTTTTTTCTCCAGGAACAATGCAGCTTAATTATAAATTACTACTACACTGGTGTACATGGGTAGAAATGTTGAGGTTAAATTGGAGTACTGATCGATCTGACATTGTGGCATCTTGAAACGAGCTTCTGCAGGGTCACGAACCTCTCATTTATCTTGGACCTTCGTCTCTGCATATACATATATGCAAAAATACAATGTATGTCCAAGCTCCATGAAAAACAAAGTTGTATTTTTTGCAGAAACAATTTTGTTTTTTTTCGGCGGCTTTTTTTTAAATCGTCGAGAAAACACGTGAAACTATTAAAAGGATACAAATGCAATCACAATTTTTTTGCATTTATCTGGGGTCCTCTCACAAAAGATCTGCGATTGCGCGAAATCGAAAGGTCCTTTTCGCGAAAATACCTAGAATGAACCAAATGTAACTACGTTTTTTTTGTATTTATTTAGGGTTCTTTCACGAAAGATTCACTATTTCTCTGAACCAAAAAGTCCTTTTCGTAAAAAACTGCGGGAAGGACCTACACGTAATTACAGATTTTTTGAGGGACCTACACGTGAAAAAAAACCTGAGCCAAGCCGGCCGTGCGAGGCTTCATCATACCTATACTAAACTCTGTAGGATTCGCCACCTGGGAGCGCATCGAGCTGAGCCGCACGCGAGGCCGGCTCGGCTCGGTGTGCTCCCATGCGGCAAATCCTGCAAAGTTTAGTATAGGTCGAGCGGCCGGCTCGACTCGGTGCGCTCCTAGGCGGCGAATCCTACGGAGTTTAGTATAGGTATGATGAGGTATCTTCTAAGTGTTACTACCTTTCTTTGTTAGGCTGTGTGTTTCTAAATAGTGTGAATGAGATTTTACTGCTAAACGAACATCAACTTATTGAATATTTTATAAGATTTTACTACTAAATAGGCCACACACCCTCTAGTATAATAGTAAAAATATATACATAGAGTAAATTAAAGTGCATTTGACACAAATTTTAGAGTAACTTTATAATACAGCTATAATACGTCACAGTGAGATTTGACAGTAAAATCTAAAAATGTAATCAGTAATTTGTAGCATATTTGGTTTAGCCATACCAGTAACTTTCATCCCCAGGAACAGGATGGACTGGGCCACTCTGCCGGCCGACGGTGCTGGCGATATCATGCACGGTCGATTTGAAGCTCTGAATCTGCTGGTCGAACGGTATCCGCCCGACCTGCAACACATTGCAAAGTCGGTCAGTTCATGTAGTTGTCTGACGCATCACCACTCGCCAGGAGTCAGGGGTTGCATGGATGGATTCTTAGGAAGTTTTGGCCGCTGTCATCGAGGATCCCGGCAGCCTTGTAGAAGTACGGTGGCACCGGGGCTACCCAAGCAGCTCAGCTGCAGATAATTGATAGACAAGTACATATGATTTAGTTGATCATGTTGAGATAGTATCTTACAAGTATGAAATAAAATTGACCTTACTACAGAACAATATATCACTGCCGGCTCCAAAACGCCATAACTGTCGGTTATGGGAGCCGGTATATATCACTGCTGGTTCTTGGACGAACTAGCAGTGACAAGCCATGCCCCAAATGTTTTTATTGCATTTTTTCTACATTACATATTTTTATACAATATTTTTCTATAGTGTATTAATATAAAGCATCGTTAAATCATAATTCAAATATATTAAAGCATCACAATATTTAGTTTTTACAATAGTCTGTTTATAAATATAGTGTGATAACATCTCATTCACTTTGGTTTTGCACTGACTCTAGTAGAAGGTGTCGAAGTAGGCATGTCACGGGTCGCGATCGAAGGAATGAGGCAATGAGGTTAGTTGTGGAACTCGCCATTTGGATTGATGACCTTATCATGAATGAATCCGACGATCTGTTCTTGAATTGCTAAAATTTCTGTTAGTAGTAACTTATTGGTTCTCATCTTGGAGCGCTGTTATTGAAGAAATAAGAAAGTTAATTAATGATGATATATGTTAAATGAAAGAAAAGTAGGCATCAATGTGTAATTATATACCATGGCTTCGTTATAGCCAACACTCTCTATGACAATTGAATGTATATTTGTACATACATAGTATACACATAAATTGTTTCTCTGGTCCTGCCTCATGCATGGAAAGTCAGTTATTATTTGAAAATCTTTCTTGTAGGGATGATGTCGAACACTTTTCTTGCAATATCGTGTGAATGCCCTGTGAATGATTTTGAATAGTAATTAAACTTAAATGCAATAGTATGGAATATTGGTAGAGTAATAACACAACGATCGAGTTTACCTGTTCAGCATGTCCCAAAAGTCTTGATATAGATTAGTTGGTTTTCCCAATGAGTCCAAGACAAAAATCCTGCTAGCTTCTAACTCGATGATGAGGAGGACCCAGTGAAACCTGCATATATATGTCAACATAGTCCATTAGTGCCCATATTGTGTTACGCAAAAATAGTAAAACAATATTAGATGTAGGGAAATACATACTTAAAGTTATAGGGTAAAAGTATTGAGTTTTGTATTGCAGCTTCAAGAAAGTATTAAATGTTTCAATTGCGACAAATACGGGCATTATGCCTCCGAGTGTCGTAATCCGAAGCGCAAGGAAGATGAGGTAAACTTGATTCGTGCCCAGGAGGATGAACCAACGCTCCTACTCTCGGTGCATACACAGGAACCAAGGGATTTGCTAATGTTCTATGAGGAAGGAGTAATACCACAGAAGTTTACATCTGATTCAAAGGAAAATGAAGGAATGTGGTATCTGGACAATGCGGCCAGCAATCATATGACAGGTCGACGCACTTTCTTCGCTAATCTTGATGAAAGTATTGTCGGCAGGGTGCGGTTTGGTGATGGTTCCACCGTAAAGATTGAAGGAAAGGGCTCAATTTTACTGGAATGCAAGAACGGTGAGCAGCGGCTAATCACTGAGGTGTACTACATCCCAAGCTTGAGTAGCAGCATATTAAGTCTGGGACAGGTCACTGAAGTTGGGGGCAGAGTAGTGATTCGTGGGGAGTTCTTATGGATGTATGATAGACATGACCGATTGCTAATCTAAGTGCAGCGATCCTGCAATCGCTTGTACAAGGTATCTCTGTGAATGGCAACTCCGGTATGTCTTGTAGTGAGCATGGAGCAGTCGGCGTGGTTGTGGCATGCTCGGCTAGGGCATTTGAATTTTCAATCAATGAAACACATGGTGGCAAGGAAGATGGTGCAAGGAGTGCCGGAAATTGATAACCCGACACAGGTATGTGAGGGATGTCTTGTTGCAAAGCATTGCAGATTGCCATTCCCAGTACAAGTTCAGTACCGTGCAACTGAACCACTGGAGATGGTTCATGATGATTTGTGTGGCCCAATTACCCCACAATCCATAGCTGGTAATCGCTATTTCCTTCTCTTGGTAGAAGATTACAACCGGTTCATGTGGATGTATGTTATCAAGTCAAAGGGTGAAGCTTTTGCTGCTTTCCGAAAATTTAAGGCATTGCTTGAGAAGGAATGTTCACATAAGCTGAAAGTGCTGAGAACTGACCAGGGTGGTGAATTTATATCACGACAATTCACATGTTTTTGTGAAGAAGAGGGAGTACAACAACATCTTACTGTGCCTTATACCCCTCAACAAAACGGCGTGGTTGAGCGTCGCAATCGTTCCATCCTTGCGACAACAAGGAGTTTACTGAAGACAATGGCAGTGCTGGGATGGCTGTGGGGTGAGGCAGTTAGACACTCGGTGTATTTGTTAAATCGGGTCCCAACCAAAGCTGTGAAGTCAGTTACTCCATATGAAGCTTGGAAAGGGAGGAAGCCAAACCTGGAGCATCTTCGAGTATTTGGGTGCGTGGCACATGTGAAAAGACCTACTGGTCACTTAACTAAACTCAGTGACAGAAGCAAGTGCGAGTTATACTTAGGAACTGAGCTAGGTTCCAAGGCGTATCCGCTTTTGATCCACGGTAGCAAAAATTGATTGTTAGTCGAGATGTTGTCTTTGAAAAAACAAGACTTGGAGCTGGACCAGGTCTAGTGGTAAAGAAGATGACTTTGGTCCAGGATGGGCTGAATTCACTGTAGCTGAACCTGAAACTAGAGATGAGTATCCTGAACTGAATGAAGAAAATGTTGTTGCGTCTGACACACTAGTGTAGCCGGTAGAGGAGCATGAAGGGAGAAATCCAGCAGCTGCTTTGTCAGCTTTGATGGCCCCATCAACTTTGTCACTAGCAGAGTATGCCATAACGGCTGGAACATCAGCGCCAGAACGGGTATTAACACCGGGTAAACAGACTTTAGCACCTTTGGATGGAGAGACACAGGTAACCGACAATAGCACTACAAGTCTGCACATACTAGATACTTCTACTTATGACGCTACTCCAGTTCAGCGATTCAGATCTTTGGAAGAAATCTATTCAAGGACAAAACCAATTGAGTTGGATCCTGAACAACTACTCTTAGCAGAAGATGAGCCGACTAACTTCAATGAGGCCATTGGAGACAAGAACTGGAGGGAAGCAATGCAGAGGGAAATCGACTCAATTGAGAAGAATAAACCTGGGAATTGAAAGAATTGCCTACAGGTCACAAACCCATTGGCCTCAAATGGGTTTTCAAGCTAAAGAGAAGTGCTACTGGAGAGATGATAAAGCACAAGGCAAGAATTGTAGCCAAAGGCTATGTACAGCAAAAGGGGGTAGATTTTGATGAAGTGTATGCTCCTGTTGCAAGACTTGAAACAGTGAGATTGATTCTAGCTTTGTCAGCCCGGGAAGGGTGGAGAGTTCATCACATTGATGTCAAATCGGCATTTTTGAATGGTGATTTACAGGAGGAAGTTTATGTGTCGCAGCTAGAGGGTTTCATTGCAGTGAAAAGGAACACATGGCATACAAGTTATCCAAGGCCTTGTATGGCTTGAGGCAGGCACTGAGAACTTGGAATATCTGACTTGATACTGCGTTGAAAGAACTCAGATTTTAGAAGTGTCCACATGAACAGGCGGTGTATAAGAGATGTATTGGTGACAATCTACTCATAGTGGGTTTCTATGTTGACGAGTTAATTGTTACAGGGACCAGTGAAGATGAAATTCAAGCGTTCAAGAAGCAAATGAAGAAAGAGTTTGAAATGAGTGACCTTGGCACTCTTTCTTACTATCTTGGACTGGAAGTGCAGCAAAACAATGGCTGTATAACTCTGAAACAGGCAGGGTACGCCAAGAAGGTGCTGAAACAAGCCAGGAACCGAAGCTGCATTTGACGAAAGATGAAGAAGGCACACCAATAAATGCAACCGAGTATCGGCAGTTAGTTGGCAGCCTCAGGTACTTAATTCATACATGGCCGGATTTGAGCTATGCTGTCGGCATTGTCAGCAGGTACATGGAGTCACCAAGACAGCCATTTCCTGGCGGTGAAGCAGATACTGAGGTATGTCAAAGGAACAATTGATTATGGTCTTGAATACATCAAAGGAGAAGGGGAGATAATCGGTTACAGTGATAGTAATTTGGCCGGTGACTACGATGATAGAAGAAGCACCAGTGGAATGGTTTTCTATTTTGCTAGAAGCCCTGTCACATGGTGTTCCCAGAAGCAAAAGACAGTGGCTTTGTCATCATGTGATGCAGAATTCATCGCAACAAACCAGTGCAGCGTGCCAAGCTATATGGCTCAAAAACTTGCTCGGTGACTTCTGGTTGGGCACCAAAAGGAGTGCTGTTGCGTGTGGATAACAAATCAGCTATAGCACTCATGAAGAATCCAGTTTTCCACGGGAGAAGCAAACATATTGACACACGATTCCATTTCATCCGTGAGCGCATTGAGAACAGATTGATTTCAGTGGAGCATGTGAGTAGTAATGAGCAATGTGCGGACATTCTGACAAATGCACTTCCAAGGGTGAACTTCACTGAAATGCGAGAGCTCTTTGGTGTCAAAGTTCTCTTGAGTTAAGTCAGGATTAGGGGGTGAGTGTTATATGTAATCCTGACTTGGTCAGCTAGTTATTTGGTTCAATCCGAGTCATTTGGTTCAGCAAATAATGGAGTGCGTAAGTCAGTTGGTTAATGCGTTAGCGGAGTCCGGGTTTGTCGGACGTGGGACCAATTTGTGAACTCTGTAATCCTTTTAGTAGTTGCTCTGTTTTTCTTTAGCTAATAGAATGCATTGCTCCAGAGTTTTTGCCCAGCAAGCGTTTCCTTGTTCTTGAGAAAAGCGTGTGTGTCTGTCTTCCGATAGATTTCCTGGGTTATTCAACCTGTGTTTTTGCTAACAGCTATAGCCCTACCATATTGCTTTCTCTACGAGCCATGATTTTTTTTAGCATACAAAAATAAAAAGAGAGGAGGGAGGCAGGAGACATAAAACCCACCCCTTGCCTTCTTCCCCTTCCCCTCGTCTTCCTTCTATTCTTCCTTCCCAGAGAGCAAACAAGAACACCTCAAGCTCTTCCACATTCTCTCCTCCAAATCTCACCGAAAAGCAAGGATTCAAGCCTTGCATGTCATACCATTGTGTTCACCATCACACTAGCATTCCATTTTTGCAATCATATCGCACATGCACGATCATTTGAGTAAGATCGATTCCATGACCAGTTCCTTCGCATTAGGAGAATCTTTTTCTTTGGCTGTGTGCTTTTTAAGCAGAGGCCGGAAGTAATTTCAGGGGTTTGTATCTTCTCGATGTATTTTTCTTGAAATTAATAAAAGCTTCCATTATCAAAAAAAAAGGAGAATCTGAAATAAACCCGACCCTAGTAGTAGTTTGTTGGGTAATTATGGTTATCAAAACCCTAGGTATATGTGAAGCAAGAGTGGTCCTTCTATGCATCACCTCTAATACAAGTTGTACAAATCTTAAAAACAAGCAAAGAGGTACGTAATTAGTGGCCATTTACCCTTAATTCATATCTTAATATTTGTGCAACATTTAAAAAGTGATGTATAGAAGCACCTCCTCTGAAGCAAACATCCAAAACTGATTGCAAACTGCTACCATGTAAATTAGTCCTGAGTTATCTGGTCAATGGCGAGAGGATAGGACGTAGTGGTCATCAGGGTTGTTAGAACTGGGCCGATTTCGGAAAATGGTCAGTTTTCTCCCAGTTTTCAGGCAGAAACTAAGCCAGTTTGCAACTTCAATTTAAATTTTGAAAAATGTTAGTCTCTCATAAAAAATTGCTAAATAGTACTCGAGTGTTTTATTGTTTATGAGCACTCAAATTTTTTGTCTATTAGATATTACTTCTATGATCCATGTTGTGCTTCCTCATTTTGACTATCAATATCTAACTTTGTGATCCACATTTTTGTTTGTTGTGTTCCTTATAGTTTGTTTTGTTCCTTTTTCTTACAAGTTGTCACATTATTTTTTACATAATTTAATTAGTGTAAAACTAGTATATAATTGATGTAAAAAGGCCATGTAGAAATGAATAATGTTTTTATTTTACAAATTGTCACACCATTTTTACATAATTTAATTTGTGTTAAACTAGTATATAATTGATGTAAAAAGACTATAAAAGAGTAATGTTCCTCATCCAATACCTAAAAAATTGATTACTCCTTGATAAAATAGTATTCAAATAGGAGAATATGTCAATTGGAATACTCAAAATTTGAGTGCTATTTAATAAGAAAACACTCAAGTGCTCCCTAGACACTGGAAGAAGTTGGCAAGAAAAAAAAAGTGGGGGTCTAGGGGGTTTTAACCGGGCCGGATCCAGATTCTTAGCTAGTTCCCGGCAGTTTTTGGTACGTAATAGTGTAGCATGATGCCGATGTAAGGAACATGATTCATTCCCTGTATCCTAACTGGTCACCTTCTGCTCTAAAATCAGTTCATGACAACTGGTAAGATGCTACCACCAAATAGATTTTGCAGCTTTTTTCATTTCACTGATGGCACAAGAACACTGAAAATATGTCTTCTAAACACAAATTTCAAGATAAAAAAAAAAGAAGATCGCATAATCGAGCAGCATACCATTTTCTTTATTTTCATACATACGAAAGTAGAGAGGTGTTTTCATACTTTTCTTTTTGACAGTTGCACAAATATTAAAGCGTGAATGAAAGGTAGATAGTGATTACTTACCTTTTCGTTTGTTTTAAGATTTGTGTGACTTATATTAGAAAGAAAAGCATTGAAGCACTGCTCATGAAAGTAATATTTTCAATATAGCTTTCGCGATATTGTTCTAACTCCATTATTCGAAACAAACATAAGGCACATACATACATTCAACCATGCATTATAATGTTTAACACTAATTAATATACTACTTTGAGATGGAACGACACATGCATGCTTCATTCCATATAAATTATAATTTTATTTTAGCCGGCACGCGACGGAGCATATGTAACCTAGGAGACACACGATTAGAACTCTTCAGTTCTGATGCCGATTGCAATTGGGATTCGAACCCAATGACCACCTCCATCATGCCACGCAAGGCTACCAAATGTGTAGACGCCTGGAATCGCTCGCGTCGCCTTGAAGTTCACCTTGAAGCTCTGCACACTCCTCTCCTTGCTGAACGCCAACACAGGCGGCTCCACGGACATCTGGACACCGGCAGGAGGCTGGAAGGAGGCCTTGTACACAGCATTCGGCTGTCCGACGTTGGTTACGGTGCGCACAACGGTCTCAGATGTCTTCAGATTAGGAATGGCGATCGATGGGAGGTTCAGGTCAGGTAAAGATGCTTTAGGAGTTGTGCAGTTGCCGTTTGGACCTAATCCTCCCATGCAGTTGAAGAAGTTGAGGTAAGCCGATGCGCTGATGTCGTATATGAGGCCTGGATCAGCTGCCTTGATTGGATTCACAGACCCTGCTCCGTAGTCAAAAGGATCGGCAATCTTTGTGAGATATCCATCTGCTTGTAGTGGGATCCCATTGTTGTCAGTGGTAAGAGCTGCAAGCAAGACAGTTTTGAAACTTCAATCAGTTACATTCTCGTTCTTAATATTGGTGCAACAATCTCAATTATGTGTACAACAGGCAAGGTTAGGGGGCCGCTTGGAACTTGAATTTCCTGTAGAATTCTGTCGGAATTCCCACGTTACCGGTTGTCATGAGTGCTGATTTCAGGGCTGCAGGCGACCAGTCGGGATGTAGGGACTTGAGCAAGGCGACAATCCCGGATACATGAGGGCAAGACATGGATGTTCCAGACAAAAAATGGTAGAAAGCACCTAGACTTTTGTAAGTAGGGATTTGTGGTGCAGCAGCTAAAATGGAAACCCCAGGTGCAGCAATATCAGGCTGTTAATTTCAGAGTACAAAATATATGTTAGTGCCCCAAATAATTACTACCTTCATGTCAAAATATAAGTCGTTCTAGGATCCATGTTGGTGCAAACAATTTTAGGTTTGGCCATTGATATGTAAAGAATTACCAAGTTTGACGAAATAAAATAGATGTCACTAGATCCATCATGAAATATACTTTCGTAATATATAATTATTTTTATTTAAAAATATATTTTGAAAGTATATTTTATCAAAGATCTTGTGGCATAAATTTCATTTCGTCAATCCAGGAAATTCTGTCCAATAGCAGAAGAACAACACAAAGGACTTGGAATGTATGAAATGAAATTATTGTTTGCATTAAGCATGCATGCTTAATAAATTGAGAGTTTTTACAATCCTTGTAAGTTACCTCCTAAGGATAGTAAAAGGTCTAATAAATTACCTTGAGAACTCCAGGATAGACAAGGCTAGGCCCCCTTGAAGAGAAATCTGCTACTTTGGGGGCAGGAACTCCGGTTCCAATCCTTGTTCGAGCAAAAGATATCTTTACTTTTGAGCTATCAGTGTACCTGTTAATTTTTTTGCATAGTAAAAGGAAAATGATTATTAACTGAAATCTATAAATTAAGGAAGAGAAAGCGTGATACAGGAACATTAGCTAGCATCCTCACATAAAAAAAAGTAGTAGGAGGGGGAAGAAGAAGAAAAAGTTAATAATATATACATGTACTTACTGCTCGTAGTACTGCAAAATCTGGTTGGAGGTCTCGTAGTCGACTACAACACATGGAATTGACTTGCATGCTGTTTCCGAAAGACTCAAGCGGTCTGTGTTCGGTTGTGAGTATATGATTCCTTTGCCTCCATTTTGGGCCAGTACCGATGCAATACCTTCATAGTTGGGTGTTGCTGAAAGATGGAAGCAGAAGACGACCAGCCCCTCTATGTCCCTGCCAGTGCTGTTGAGGACAGATGCGTGGCACCGCGAGCCCTCAAAGGGGGCAAGGTCATGGAAGTCATCATGTGGCCTCCCCATGGCCGCGAACAAGGATTGCCCCTGTAAGGATAGAACAATCATATGGATTGTTGCAGTGAACACAAAAGGTACAATACCTCTATATTAAAAATTGCAAAGCCATTGGAAAAAATGCAATCAGCTGTGAGCAAAGTCTATATCCCTGCGAAGAGTTACTTAAATCTATTTGAATAATCGTGCTCTCAGTTATAGATATTGCATAGAGTACTACATTTGAATAGACTTTTCAAAAAAATATTTGGACAGGATAAAATTATTAATTTTGAATGGTGGATGTAACCCTCTATGGTAAGATTTAGAGGAAATTTCTTTCATGCTACTGAGAGTTGTTCCGCTCTCGGATTTACCAGAAAAACAAGTTTGATTCCCTGTATAATACTGATTTTCAATTTTATGCCCCTTCATGCCAT
Organism: Guadua angustifolia; assembly: GCA_036346375.1. Taxonomy (NCBI): domain Eukaryota; kingdom Viridiplantae; phylum Streptophyta; class Magnoliopsida; order Poales; family Poaceae; genus Guadua; species Guadua angustifolia. Next base: position 650,490 of record JAYEVE010000809.1, on the reverse strand, counting down.
TGCCGTCACCTCTGTAAGCGCCAGTTGCCATCAAACTTGTAATATTTTTCTGAAAATGCCTCTACTGCCCCTCCTCCTTCCTCTCTTTCTCCCTTACCATCTCTGCCTCGCTCTTCCCCAAATCTCCCGCATGGTTTAGGAGGAAGAAGTGAAACCACCGGCAAGAATTGACGGTCACAATCAGAATCAACGAATGAAGATGGATGGCCAGTGAACACAAAACCCACAACATCATCGATCATCCAGACATCCGTTTTCTCAATTTTCATACACAAGATTTCATATCTACAGGAAGTAATGTTTTGCCCAAATCTTGTTCCTATAAAAGGAGAGAGAGGTCAGGAGAGTGGAGATCACGTTGGGACCTCAGATTCCACCGATGGCATGAAGGGAGAGTGGAGTTCGTCCCGCAAGAAATCAGAGCATGAACTTTCAGGATTAACTGTTCATGAAATTAGATTTTGCGTTGAATCCATCAATATAAGAATAAGAAGATGATGAAAGTACTACAAATGTTCATATTTTAAGACCCTTCTCATCGGACAATTAGTTGTTGCCTTAACGCATCTGGGAAGAGAAGAAAATTTCGAATAACATATACTAATCATCAAAGTTCTGCCAAGAAAGTTAGGGAAAAAAATATATCACAAACGGTTCTATTTAAAAACCGTCTGTGATAATCTCATATCACAGATGGTTCTAATTAAAAACCGTCTGTGATTATTTCTCATTAGAGATAGTTCTATCATAGAACCGTCTAAGATATTTCCTCATCACAGATAGTTCATAATAGAACTGTCTTTGATAATAGTTTTTACTAACGGTTCGAAAGCCGTCTGTGATGTGCCTTCTTATCACTCACCTAGATTTACAAACAGTTCACAAAAATCGTCAGTGATAAGGTTTCCGAACTGTCTGTAGTAAGCCTTTCTGTAGTAGTATGTGTAAGAGATGTGATAGACATCTAATGTTCAGATCCTATCCATATAGGCACTTTTGAGAGAAGTTCTTAAAATTGCCCAGTTTTGGCTCGAGAAGTGAGATATCTTGGGTTTCTTGTTACCACACATATAAAATCATCCTTAGTAATGTTTGACTTGAATCCTCCCACAAGCTCCCTGAAATCATAGTTTTTTGTTTGACCCGGTTTTGGTGCAGCTCGGCTTTGGAAGGAAAAGGCCTCAACTTTGGGGTAATTAATCTTGCTAGATACCCTGTTATTCTAGGTTCCTTAATTGTTGATCAAGTTCTTAGCACAGTTTCATCAGGTTTGGAGCCATGGTTTGAAAAGATGTGCCCGTTTTGGTCTCAGGTTGCTGTTTTTTGTTGTGTGGACTCAGGATCATCCGAGTGAAGATGGATAATCCGACTAAGTCTTTCTGCAACCCATGTTAGCATTTGTCTTGGATTTTTATGTGAGTTTCTACTGTGCATAAACTTTATAGCTTATCGTAGCTATCAGCACTACTAGACAACCGCATATCACAGATAGTTCATAAACCACATCACAGACGGTTTTGTGAACCGTCTGTATCGAAGTGTCAGTGATTACAATGGATCATCACAGACGGTTTTTGAACCGTTAGTGAAAATTAACATCACAAATCGTTCCATCTTAGAACTGTATGTGATGATCCCACATCATAGAACCGTTTGTGATGAGGGCTCATCACAGACTATTCTAGCCGAGAACCATCTGTGATATGCCCTTGTCACACTAGATGACGTACCCTCTGAAATAAAAAGATTACATAAAAATATAGAATAATATGCCTTATTATTCAATATATTGTCTAAAGTTATATAATGTAATGAAAACATTATATTAAGATGTAATTAACAGAATATAATAAAACATTTTAGTCGACACACTTCAACATATGTGAGAAGTAGACTCAAATAAAAAGTGTCCAATTTCACCATGGCTTGGATAGCCAAAATTTAGGTCATGGTAAAATTGGATACTTAGTTATATTTCGGCTATCTAAGTTATGGTAAAATTGGACATTTAGCTAAATTCAACTAAGAATGGGACCCTAGATGTTTCGATGACATACGCACGAATGACCCAAACATTACGCCATCTATTCTTATTCACGCCGATGTTAGTCATAAAATAGCCACTTTGGTAAATTACCAGAACGAATTAAAGAGGAGAATATATCGTTAGAAGACTATATTTACCACAAGCTTTTGGTTGTTCCCGAGAGTGATATCCGTGGGGAACTGTCGATCAACAGTGGTTGCGGCAACGGTGAGCAGCCACGGCAATGATTTCACTGTTAGGGCGGTAGGGCCGCCGTTTCCAGCCGAGTGCACGACCGTGATGCCTTTCAAGACGGCATGCAGCGTGCCTAGTTCTTCTGCTGGGCCAACGGAAATAGATAACGATAGGACATCAACACCGTCGTGGATGGCGTCGTCCATGGCTTTCAGGATGTTAGCATCGGAGCATTCAGCAAGAGTTGGGTATGCACCCCAGCAAACCTTGTAAATGGCTAGCCGGGCGCGAGGTGCGCCATCATGAATCGTCGGCCGCCCGACCGAGGAAGCTGGCGTTGTGGATGATGTTGCCTCCGGCCGTCGAGGCCGTGTGGGTACCGTGTCCATTGGCGTCCCTTGGAGACTTGAACTCTCCTTTGAACAAGCTTTCATCGTCATCACTCTCGGCGTACCACCGCGCGCCGATGAGCTTCCGATTGCAATTGTGGGGACCAAATGAGACGCCGCCTTGGCAGGTTCCCTTCCATTTGGACGGAGGGGGACCATAGCCGTTGTCAGCAAAGCTTTCTGACTCAGGCCAAACACCTAAAAATAAAATACTCCAATGGTGGTGATCAAAGTTTTAATTGTTTGACTATATCTATTTTAAAACAACATCTACTTTGGAATGGACAATGCAGTAGTACTCCCTTGTCCAAGTTCATGAATCATTTTTCTTTTTGACATATAGACCAAGAAATAAAAATGGCTAGATTGCCCCTAGTTATTATCACTAGCAATATACTCTATATAGGCATATGGAGTATAAAGTAAAGATGGATATTTATTAGGGGTATAATTAGAACATCATATTAATTTTGTATTAGAATATGAAATATGCTCTATATTTATGAACAATATTATTCAAAAAATACACCTTATAAATTTGGATGGAGATCTAGAAACTTGGATGGTGGGAGTATTTACTTATGCACAGATTAACCTGAGTCTAGGACACCGATAATGATGCCATCTCCATTTTTTGCTTTTGCAAGTAGCCCGTTTGGCTGCTTGTAGTCCATCCCAAGGAAATCCCAGCTTCGAGTTGTATGTGTACGGTGGATTTGGTTCTTTCGCACGCTCACCACACCAGGCAACGCTTTATATGTAATGAAAATACCAACCAATTATTTTCAATGATTGCTATCATGGTGTGATAAAAAGGGTAATCGGTTACCTTGAATCTTTCTCGCTTGGGATTTTGTGAGCCTTGCAGAAAAGCCAGAGAAACTGTGTTTGTAGCTGTAGACAATCGACTCAAGAGCCTCCTCCTTGCTTCAAAACCATAAAATTGCAGTACAATAATCAACTTTAATAATGCTAAGATAATATTTTTATATATGGTACCGTGGATATCCCCATTAAAGTGGATATATAGTACAATATTTTCTACGGAATTGATATGGCACAGACGTCGTTCTTTCTCATCAACATGACCATACCAAACTGCACTCCCACTTCCAGGGATTGCGTATAGGTGAGTCGTGCTCATACATCTGAGGAACGTGGTCTGGTCGTGCGGCCCTAGTATCAACCAGAGTATAGAATAACTTAGTGCAAAATAGCACCACCTCATAATGCCTATATATAAGTAATAATTCTTCTCTTATGTCAAGAAATCTTCATTAAATACTCTCCCTGTTCCATTTTGTGCTTCATCTTGTTTTGAAATACAAGGTCTTCATGTCGACTTAAAATATGTACAGTCCACATTGTTACATTTTTAATAGCTTCTGCCATATAATCATCAAAGTAATGGTCGAAGATCATCTTTATCGAGCAGTAGTAGCGCAGAGGGACCCTATACCTTCCGAGAATGGAAGCGAGCATGTCGTGGTGTGAAGCAGTGACGAGATCAGCATCTTCATGTTGTCTCTCCCCGAGGTAGACGATGTATATCTGGCGACCATTAATAGCAAGATTGATAAGCGTGCTCTATTGTTAGCAAGATTGATGAAGATGGCTATGGCGGCTTACTTGTCTTGGCTGATCAAGCCCGTGAGACCATTGCAATTGCAGCGAAAATTGGAGAAGGAATAGCACGACTAGGGACAGCGCTTGTAGCCTCGTCATCGATCTGCTCTATTTTAGCACAATGAGGTATCTTCTGTCTTGTGCACAGGGCTCTAATGCAACTGCATCCTTTCCTTTTTATACTGAGCGTATTTATCATTAAGGACAAAATCTAAACACTGCAGACGTCATATGGAGCTAGCTCTGTTGGCTTTTTGACTCCCCTCTCTCCTAGCGTGTGTATGCATGGCTTGGAAAAACAAAATTGCCCAAGGTGATGGCAGCGTGTCCATCGGTTCATGTGGGGAATTTTTTTAATAATATATTTTTAAACGGAATTATGATATTAATATGCGAAAAAATTGTAAAAATAATACCATGCCGTCAAACGATACAGTGAAATAGGAGTAGTCGCCAGCGAGTTGGATGAAGACCCTATTGTCACTATACCGTATGGCGACAATTCTTTAATCCCGTGGTTAGCATTTCACCTACAGAGCCGAGACAGTTGCGCGTGACACGTGGTATTATCGCCATACGGTATAGCGACAATAGGGTCTTCGTTTAGCCCACTAGCGACTACTCCTATTTTGCTATACCGTTTGGCGACGAAAAATTATTTTTGTAATTTTTCTGTTTCGTGTATTAATGCCACAATCCTTTTAGAAAATGCATTATTAAAAAAAATTCCGTTCATGTGGTGATATGAATTTAGTTAGGGCAATATGGTCCAACGCGGGGAAAGGGAAAACATGCAGGGCCCTGAAAGTCCCCGTGGAGCGCGTGGAAAGAGAAAAAAAAGCCCACACGCGGGAAAGGGCAAATGGCTCGTGCGCGTATATATAGGACGACACATGGATCTCTAGAAGAGAGCAGAGCAGACCGCTATCTGTCCATGCGTTGTAATAGAAATATATACTAGTCTCTTCATCCCAATTTACCAATGCAATGATTACCAATACAATGATTTTCTACTGATATTGTCCCTGATTAAAGATGAAAAGCGAGCGAATCACACATAAAGATGGAAAGCGAGTGAATCACATGGAATCAACAACAAACCCGCCGGTTAACCAGGACAATGTATGCGCAGAAGCAATTGCGGAAGAAACGGACGGCAAATCACAAAGACACTCTATAAAATAAGATTCCAATCAGATATTTATGCACCCTGTTTTATGGGATGGAGGGAGTATATTGTACATTCCAAATTGTATTAAGTTGCCAAATTATTTTCTTCATTTATTATGAATTTTCTGTCTTTTCTAGAATTTTGTACATCTAAAGAAAAAACCTTTTTCATTTCCTAACTGTTGTTCTTGAATTTTAAATTTCAAACTCATAACTGTAAAAAACCTAGAGGTATGTTTATTTAGGTCCTAAATATTCTCTAGTGACTCTCCAAACTTTTTTATGAATTTTGGAGTTAGGTTGCTATTTTTGCAAAATCAAATAGTGCATTTGGCAATAAAAATAGTAGCTATAACGGAATTTCTGAGAACAAATCTAAGACACCTAAAATCCTGGAAATTATACAAAAACATCAGTGCCACGTTAGCCTCATCCACAAAAATTTTTCTAAAATTTTTTTGTAACGTGTGGCTATGCCTAACCATTCGGACAAAGCTTATGATCAAAATTACCAAATTTCAAATCTCTCGTCTCATTGACAGCGTGAGCCATGCACGCGTGAAGCTTTTCCGTGCACGTTTTGTCACTTCAATGAGCCGAAAGCCATTACTTTCAAATAATATTATAAAAAAGTTTCTGGGTAGAGGTTGCTGATGAGGTAGGGTAAAGAGATAAGGGTGAGATCTAGATATAATGCTGATGGTTGGATTTCGATCTAACGGTTAAATATTCGGCTGATTTTTCTGAAGAAAACGTTTGAACAACTGCCTGACCACCCTCCTACCACCACTACCCAGTACCCACCTCTGGTCCACCTGCCATCTTGGCTTTCCTCTAAAATTAGGCCCAGAGAAGAACGTTGTCTGAGCCAAACCCAAATATCTTTTTAGACATCACCGTATGGTCTTCAAGACAAAACTTTGAGCAGCTAGTGAATGCTAAGGACTACATATGCGTAAGATGTTCACAAAAACATAATGACAACTATAAACATGCACAAGTGTATAAATTAATAAGTATATCTCAAAAAATTAAAGCATTGCACGAAATACTAAATACAACTTAAAGGTAATTAGGTAATATACTAGGCGTCTGCAAAATTATAAATTAGCTGAAGTAGACATATGTCGTTTAGTAATGAGAATAGTACTAACTAACAATTTAATTTGACAAGTTGGTACTACGTGGCTATCTAGAGATTGGATTATTAATTAATTGCTTGTGTAAATGCGTGCTTATTCCGCCGATCAAAGGGACATTGGGTGAATGGGTCTTCCCTCAATAACGTGCACGCACGCGGTCACGTTTCTGATCTTTTGCTGTTTCCTGCCTAGTTATTTTGTAATGCTCAAAATTTCTCACATTTGTCACTGCTCTTTAATTACTCATATTTGTCACTGCTCTTTAATTACTCACCTTTACCACTGCTCTTTAATTACCCACCTTTGCCACTATTAGTACTCTTTGCAAATAAACTTTTTATCGCAAATTGAATTTCCGTTGCGACACACGAGTACATGGCTAGTTATTTTGTAATGCATTACCGTGACACAAATGGTTTTGACTTAGCTTTAAAGCATGCTCTTGAGAAAGTATGCAAGACCTAGTCCTTTATTATGTTTTTAATTACAATCTTTCACATTGATTTTGTCAACAAAGGGAATTTTGCTTGATTGGGGGTGAAGACTAACTAATATCAATATAGACATTTGAGCACCAGAGTTTATCATCCTTCAAACACCCCTATTAATTACTTTTTAATTAGTACTCCCTCTGTCTCAAAATATAAGGCGTGATTTAACTTGACACAGTCTCCTAAACTATACTTTAACCCTTGATTTCTCTTATCCAATATCATTCATACAAACAAAATCACTATCATTACAAAGTACTTTCAAATACGAATTCAATGGTACCACTTTTATATCACAAAATCTTTATATAGTTAGACAAATCATTGGTCAAAATTTTCAAAATTTGAATCTTGAAATACGTGCGCGCTTTATATTTTGGGACGGAGGGAGTAGTTGAGTTGATTAGAGGAGATATGGACTACTCCCTGCCGTAAAAACTTATGTGCAATCAGACTGTTTTAATTTTGACCAATAATATCTTCGTGAATATTTAGACTAGCCTTATGAAAATGATATGACTATATTTATCGCTAAAAAGATATTCTCATAATAGTATAACTTTATTACATTTTACAAATATATTGCAATATGAAAATGATATGACTATATTTGTCTAAAAGATATTCTCATAATAGTATAACTTTATTACATTTTACAAATACATCGTAACAGAAATTGGAGTTCAAAACTATGCTTTGAAAAAGACCTTGTCAATGTAACTTATATGTGACCAAGGGAGTACAATTGTAGGGGCAACATATGTTATTTCCCTGACAACTTACCCTGTCACATCGCCTCGAGCTCTCTGCTGATGCTGCCGCTTTGCCTGGATGTAGGAGATTCATACTTTGCATCTGTTGTTGTCAACAGACAATGCACATGCGTTCCGACAGTGGACAATAGAGGACTCAGGAGGGCTCATGAATTCATCTTACCAGCCCGCAATTGCGATTTGCAACACACGGTTATTTTTTCCCAGCGAGTAATTTATGAAGGCAACATATCCGGTGCAACACCTCTCCGTAAAACTACTATACAACTGAACTAAAAAAAGTTTTGAAAAAATCTCAAAAAATTACCATATGTAGGGGAGGTGAACCTCTACAACCCTGCAAAATTTGAAGTTGAAACTCAATCGCATTTGAAAGATATGAAAAATACAAACAGCAAAAATGAATAGTGATAAACAGTAAAAAATCACTATTCATGCTGAATTTGTCTTTTTTGTAACTGCTAGCGTAGGACGAATTTGATCATGAAATTTTATATGTAGGTGGGGTAAGTTGAGATGTATATCCATGATTTTTTTCAGAATTTTTTGAAATTTTTTTTAGTTCAATTGCATGGCGGTTTCACGGAGAGGGGTGATTGCACAGGATATTTTTCCATTTATGAAATTTTCAACGTCATCTTTCCTAGGTCAATTTATTTATGTTTTTCTCTCTACTTTCTCTCTCTCTCTCTCACACACACATATATATATATGTATATATATATATATGTATATATATATATGTATGTATGTATGTGTATATATATATATGTATATATATATATATATATGTATGTATGTATAGGAAAATGATTCCATACTCCTAGGTGTACGTACTCTCACCTCCAGTATACCATTTAAATGATATTGTTATATCTCTTTATCCTTTTGAGTATACTCTTGACGAATACTCATACCTAGGGTACCCCACAGCCAAGACTTCATCCTCACGGAGAGGTATTATCATCCGAGACAATCAGAAGCTCAAGTGGGCGGAAAAGAACTGTGGGCCCTCGCCGAAGCCACGGGCATCGAACGATAGTCGGAGCCGCCCGAAGACTCCGACCAGGTCGGACGTCCGACCAGGGGTCAGCTCGGACGCTCCGACCAGGCTCCCAGACGAAGCCCTCGACGAGTCTCGAGTCGGGGCCTCCATCGCGACGCCATCTAGCCGCGGGATAAACACCTGTCTCACGAGCACAACGCCCTCGCCAGGAGCAGGTGGGTCCGTCCCGAGGCAATTCCCGAAGACGCCGAAGTCAAGCGGCTATCCCATCACGTAGTCACGTACCGTAAAGAAGCACGCACTCTCCCGAGGCAAGCCCCGAGACCGGTCGCCCAGACGTCAGCACTAGACATGCGCACAGGGGGCCGGTACGCCGTTTCCCGGAGAACGGGACACCCGCACCAACTCCGTGTGTCTACCCACCCGATATGGAGAAGGCAGATGACGGACGGATGACAGAACCTTGGAACAGACTTCAAGGCCGAAGACTCGACACCTCAGCATGGGACGCAACGCCTAGCCGTTAGGCATCCCTTTCTTGTTTTTTGCATATCCTCCATACTCCCGTGTAACCCGCCTTCCCTATGTCTATATAAGGAAAAGCGAGACCCCAAGGGAGGGGGATCGACCACACTTCCAAACCGTCACAGTAGTGAAGGAACTCCCTCGGAGCCGTCCGAGTTGTAATCAAACGCAGCCTTCTGCGCCCCCATCAATACAATACCACCACACGAACTGGACGTAGGGACATTCAGCCCGAACCAAGATAAACCACAGGCTCTCAGTAGTCTAACCATTCAAGGAAGCGGGAGCGCGCGACCCCTTGACTTACAAATTTACTTGCCGGTTTACAAAACACCGACAGTTGGCGCGCCAGGTAGGGGTCTCGCGTGTTGTCATCTCCGGATCCCCGTCGTCTTCCTTGATGGCCTCCTTCACCTGCAACGCCACGCCGACATTGAGGGGCTGGATCCGCTTCGGCTCCCTCGACTTCGTCGCTACGCCGGCGGGAGAGCTCGCGCTCATCCCCGCCGATTTCCAAGACCGGGCCCCCGCTGGGAGCCTGACTCACTTCGCCAGCATTTTCGGTAACCTTCGGCTCGAGACCACTCTGTGGGCCTCGAAACCCGCTAACGGGTGCGCCATTCCTGACGATGGCGTGCGCGAACTCACGTGGACGGGGACTCTGCCCCCCCCCCCGCTCACTCACGTTTCGTGGCGATGGCCGGCTACGCGCCGGCCTCCGTTCACGAGATACTGGAGGACTCCTCCAGCAGTGATTCTAGCTCTGATACGGAACAGTTCCCGGTGAAAATGTGCTCCCGTGAGTGCAATATGGCCGGTACGGGCGACCCTCCAGCCGGAACAGGTCCGAGCAACGATTCCCTTCTCCGGCGCGGCGACGCGCAGGGGGGATCGCTAGCACCAGCATGTTGAAGGCTCTTACTCTCACCCTATTGGCCCCTTGCAACAGCCCGGGGAACCAAAGGCTGGTGAGGGTGAGTGAGTCTTGAGCCAAAGCCGCCCGGCGAGCCACCTCGCCCCAAGAACGGCTGGCGGCGCTCGCGGCCGAGCCCGTCAGGTACATCAACGGCTAATGGAGGGGCCGGAGGCCGCTCCGTACTTCCCCCTTCTAGCTCAGAATATCGCTGCGACTGCGGTTTTGCTCCGCGGCATCCCCGAACCGACCGAGCCAGGGGCCAAGGCGGCCTACGAAACCTCCGGCTGGTAGAGCATGTCATTGTCTGCAGACATGCCGCCCTAGGCTCGCGTCGATCGGACGCCCTTCGAACAAAAAGCCGGGTTCACGAGCAGGCCAAGACGTCAAGAAGAAACGGATCGGCCCCGAAGCCGTACACCCGGCTCACCAGCGCCTCGGCTAAAGGCACGACTCTGGTGACACTCTTGATGCAAGAAAGAGGCCGACGTCGCAGCCGCCGGTCGCAAAGTCGGCGGCAATGCCGGCGACGTGATCGAAGCCCGACCACCGACGGTCCGGGGCATGGCGTTCACACGAAGGATCTGCGAACGCCGACTTTCTGCCGGTTCGGCGCCACAACATCGCCAAATACACGGGGGCCACGAACCTTGGTGTCTGGCTTGAGGATTACCGGCTCGCCTGCCGGGCCGGCGGGGCTGTGGATGACCTCTTCATCATCCAATATCTTCCGATTTATCTGGCGGACTCGGCTCGAGCCTGGCTCGAGTACCTGCCCGCCGACTCCATCACAAACTGGACCGACCTGAGAAACATCTTCGTCGGCAATTTCCAGGGCACATACAAACGCCCTGGAAACTCTTGGGATCTGAAGAGCTGCAAGCAGCAGCCTGGGGAGACGCTCCGGGATTATATCCGGCGCTTCTCCCAGCAATGCAACGAGCTCCCCGACATCAGCGACGCCGACGTCGTCGGAGCGTTCATCTACGGCACCACGTGCAAAGCTTTGGTGCACAAGTTGGGCTGCATCAAGCCCAAGACCACCAAAGAGCTGCTGGACGTCGCCACCAACCACGCCTCTGGCGAGGAGGCTGTGGGGCCATTTTCAACAAAGGGAAGGCCAAGCAAGACCCAGGCGCCGGTGCCAACGACACCCCAACCGCCCGATAAATGGGCGGAAGGGAAGCAGTCCGAAACCCCGAGGTCGCCGCCACGGATCGCATACTGTTAGCGGCGATCCGACAGTCTGCCGACCACTTCGAGAAGTTGATGGAGGCCCCGTGCCCGCACCACGGGTACCCTGTCAAGCACAAGTACAAGGATTGTGAGACCTTGAAGCGCTTTCTTTCCGAAAACCCCACGCGGAATAAAGGAAAAAAGCAAGATCCGGCACCAGATGCCGGGGCCAAAGAGGCGGACGCCGAGTTCCCGGAACCCGACGGCTGCCTCATGATCTTCGGCGGGCCAGCAAGCTACGCTGACAAGCGCCAGCTTAAACTCGCATTCCGCGAGGTGCATGCCGTGGCGCCTGCCACGCCTAAATTCCTCCGGTGGTCGGAATCCCCGATCACCTTCGATCGTGCCGACCACCCCGATCACGTTGTCCAGGGTGCTTATGGACGGCGGCAGTAGCATCAACATCTTGTACGTTGATACTCTCGACGCCATGGGGATCCCTCGCGCGCATCTCCGACCAAGCAAGGCGCCCTTCCATGGCGTCATCCCCGGCCAGCAGGCCTATCCGCTCGGGCAGATCGACCTGCCCGTCACCTTCGGAGCAGGATAATTCACGACCAAACCCTGCCCGAGGTCGTAGGGTTTTCAGGCTCCTACCACGCCATCATGGGGAGGCCGTGCTACGCTAAGTTTATGGCGATCCCCAACTACACCTACCTCAAGTTGAAGATGCCGGGGCCACGGGGAGTCATCACCGTGGCCGCTTCCTTTCAGGTCGCCTACAACTGCGAGCGCAGCAGTTGTGAGCTCGTGTCGACGCTCATCGCATCTGCTGAGCTCAAAACCCTCCGCAAGGAAACCCTCGAGTCCGCCCCCGAGTCTAGCAAGTCGAGACCGGGCTCCTTTAAGTCTGCTGAGGATACCAAGGTGGTCCTGGTCGATCTCGAGGATCCGACCAAGACCGTGCGGGTTGGGGCCACGCTCCCCGCCAAATAGGAAGGCGCTAAATCGACTTCCTCCGTACTGTCGAGATGTCTTGGCGTGGAAGCCCTCCGAGCATGCTAGGCATCCCCGAAGTCGCCGAGCACTCCTTGAACATCCGACTGCTCGAGGCGGTCGCTCAACGTCTGCGCCGCTTCGACGATGAGAAGCGCAAGATCATAGGAGGGGAAATCGCCAAGCTTTTGGCCGCAGGGTTTATAAAAGAAGTGCGCCACCCCGAGTGGCTCGCCAACCCTGTTCTTGTAAAAAAGAAGTCCGGGCAATGGAGGATGTGCGTTGACTATACGAGCCTGAACAAGGCCTGTCCCAAGGACCCTTTTCCATTGCCCCGTATCGACCAGGTCGTCGACTCGACGGCGGGTTGCGAATCCCTTTCTTTTTTGGATGCCTACTCAGGCTATCACCAGATAGCGATGAAGGAGTCCGACCAGCTCGCCACCTCCTTCATCACTCCGTTCGGCTCGTTTTGTTACGTAACGATGCCTTTTGGGTTGAAAAATACGGGCGCTACGTACCAGCGATGTATGCAAGCGTGTTTCGATGCCCAAATCGGCCGTAACATCGAGGTGTATGTCGACGACCTCATCGTCAAAACCAGGAGGGCGGACGACTTGGTCACCGACCTCGAAGAAACTTTCGCGAACCTTCGACGGTTCCGCATAAAACTCAACCCCGAAAAGTGTGTCTTCGGGGTCCCGAAAGGAAAGCTGCTCGGTTTCATTGTTTCCGAGCGCGGGATTGAGGCCAATCGCGAAAAGATCTCGGCGATCTTGAAGATGGGCCCAATCACCGACCTAAAGGGGGTCCAGAAGTTGACCGGGTGCCTTACAGCCTTGAGCCGCTTCGTATCTCGCCTCGGTGAGCGCGGGATGCCGCTCTACAAGCTGCTCAAAAAATCCGATCAATTCGCTTGGACCCAAGAAGCGCAAGAAGCCCTCAACAGACTGAAGACTTTCCTGACCTCACCTCCAGTGCTGGTTGCCCCAACGCCAGACGAGTCACTCCTCCTATACATCGCCGCAACGACCCAGGTCGTCAGCGCGGCACTCGTCGTGGAGCGAGTGGAAGAAGGTCGCGCACTCAAGATCCAGCGGCCGGTCTATTTCGTCAGCGAAGTGCTTTCTGAGTCCAAAACTCGCTACCCCCAGGTGCAAAAACTACTCTATGTGGTCCTCATTTCAAAACGGAAGTTGGTCCATTATTTTCACAGGCATCCCATCCTCGTGGTAACATCCTCGCCACTCGGCGAGATCGTCGGCAATCGCGATGCATCGGGGAGGATAGCCAAGTGGGCTCTCGAGCTCAACGGCCACGAGATATCCTACGTCCCCTGGATGGCGATCAAGTCGCAGGTCTTGGCGGACTTCGTCGCCGAGTGGACCGAGGCCCAGGCGCCTCCCATACTCGATGTAGGGACCCGAATTCACCAATTCGAATCCACCGTGTATGCCGCACTATTCCCAGGATCAATGCTAGTGCACACGGCTTAACATCGGTAAGCATCACATCATACACAACGATAATAACAATAAGTCTTCATTTATTTAATATAACTAGTGTATGATCTTATGATCACTTACATTTATTCAGCCTCATAAGGCAAGACTAAGATAAAATAAGACAAATGCAGCGGAAAATCGTAGAAGACGTAGTGACTCATCAGTACACCACAGGCGACTGACAAGGCTTGGCCTAGTTACTCGCGTCCACCTGAAAGTCCTCCTCAAGCACAGGTGATGACTCCACTGTTGTTGGTTGTTAAGCAAGGGTGAGTACACCAACACGTACTCAACAAGTTGTGCACAGAATGCAATTCTATCATAGCTATATGCAGGCTTATTCCAAAGGAAAGGCTAAGTGGTTCATAAGCAGTAAGCAGCATTTGCAAACATAAGCGATATGTAGATTGAAAAGACAGTAAAACAAATAATAACAAGTACGTAGATTCCATTGTTTCTCAAATCAAACCCAAGTTCTTCATCCTAAATCAAGTTCCTTTATCCACATGGCATCCCGCCATCCCATCCAGTTGTTCATTTTAATTAACTACCCTTGATGTAATTCGAGCATTGCTCAATACCGTGAAACACGGCTATCCGAATAGATTGTACACTCTGCAGAGGTTATGCACTTTACCCACGATATAACCATGCACCACACAAAGACGATTATAACAAAGCCTTTACAATGCATCCTCTTAACCCAGTGCTACCCGCTAAGGTTTCAACACTGAAGGGCTAAAACCACCGCAACAGGGCCCCCCTCTTGCGCCATGTGAGTTTCCTCCGTAACACCCAGACTCACACCACCATGATAGCACTTAAGTTAAGCATTTGCAAATTAGTCATTAGGGCTGCCCCATATGAGACGATGTGGTTGCAAGTTTGACTCAGGTCAAAGGCTCACAAGGTTAAGTCCTTAAGATTGATTAAAGCAAGACATACGCATACCCTCAGCTCCACCGAGCCCACCCTGGCACACCTGCCCCTTCCACTTGCTTCAATCCAAAGTGATTACCTTCCCGGTTGGTTACCAAGCACCACGTGCTCTTCACAAATCAACATCGTTGCATGACTCCACTGTCACAACAACTCAATCTCTTTGTGCGACCGCACATGGCCCACAAGTTATCATCATTGTTCCATATTCCATTAGTCAAGATTATTAAACAATATTGCATGAGCATGTGATGTCGTGGCATGGCTAAGCATTCTAATCCGGTCTAACCATCCATGTTGATTTCATTATTAACCAACTATAATTAACCAACCTAAGGTGACAAGTGGATCATGGCATACAAATATCAAGGTAGGGTATAATTCAAAGGGTACGATAGCTAATCCCAAAGTTAAGTTGAAATCAGTTATACACATAAAGTAATAAGTGCTAAAGTAAATCAAAATAGCATGCAATCTAATTTATGGGTGTAACATGATCAAAGCACAACTTGCCTTCGTTAAGCTCCTGCTCCTAATCTGGAAATAATTCTTGAGCTGTGAAATCCCCTTCCGAAGCCTCGCACAATTCAACGTCTACGCGAATCGAAAGAAAAAAGCAAATAAAAACCAAAACCAAATAGCAAATAAACTCAAAAATTCAAATAAAAGCCACCATTAGAAATATCTCAATTTTACAAATTTTTAGGAATTTGAATCACCTCAATCCGAGTTTGTATGCGAAAGTTATAAGGTTTTGAAGTTTGAAAATCCTGAAAATACCTTGAAAATAGAATTTCCGAATTTAGCGAATTATTTTTATATGGAAAAATCCGATTTTCCGACGTCAGCTAGCCACGCAATGCCAACGTGATGCCAACGCGGCGCCACCTCAGCAATGTGATCTACGTGGCGACACGTGTCAATGAAGTATTAATCCTACCTCGGTGTCGACGTGGACTAAATCGTGGCACGCCGTTGAGGATCCGACGGTTCCCAAAGCTCCCGAGCGATGATGGTCGTCTTGGCGGCGTAATCCTCCCGATCTGAAGAAGAGGACCTTGGCGGCGGCGTTAAGACGCTCCCCGTGAAGAAGAGACAGCGGCTTGGATGCGGCGTGATTCGGCGAGTTCGGAGATGGCTTCAAATCGGCGGAAGAGGTACCGACGGCGATGAAACCGCGACGCAAACCTTCGGGACTCGGCGGTAGCCATGGCTGCTACGGCTTTTCTCCAAATGATGGCGCGAGGGAAACAATGCGGCGAGATGAGGTGAGTCTTGGAGGGGGCTCGGGGATCACTATTTATACCCGGCGGGCGCGCTAAACAAGGAAAGAGAAGGGCGGCGGTGGCGTCCGGGTCGGAGACGGCGACGAAGAGTCTAGGTTGGAGACGATGCACACGGATCGTTCGATCGCGATCCAACGCTTGGAGTTTTTAGGGTTTCCTTATTAGTCACGTGTGATAAAGGCCGTTGGATCAAGATCCAACGATTAAACGCTTCCCTTTTAAACCATTAAGGCCAGACAAGATGTCGGGTCGCCTGTTACTGTTCATTCCATATTTTCCCGAATTTCCTATTTTAATTATTCCGATTAAATGTTTTGATTTATTTAAGGCTTTGGAAATACTCCAAAAATTCCCAGAAAATTCTCAAAAATACTTTGAGCTATTCTGGACTTAAATAAAATATTTCCACAAAAATGTATTTTGCAAATATCTTTTATAATTATTTCTTGACAAAAGATAATGTATTTTATTCAAAAGAATTCAAATAAATCTCAGAAAATTCATAAAATTCATATTTAGCAATAAAATAATATTAATTAATTGAAAAGATGAAATTTTGGGATGTTACAAACCTCCCCCCCTTAACGGAATCTCGACCCTGAGATTTAAGGCTGACTAGAGAATAGGTTAAGAATTCGCCTTGGTCATCTTCACGCTCCAGAGTTGCTTCCTTTTTCGAATGATTACTCCATTGGACTCTGCAAAAGCGAATGGACTTGTTTCTGGTCCTACGCTCCATCACATCTAGAATCTTGATCGGGTGCTCCTTGTAGGTCAGATCTTCTTGCAACTCAATAGCCTCCAACGGCGTCTGCTCAACTGGCACTCGAAGACATTTCTTAAGCTGTGACACATGGAACACATCATGCACACCGGCCAATGATTCTGGCAATTCTAACTGGTAAGCAACCTCTCCTCGACGGCTCAAGATTTTAAATGGTCCAACAAACCTAGGTGCAAGCTTTCCCTTGATATGAAACCTCTTAACACCTTTAAGGGGAGTAACCCTAAGGTACACATAATCATTGGGCTCAAAACTCAAGTCACGACAGCGATTATCAGCATAACTCTTTTGCCTTGACTGTGTTGTCTTCAATCTCTCCCTGATCATGGCAACTTGCTCTTCGGCCTCCTTAAGAATCTCAGGTCCAAACACCGAACGCTCTCCTGTCTCATTCCAATTTAATGGGGTACGACAGGCTCGTCCATACAAGGCTTCATATGGTGACATTTGCAAACTAGCCTGATAACTATTGTTATAACTGAACTCCGCATATGGCAAACATTTATCCCAAGATGTGCTGTATGATATCGCACAGGCTCTCAACATATCCTCCAAAATCTGATTAACCCTCTCGGTCTGACCATCTGTCTGCGGATGATATGCGGTGCTAAAATTCAAGTGAGTACCCATGGCTTCATGCAACTTGTCCCAAAATCTTGAGGTAAACTGGGTACCTCGATCCGACACAATCTTCTTGGGTACACCATGCAAACATACGATCCTTGACATATACAATTCTGCCAGCTTATCTCCAGAATAAGTCGTCTTCACCGGGATGAAGTGAGCGACTTTGGTTAACCGGTCAATGATCACCCATATAGAGTCATAACCTCTCTGAGTCTTGGGCAATCCTGTGATAAAATCCATTCCAATCTCCTCCCACTTCCATTCCGGAATCTTCAATGGCTGCAACAATCCGGCAGGCTTCTGATGCATCGCCTTCACCCTCTGGCATACATCACACAATGCTACGTGCTCTGCGACTTCACGCTTCATGTTAGGCCACCAAAATCTTCCCTTAAGATCCTGATACATCTTGGCACTTCCCGGATGAATTGAATACTTGGAATCGTGAGCCTCCTCAAGAATCAACTGCTTGAGCTCCTTCTCATTCGGCACACAAATCCGTTCTTTGAACCACAAGGTTCCTTGCCCATCTACCGAGAAATCCTCAGCTAATCCTTCCTCCTTCTTGGACTTGATCCTGCTGATTTTCTCATCCTTACTCTGCCTTTCCCGAATTCTACCCTCCAAGGTTGGTTTCACTTCCAATGCAGCAATAAATCCTTGCGGCACAATTTCTAATCTCAACTTCTGAAATTCTTCACACAACTCCCATCGCTTGCTCACTACCAATGAATTCACATTATGGCTCTTTCGACTCAAAGCGTCAGCCACTACATTAGCTTTTCCAGGATGATAATGGATTCCAACATTATAATCCTTTATCAATTCCAACCATCTCCTCTGCCTCATGTTAAGATCCGATTGGGTGAATATATACTTCAAATTCTTATGGTCCGTATATATCTCACATCTATTTCCAATGAGATAATGACGCCATATCTTTAAAGCATACACTACGGCTGCTAACTCCAAGTCATGTGTGGGGTAATTTCCTTCATGCGGCCTCAACTGCCTAGATGCGTAAGCCACCACCTTGCCATTCTGCATTAACACACATCCAAGACCCTGCCGCGATGTGTCACAATAAATGTCAAAACTGCTCTGCACATCCGGCAATACTAACACAGGGGCAGATGTTAATCTCTTCTTCAACTCTTGAAAACTATCCTCGCACTCAG
This sequence comes from Guadua angustifolia, assembly GCA_036346375.1. Lineage (NCBI taxonomy): Eukaryota > Viridiplantae > Streptophyta > Magnoliopsida > Poales > Poaceae > Guadua > Guadua angustifolia. The sequence goes on along the minus strand of JAYEVE010000809.1, from coordinate 631,743 downwards.
GCGTCCATGCAAACTTCTTCTCCTTTTTCAACAATTGCGTAAGAGGTCTCGCAATTGCCGAAAATCCTTCGATGAATCGACGGTAATATCCCACCATTCCCAGAAAACTACGAATCTGGTGGTATCTTTTGGTTGCTCCCAATTCATTCTGACTTCTACTTTACTTGGATCTCGGCAATTTCTTTAGCGATCATTACATGGCCAAGGAATTCCACCTTCTCCTTCAAAAATCACACTTGCTGAACTTGGCATATAATTGCTGATCACGCGAACCTTTCCAAAACCAATCTCAAGTGCTTGGCGTGCTCTTCTTCCAACTTGGAATACACGAGGATGTCATCAATAAAGACAACCACAAACTTATCCAAGTATTCCATGAACACCTTATTCATGAGGTTCATGAAATAAGCTGGGGCATTGGTTAATCCAAATGACATGACTGTAAACTCATAATGCCCATAACGGGTTGAAAATGCAGTCTTCGGAATATCCTCCGCTCTAATCCTTAGCTGATGATAACCTGATCGAAGATCTATTTTGGAGAAAACTGCTGCTCCCCTTAACTGATCAAACAAGTCATCAATCCTTGGCAAAGGATACTTATTCTTGATTGTTACTTCATTAAGTGCACGATAATCGATGCACATCCTTAAACTTCCGTCCTTCTTCCTAACAAACAAAACTGGCGCTCCCCATGGAGAAGAACTGGGCCGAATGAAACCTTTCTCCAATAATTCCTCAATTTGCTTCTTCATCTCCACCAGCTCATCGGTTGGCATCCGATATGGCCTTTTTGCTATTGGTGCTATCCCTGGTACCAACTCAATAACAAACTCAATATCCCGATCTGGCGGCATGCCGGGTAAATCCTCAGGGAATACCTCCGGATAATCTTTAGCAACAGGCACATCCTCCAAACTAACCACCTTTGCACTGTTGATCATCAACTGACCATTACAAACTGCGGTAGCGTGTACTTCCACCTTCTTGCCGCTAGGGCTTTCTAAGGTTACCACTCTTTGGCCACAATCCAGAACAGCTTTGTGCTTAGACAGCCAATCCATCCCTAGGATAACATCTAAGGTTTGGGTATCTAACAAGATGAGATTCGCTAGGAATTCTATCCCGTTCATAAGCAACTTAACTCCTAAACACCCAAGGTTAGATTGAAGTTCCGATCCTGGGGTTTGGACTAAAAGCACACATTTAAGGTTTCTGACAGCAAATCCATTCTTCACAGCAAAACTCTGAGAAACGAATGAATGCGAAGCTCCAGAATCAAATAAAACTGTAGCCGGTACTGAGTTAACTAGGAACTTACCCAGTACGACATCCGATGCCTCCTGAGCTCCATCAGCAGTGATGTGGTTGATCCTTCCACGCACGGTTGTTTGAGGCGATGCTCCCGGCTGCACTGGCGCTCGGTTTCCTCCTGGCACTGGGGTTTTAGCTGGGGTGTTGCTCAAGTTGAAGCGGACTGGAGTGATTCCTCCCTTCTTCGGACACTTGTTGGCAAAATGCCCAAGCTCATGGCATGCAAAGCATCTTTTAGCGTCAAGCTGTTGACTCCCGGAACCTGCATTGCCCATTGGCGCTGGAGTTTGAAAATTCTAACTAGCAGGGCGAGGTGTCATAACTGGTGCCCTATTCGGCAACTGAGGCTGAATCCTGGCAAATTGCTGAGGTGTCATTCTCAACCTGAGATGATTCGGCCGCCCTGCCTGACTAGCCATCTTGCGCTTGCGGTTTTCTCCCAACTCCTTGCGCTTATCCTCAAGGATCAAAGCCTTATTGACCAACTCCTGAAAGTCAGGGAAGGTGTGGGTAATCAATCCCACCGCATCTGAGTTGATCCTTTCGGCGGGCGGATGCGTCTGCCTTGTCCGTAGCCACATCCTCAGGTGCATAGCGTGCCAACTGAGTAAACTTATTCAGATACTCAGCCACCGACTGGCCTCCTTGCTTCAAAGCCCTAAACTCCTCCTTCTTGAGATCCATCATTCCTTCTGGCACATGATACTGGCGAAAAGCAGTTGAAAATTCTTCCCATGTGATCTCTGCGGGGCTTCATGTCTCTGCAAATAGTTTTCCCACCATTCGCAGCGGTTCCTTCCAAGCGGTGTGAAGCATACAACACCTTCTCATTACCCTCACATTGCGTGATGTGCAGCTTTTTCTCCATGGTTCTCAACCAATCATCGGCTTCCAATGGGTTGACATTGCCTGAGAACGTCGGAGGGCGAGTCCTCATGAAATCAGCCGACTTGGAGTAGTTACGTGGCACATTGTTGCCTTGCTGCGCGTTACCGCCAACTTGGCCTGCCATGTTCTGCATCTGCTGCATCATGGTTTGCATGAGCTGAGTTTGTGCTGCCAGAAAAGCTCCCAAGTTTTGCATATCTACTGGCGGTGCTGGCTGCGGTGGTGTTCTATCATGGTCATTCCGGTGGAGACCACTTCCTGACGCTCCATTGTTGCCACGAGTGTTCACCATCTGTGTGGGTTAGGAGAGGGTAGAAGTAGCACAGATGAGTTATAAGAATCTCTAAAGCGGGGGAGATAGGTTTAACCCAAATTTAAACAACTTTATTATTTTATTGCATAACTTGGTATGGTTGCTTACATAAGCCTAAAAGCTTTTGCAACGCATACTGCACACTCAGCAAACAATAAAATCCAAACTAAACACCCAACCTTAATGTCTATTATAATTGGTAATGCTATCTTATGGACGCGACTCAACATTCGAGTCTAAACTTAATCCTATGACTCTTAGCTATCGAAGTCTGACTCCGGGTCCGTCTCGGGATCGGGGTCGTGTAGCTCCATCTCCGGCTCTGGCTCAGATCCATATAATGCATCCTCCAACTCACGGATCTTCTGGAGAGACTAATCCAAAACCTCCTGTAATCGATCTTTTGTCTTCTGGGCCTCCTCTCGGGCTCTTCACAGCTCCAGAGCCATGTCGTCAAGGGCATCCTCCTGAGCAATGACGTATCGGGCTAAGTAAGCGATTGTGGCATTCTCTTCTCTTATTGGCTCCCGATCAAAACGGTTGTCTCGACGTGGATGATGACGAAACACGCTGCCTTCCAACTCCACAGGGGTAGGTGCGAGCAAAACATCTCATTGCCAAACGTCTTTGCCGCTTGGATCCCACCTCGGCGTAGATCTTTGACGATGATGCGGTGGTACGACTTCCTCTTGCCCTTGCCGGCGTAGATCGTAATCTGAACCCTCCAAATAATGTCAAGTCCAGCATGTACTATGGTCTCCCTCGAGATCGGTGCATCGAAACCTCCGAGCATCCTCATCATGCGCCAAAGCTACATATGTAACCTCCTTCCTCGCTCCCGTACTCTTGGACCATCCTCATCTATTTAAGGAAGAAGTAGTTTAGTCCTCGTCCATTTTAGAAAGGAAATGGAAAGTGTAGCAAAGGTACGGGAATGAAGAATGAGATGAGTTGAGAGGGTGATTTTAATCCAGTTTAGATTTTTCCTTTAGAAAATAGTTTTGGACACTCTACCAAGCTAGGGCCAAGTCCTACAGTCAGTATGCTCTGATACCACCTCTGTAGGGACCCGAATTCACCAATTCGAATCCACCGTGTATGCCGCACTATTCCCAGGATCAATGCTAGTGCACACGGCTTAACATCGGTAAGCATCACATCATACACAACGATAATAACAATAAGTCTTCATTTATTTAATATAACTAGTGTATGATCTTATGATCACTTACATTTATTCAGCCTCATAAGGCAAGACTAAGATAAAATAAGACAAATGCAGCGGAAAATCGTAGAAGACGTAGTGACTCATCAGTACACCACAGGCGACTGACAAGGCTTGGCCTAGTTACTCGCGTCCACCTGAAAGTCCTCCTCAAGCACAGGCGATGACTCCACTATTGTTGGTTGTTAAGCAAGGGTGAGTACACCAACACGTACTCAACAAGTTGTGCACAGAATGCAATTCTATCATAGCTATATGCAGGCTTATTCCAAAGGAAAGGCTAAGTGGTTCATAAGCGATGCGGCATTTGCAAACATAAGCGATATGTAGATTGAAAAGACAAGAAAACAAATAATAACAAATAAATAGATTCCATTGTTTCTCAAATCAAACCCAAGTTCTTCATCCTAAATCAAGTTCCTTTATCCACATGGCAACCCGCCATCCCATCCAGCTTGTTCATTTTAATTAACTACCCTTGATTGTAATTCGAGCATTGCTCAATACTGTGAGCACGGCTATCCTAATAGATTGTACACTCTGCGGAGGTTATGCACTTTACCCACACGATATAACCATGCACCACACAGGCGAACGATTATAACAAAGCCTTTACAATGCATCCTCTTAACCCAAGCTACCGCTAAGGTTTCAACATCAAGGGCTAAAACCACCGCAACAGGGCCCCCTCTTGCGCCATGTGAGTTTCCTCCGTAACACGGGACTCACACCACCATGATAGCACTTAAGTTAAGCATTTGCAAATTAGTCACTAGGCTGCCCCATAACAGACGTGTGGTACGCAAGTTTGACTCAGTCAAAGGCTCCAAGGTTAAGTCCTTAAGATTGATTAAAGCAAGACATACGCATACCCTCGGCTCCACCGAGCCCACCTCGCACACCGCCCTTCCACTTGCTTCAATCCAAAGTGATTACCTTCCTTGTTGGTTACCAAGCACCACGTGCTCTTCACAAATCAACATCGTTATGCGTGACTCATTGTCACAACAACTCAATCTCTTTGTGCGACCACACATGGCCCTAAGTTATCATCATTGTTCCATATTCCATTAGTCAAGATTATTAAACAATATTGCATGAGCATGTGATGACGTGGCATGGCTAAGCATTCTAATCCGGTCTAACCATCCATGTTGATTTCATTATTAACCAACTATAATTAACCAACCTAAGGTGACAAGTGGATCATGGCATACAAATATCAAGGTAGGGTATAATTCAAAGGGTGCGATAGCTAATCCCAAAGTTAAGTTGAAATCAGTTATACACATAAAGTAATAAGTGCTAAAGTAAATCAAAATAGCATGCAATCTAATTTATGGGTGCAACATGATCAAAGCACAACTTGCCTTCGTTAAGCTCCTGCTCCTGATCTGGAAATAATTTTGAGCTGTGAAATCCTTCCAAGCCTCGCACAATTCAACGCCTACGCGAATCGAAAGAGAAAAGCAAATAAAAACCAAAACCAAATAACAAATAAACTCAAAAATTCAAATAAAAGCCACCATTAGAAAGATCCCAATTTTACAAATTTTTAGGAATTTGAATCACCTCAATCCGAGTTCGTATGCGAAAGTTATAAGGTTTTGAAGTTTGAAAATCCTGAAAATACCTCAAAAATAGAATTTCCGAATTTAGCGAATTATTTTTATATGGAAAAATCCGATTTTCCGACGTCAGCTAGCCACGCAATGCCAACGTGATGCCAACGCAGCGCCACCTCAGCAATGTGATCTACGTGGCGACACGTGTCAATGAAGTATTAATCCTACCTCAGTGTCGACGTGGACTAAATTGTGACGCTTCGTTGAGGATCCAACGGTTCCCAAAGCTCCCGAGCGATGATGGTCGTGCGGCGGCGTAATCCTCCCGGTGCTGAAGAAGAGGACCTTGGCGACGGCGTTCCGACGCTCCCCGGTGAAGAAGAGACAGCGGCTTGGATGCGGCGTGATTCGGCGAGTTCGGAGATGGCTTCAAATCGGCGGAAGAGGTACCGACGGCGACGAAACTGCGACGCAAACCTTCGGGGACTCCGGCGAGCTGGCGCGGCTGCTATGGCTATTCTCCAGCGATGGCGCGAAAATGAAACAATGCGGCGAGATGAGGCGAGTCTTGGAGGGGGCTCGGGGATCACTATTTGTACCCAGCGGGCGCGCTAAACAAGGAAAGAGAAGGGCGGCGGCGGCGTCCGGGTCGAAGACGGCGACGAAGAGTCCAGGTTGGAGACGATGCACACGGATCGTTCGATCACGATCCAACGCTCGGAGTTTTTAGGGTTTCCTTATTAGTCACGTGTGATAAAGGCCGTTGGATCAAGATCCAACGGTCGGCAACGCTTCCCTTTTTAAACCGTTCGGCCAGCACAGTAATCGGGCCGGCCCATTACTGTTCATTCCATATTTTCCCAAATTTCCTATTTTAATTATTCCGATTAAATGTTTTGATTTATTTAAGGCTCGAAATACTCAAAAATTCCAGAAAATTCTCAAAAATACTTTGAGCTATTCTGGACTTAAATAAAATATTTCCACAAAAACTTTATTTTGCAAATATCTTTTTATAATTATTTCTTGACAAAAGATAATGTATTTTATTCAAAAGAATTCAAATAAATCTCAGAAAATCCAAATAAATTCAGAAAATTCATAAAATTCATATTTAGCAATAAAATAATATTAATTAATTGAAAAGCTGAAATTTTGGGATATTACACTCGAGGACCCTGAGTACTGGACGATGTACTTCGACGGGTCTTACACGAAGAACGGGGCCGGAGCTGGGGTCGTCATTGTTTCCCCACTCGGGAGCAAGCTCCAGAACGTCATCCGACTGCTTTTCGACGCCACCAACAACATCGCGGAATATGAGGCCTCTCGTCACGGTCTCTGGATCATTGTCGACCTCGCTGCATGCTGCTCTATGTCATGAGTGATCCAAGTCGGTCGTCGACCAGGTCATGAAGGCGACGGAGCCCCGCGACCCACGCATGGTGGCTTATTGCCGTGAAGTCCGTAAGCTCGAAGAAAGGTTCAAGGGCTTCGAGCTCCATCACAACTACCGACGTCACAACGGTGAGGCCGACTACCTCGCCAACCTCGCATCCAGCAAAGGGCCGGTCCCGTCCGGGATTTTTGTGCTTGATCTTCACCACCCTCGTCCGGCTGACCAAACGGCCGAAAGAAGATTAACTTCATGGGCGCCACCGCGACCGATCGAGGCGCAATGGACGCGGCATCGTCCGAAGTCGTCGGGCCATGCCGACGGTGGACTCATCGAGGAAACCCTTCATCGACCGACCGACGGATGGATCGCCCCGCCGATCCGGCCAGGGCGGCGCCTCGCTTCGGCGGGCTAAGTCGCTTTGTCATGATCGAAGAGACCTCTATAAGCGAAGCCCTTCCGAATCTGCAGGTGCATTCACGCCGATCGCGGGAAGGAGTTGTTGCTCGACATCCACGGCGGAATTTGCGGCCACCACGCCCCGCGATCCTCAGGGAAAGGCCTTTCGCAGGGTTCTATTGGCCAACCGCCATGGCCGACGCCCAACAAATCGTCCGCACTTGTGAAGGATGCCAGTTCTTCACCCGACAAACTCATCTGCCCGCGCAAGCTCTCCAGACGATCCCCATTACTTGGCCGCTCATGTGCAGGGACTCGATTTGGTCGACCCTTCAAAAAGGCTCCCAGAGGTTTCACTCACCTCCTCGTTGCGGTGGACAAATTCACCAAGTGGATCGAAGCCAAACCAGTTGCCACCATCACATCGGTGCAGGCAGCCAATTTCTTCCTCGACATTGTTTATCGATTCGGGGTCCCGAACTCCATCATCACCGACAATGGGACACAGTTCACAGGAAAAGAGTTCCTTGCATTCTGCGACGACTTCCACATCCACGTCAATTGGGCAGCTGTGGCTCATCCGCAAACCAACGGCCAGGTCGAGCGAGCAAACGGTATGATTCTCCAGGGGCTCAAGCCCAGGATTTTTAGCCGAATGAAGAAGTTCGCAGGACGATGGGCGGCCGAGCTGCCCTCCGTCCTCTGGAGCCTGCGCACCACCCCGAGCCGATCGACCGGGTTCACACCATTCTTCCTTGCATTCGGCGCCGAAGCAGTGTTGCCGACCGACTTGGAGTACGGCGCCCCAAAACTCCAAGCCTTCGACGAGGCTCGGGGGCTCGAAGCACAGCAGGACGTGGTCGACCAACTCGACGAGGCGCGTGACGTGGCTATCCTACGGTCGGCCAAGTACCAGCAGGCACTCTGCCGCTACCATGGCCGCCAGGTTCAAAGCCGCTCCTTCAACGTTGGCGACCTGGTCCTGCGCAGGTCCAGTCCAACGTGGGCAAGCACAAGCTTTCCTCCCCATGGGAAGGTCCCTTCACCATCGTGGAGGTCCTCCGCCCCAAGACCCTACCGACTTAAGGATGTCAAGGCGATATCGTCCCCAAACGCTTGGAACATCGAAGCTCAGCAATTCTACTCCTAAAGGTTTTTCGCCTACCTTCGTCTTTACAACCCTCCGAGCGGGTGGCGCTTGGCTCGCTCGGAGGGCATGTGCTTCTTACAAATCTGAGATTCGGCGTTCCCCCACAATCCTCAACCTAAGTGCTGCGGCCCACACCAAAACCACGGCGGTTTTCGGTGGCTACGGTCGCGAACCAGCGCTCAAGAAGGGGAAGGAGAACCTGTGTTGGGCAACCGAGTAGTCGGCCGGAAGGGCCATCCATCGCCAAGTTTTTGCTCCCTGTGTCATTACCTCAAAGTGTCCACGCTCGGACCTACGCTCGAGTAGCCCCAGCGGTCGCCTAACATGAGCCCGACACAGGAAGGAAATGTATCAATCAAAACACGGAGTAAACTTGGCTTTCCGAAACTTTCTTTCTCTTACATCATTCAGAAACATACAGACGTGTAATGGACCTCTACGACCTACCTTACATGAGCATCGACTAAAGCTAAAAGGCTAAACAAGATCAAGAGCCTGTTGCTGTGCAAAAGAGGCATCACGAAGACGGACCGCCGTCTTGGATAAGGAGGACATCTCCCACTACGATGTATCTAACACTCCAGAATCAAGGCGGATCATTGCCTTCAAGCGCAAGTGTGGCTCGCGAATCGGCGCAACTAGGGCTGCTCAAGACGACTTCGGCGTGAGCAACACCACAGAAAGGCATCGCTGAAGGTGACACCTCAAGACTGGGCCGACCCGTCCACGAGAGCTCTGGATGCTCCAAAGAGGAACCTCGCAACGACCCCCAGGATGGCGTACCCACGTCGGGGGCAGGCCCCGACGCCGGCGCCACAGAGCGCCTAAAAGGAGGTTCCCAAGCCAAAGGAGGGGCCGGCTGGACCAGCACCCTCCTCCCCGTCGGCCTCGTCATCCGAGTCCTCTAGGCGCACTCGCCTCGCTACCATCTCCGCTGCGCCCCGCACCTTGGCCCGCGCCTGGGCCGAGTCGCCTTCAATCCTGCTGACGGTCGCCATCGCGTCAAAAGAAGCGTCGCGGCTGGCGCAGCAGGCAAGCACGTACTCTGCCACCACCGAAGCAACCCTCCGCCCCTCGCGAGCGGAGCGCTCCCGCAGGGCAAGAGGCAGGTATGCTAGAGACCCAGCCATTCGGGCGAGGCACGAGGCGTACTGCTGGGTGGTGCGTTCCAGCGGCTCATCCAAATGCATCCCCAGAGGCCTCACGCTCCTCCCCATGCTTTCGTACACGGGACAAAGCACGGAAAGCAGAACCTCGTGCTCCTCCCGCTGCCGCTCCACTGCCTTTTCGACGGCCTCGGCACGCACCCGCAGTGCCTCCATCTCCAAAACGGCCGGAGGTACACAAGAGTCGTCACCAGCAACGCATTCGGTGGCCTCTGTGGTCTCCCTTCCATCAGGCGAAGGCGTCGTACCTGGCTGCCAATCGGAGCTGTGAGAGAATGCAAAAACGTCACCATTGGATGCGAAGAGACAAGCTTACGCTACCACAGAGTTATTAAAACTTACGCCGGCGGCGGGTTCCAAATGGAGAAGCTCGATGAAGGCAGCACAAGCTCACTCCTCGCCGCGGCCGACGACGTCCCAGCGTCCACGCGGGGCCTCTTGGGGCCGAAACCCCATGAGTCTCCCCCCAATGGCCGCCCGTTGGCCCTCTCGCCGTCCTCACCGCCGCTCGCCATCCCGTCCGCTCAAACCTCCCCGCCACACAAGCAAACTGGAAGAAGGGAGAAGGAGAGCGACACGAGTACCGGACGCAGATACTACTTCGCCTCCAAAACCCTATTTATAGGCGGAGGGCGGTGCAGCTCGGGCAAGCGACGCCTCGTCCACGACGCCAAGGTGTCCCGTCCGTCCCACGGCTCGATGCGGGAGGCCATCATGGCGCATTAAAGGGCCATGTCACGCTGGGCGGCGACGGGACGGGACGGAAGCGAAAGTACATCATCACGCATAGGCGGCGGCGCAACGCTTCGGTCCCCGCTCCTGGGCTGGGCCGACTACGCCGGCAGGCCGCCTCGCCCACGAGGCATTGCTATATCCGGCCGGGCGCAACCGAAGCCTGGCGCCGCTTCGCTCCAGCGCGTTTCGGCCCAAAGGCTGAGGTAACCCTTTTTTTGACATCGTTTGCGTTCCTTTAGAACCTCGAGGTTCCATACCAACCGCACCCTGTTTTCCCACAAACGCACGGGGGCCGTTGATTCATGCGCACTTAGTGCGGATAGCGACCCGATTGGCCGTTGTTTTTTCCGCATGGTAACCCACTTCGACCCAAGCGTCACGGCCTACGCCCCAGCGGCTACGGTTACTAAGTGACATTTTGCGGAAGAAAGGCGTGACCATGCGGAACGAACGACGACCTTCCGGCGACGCACTCCTCCCGCTCAAATGCGTACGAACACACGTCAAGACCACTAAGGTCAAAGACTTCGCTAAGCTGTTATTTCGCGGTTCCGATCCTCTGCTCCCCGCACTATGGCGCGCCCGGCGGCAACTGGCCACAATAATAGTGCTTGCTAAGGGGTATTCGCGCTATGAACCATAGCTGGTCGGAAGCATTCGCTCCCCATACAGCACCAACTTGCGCCCCAAGAACCCGGACGCCTTGTGTCTTCATCTATGCATCGGCACTCTGACCTACGTTCGAAGGGTCCCAGCGACCCCGAGGACGATGGCTGTCCGAGTAGGTACGAGTCATGGAAGAAAACACAAACGGCACAGTTCAGATTATGAAACACACCAACAGCAAACCGTCCCAAAACACAAACAAGTGCCATCAAGGCAAAAAAACAAAAAGGATCCTGCATCACTGCCTGCAGAATCACCCAGCAAAGTCATCATCATCGCCATCATCGCCGTCGTCATCGGAGCTACTGACCTCGGGGCCTGCGGTGACCGCGCCTAAACCTGCCACCGCCTCCGCCGCCGCATGCACCTTCGCCCGCATCTCGTGGGGATCACCCATGATCCCGGCGGTAGCCGCATACGCGTCGATGGTGGCGTCACGGCTGGCGTAGCAGGCCAGCACGTACTCCGTGACGTCGACCACAATCCCTTGCCCCTCGCGGGCGGCGCGCACACGCAAAGCCCGGGGGAGGTCCTCCAGGGCTTCGGCCGCTTGGGTAAGCCCGGCGTCTCGCTCCGCCGAACGCCCGAGGGCTCGTGTAGCTTTACCCCGAGCCACTTCAGGCTCCCGTGTATGCTCTCAAACGCAGGGCGGAGCATGCCCAAAGCTCTTGCGCATGTGCATGCGCTCCGCATGCATCACGTCCGATCTTGGCCGACGTTTCAATTTAAGACCGCCACTCGCCACCTCCTCTGAGCCTTCGCCACTCTCTCTCGTGACAATGGCTTCGAGCACAGCCATTCCGCGCCCCCTCGAGTGCCTTCACAAGTTCCTTCTCAACAGCCTGGACTCGCTTCCGCTGCCAAAACACGTCCGCCTCCACGAAGCGATGGAAAAGACAGGCATCAAAGGAGGCCTCGGCAGCCGCCGCCCCAAGTTTGCCGCCATCCCTCCCGTCGCAGGGAGACCAGACGATGCCGCAGGCGGAACGACAACTGCCATCTCGCACGTCGCGGGTGGTGGAACCAAGCCAGAGCCAGAAGCGCTAGAAAGGGAAAGAAGAAATCCCGCATCAGCAAAAAACAAGATCAAGGCAACCCCAACGCCGGTCGGCGGACCCTTACCTCGATTGAGGGTTCCCGATGCGAAAGGCCGACGAAGGCAGCGTGATCTTAATCTTCGTCACCGCCGCCGTGCGGTTCCACCTCGGCCACTCGCTTCTCGGCCCTCCGATCGTCACCGCCGCCAGCCATTTCTCGCTGAGTCAGGAAACTGGGACAAAAGACGAAGAGACGGCGCGGCGGCGTATATCTGGCCAAACGTGGTCGTTGTCGCCCCCCCCTCAACCTATTTATATGGGCGGGGCGAAGCAACCGAAGAAGGCGACGCGTCGGACGGCGCGACGACGACGATTAACTCCGTGGCCAGAGCGACACGACAGGCCCTCGCCACCTCCCTCCTCCCGCATTAAATGCGAGAGGACCTGGCGGGGGGGCACCGCTCCCAACAGAACCGCACCACGGCTCTTCGTTTCAAGCCTCCGGGCCGCCGCGATCGCGTCAGGCATAGCGAAAGCAGAACCATTGGCTGAAGAAAATCGAAACACAGCTAAGACAATCCTTCCCTAAGCTTGTATGTCCTTCCCCCCGACCTCAAGTGCGCGCGAGGTCGACACATCGCCCCCACGCACTCACTCGGGGCTACAACACCACACGCCAAGACGGATCGATGACCCACCAGCCACTCGGTTCTTCTAGCGGCAACCCTATCGACTGAAGCGCCACTACCACGCTGGCTAGGGTTAGGGATAGGCGCTTATGAAAGAAGGAAATGCCCAAGTAACGGGAACCATGGCCGGTCAGGAACGTTCAGGCCCCGCGGCAGACACCGAGCAAAACATCCCAATCCTAAAACGGCTATTTGCGCCTCCTCCGAACACCATGAATAGTGCACCGACTTATGCTTGGGTAACCTTTGTAGTTTTCTGAAGCTACAGTTGTAAAGCACTTATCGTGGGGACGTAAATTAAAAAAACGGATTCAAGGGCCGATTCGACTGGCCCAAGCAAACTTCAAACCAACGTTCAACAAATTCACCCTACACCGACAAAAGCCAAAGCAGCTAATCTTCCCCCTCATCCTGATGGAGGATATCCTGCGACGATATCCGGCCGGCGATCGTTGCGGTGTACGGGTCAATCCGAGTCCTCAGCTCCTCAACCTGCTCGTCGGTTTGATCTACGGCGACCCCGCTGCTGATGACCTCAAAGTCAACATCGTCATAATGGGAGGCGACAAGGACAAGCGCCGAGGTAACTCCAAGCTCGGCTCCCGCTCCACCGAATGCTCGACGTGCTCGACGCGAGCGCAGCAGCAAGCGGCAAGAGAGCTCGGGCACGACACGACGCCCCGAGCACCCGTGGCGATCTCTGGCCGACTTCGAGGGTCATCACTCGGCGATCCGCCGCGACAAGCCGCCCTCCGCCAACTTCTTCTCCGCCAGCGCTACCTCACGCGACGCGAGTACCGCGTCACGTGCCTCCTCGGCCAATTTCTGCGCTTCCGCGGCATCATCAAGTCTCCTCCGCAACTCTACAGGCCGCTATAAGCGTCAGAAGCATACTAGGCAACCTACGATAACAAAATCTTCAGGCCAGAATCGGGTGGCTTACCGTCCGCAGAAGCCTCCAAACGTTGGAGATCCTCTTCGGCCTTGGCCCGGGCCTCCCTTTCGTGCTCGGCGCTCCTCCTCTCAGAATCAAGCTCCTCCTGGACTTGGTCACGTTCGGTCTGGAGGCGGGACACTTCGACAATGATTCTCTCCTCTGGCGACGGCGGCATCCCTCGCACTGTTGGCCTCCGTCAGAAGGGACTCGAGTTTCCACTGCATCTTCGCCGCCTCCACCCGTTCACGTCCCAGTGTTTTGAGCACAGCCCAGCTCGGTGCGAAGACGGCTGGTTTCCCCCTCACCCTGACCGTGCAGGATTCGGAGGAACTCGGCTTTGTTCGCCGAGTGGAGCTTCAGTTCCTGCGGAAAGCGGACGCCCCATCAGACTCATTGTTCGTCGAAAACAAGTCGGACACTGAAGCAGAGGCCCCGACTTGGCTTACCGTGCCGGTCGGGGTATCCACCCCAGAAATCACGCCTGACGCCTCCTCGACGCAACGAAGGGCAACATCCAAGCTTTTCTGGGCCTGATCCATCTGAATCGCGATCCGCCGCCTGCCGTCCTCGAAGGTCCTCCACAGCTTGGCCTCTACATCGTCATCCAAAGACAAACAACTCGCCCGGTAGGATCCGCGGCCGCCCAGTCAGCTGGTCGGGCCCCCGTGGCGGGAGATCGGGCGATCACCGCTGCTGACCGACGCAGCTGCGCCCGCCACTGGCCGCCGCCCCGGTGGGTTGCAGGCGGTATAGGTAGGTCGCCTCGGGCGATGGGTCCATGATCCCGCCGCAGTCTAGCTCCCGCCACGGTCAGCGCCCCTCGAAGGTCCTGTCGGCGGCGACAGCGAGGCTAAGTATTTGCCCGACACATCGGTGGCGCGGACGGGCCTGTCGGCGGTGGCGGGAGGTCACCCTCCCCCACCTCGACCTCCGCACCAGGCCCCGACCCGTCAGGCGACGCCGGGACCGCTTCCCCTTGCGCCGATCCGGGACCACCGGCGGAGGCACCGACACTGAGCCACGGTGGGCCAGCGACCGCTCGGAGCGTCCCACCGCCGCACGACCAAGCGTGAGCCGCATTCTCTTCGCCGACCCTCCTGGCGAAGACAAATCGCCCCCTCGTTTGCCCAGAGATGTCTCCCCTGGAGGCACCTCCACCCGGGGTGTGACGACGACGACGCCAGCCGCCAGGCTTCCGCCCAATCCGCCAGGGACCAACGACTTGAAGGAGACTTTACGGTACGGATTGGAAATGCCGCCACCATCGGTGCCCGAGGACGACTCCGAGTCGCCCGTCCCGACGATGGTCGACTCGGAGGCATCCTCGCCCCGGGCGACCCTCGCCCGGCGCTCCTCCCTCTTTCTCCTCCTTGACTCCTCCCTCCGCTTCTTTCGAGCGGACTCCCGCTGCTCGGAAATCTTGCGGGCCGCGGCCCTTTGAGCCTTTTCCTCCGGCAGAATCACCCGGGAAACCATCCCGGACAACCCCTAGATGGTATAAAGATGCCAGTCAGGAAAGGCACGAAAGGTCGCGTTGAATGGAGAAGGGAAAGAAAAGGACAGGCAGCACGGCTTACCAGGTCTGGAGGATGACTCGCCGAAAAAGGCTCGGGTTGGCCGCCCACCGCCACGGTCGCGCAACCAACCAACATGGCGGTCGCCCTAGCCTCGACCTCCGACTCGACAAGCTCCGCCCCACCATCCGCATGGGTCGTGAACTCCCCATATTGGAACATGGGGCGTCCCTCGTCATGAGGGTTGACGCGCTTGCGTCTTCATGAAAGCCGCTACAACGACTCGCCGGTCAGCCCCGCGCACAGGCCTTGATCCTATCAACGATCACCTCCACCTTGTTCTTCTCCCCGCCGTCAAGCCCCCAGACCATTCTTCCTCGCCACGTGGCGTGACCAAGAAAAGCCGGGCACTCCTCCGTGTTCCGAGACGTAGAACCATTCTGAATGCCACCCGGTTCGACGATTTCGCAGCGGATCGACATAATCCGCCGAGCGGCCTCGGACGATCGAAGAGCTACGCCGCCCATGAGCGCCAGGGGACCCGTCGATTGATCCTTCCTCGACTTGGCATGGAAAAAGTACTTCCAAAGCGCCTAGTGGGGCTCGATCCCAGAACGCCGCACAACGTGATAAAAGCCGCGATGTAAAGCACTCCGGGGATTGGCTGGTGCACCTTGACCTTATAATGATGCAAAGAACCCGAATGAACCGTGGAGCGGAAGTCAAACCAGGCCAGAAAGGAGGCGCACGACGATCGTTGTCGAGTCAGCGGGGACCGCGTGCCCCGGCACCCTCCACCGCGAGACGTCAAACGGCGGGAGGAACCCTTTCCTCTCCAAGCCTTGTGCACGGCTGGGCGAGATGGAGCATTCAGGCCACAACATTTCCGGCGGCGCGAGGATGGGAGACAAGAAAAGGTAAGGAATGAACCCTCGGCCCTTTTTTGGCTTTCTCTCTTAGGCGTGAAGGTGCTTTGCGCATAAGCGGAAACACAACACCATTCGAAAGCGCCTCCCGCAGAGGTTTTTGCAGGCACCGAACGGGCGTCGTCCGGATAGACTGACGGTCAAGGCGAACATCGCCTCGAGACAAGCGTCGAGCGGCCCGTGGCGCTACCACGCAGCGCCCCCAACGAAGACATATCCTTTCAAATATTTTTCGCATTAGATGCCGGACGGAAGGGCGCCAGGTGCACTACCGCTGGCGCCCCGCCCCACGGCCTTCTACTTATTTCTAGCTTCCAGAATGGGCCAACTAGGCCATATAGGTAAAAAGTCCGCCGGGCCACGAATGGCCTCGAGGCGGCCAGATTATTTAGACGCCCTAGGGCTCGAAGCCTTGACAACCCAAGAGGTTTTGAGGTTGCCCCGGAATACAAAACGAGCAAGGAACGAGAATGAGGTGAGCCCCCGGTGGGCCTCTAGTTGGGTCGGCGGACGACCCAATCGCCAAAACTTCGTGTCCGAGACCATACTTCACGCCTCCGCTGAATCCATCGTAGGGTGGCATCGGCCGCACCGGGTCGATCGACGACTTCGGGCCCGATTCGGGATCGAGTAAAGAAAGGTTCTTATGGGTCGCCCCGATGGGTGGACGCCTTGGGCTTCGTGGACCGTCCGCTCAAAAAGATCCCTTGGGAGGATCTCCAGGCCCACTCGGATAACCCGACAAGAGGCTCCGAGCGCCTTGGTGCTCAAGCCGCGCCAGCAAGCACGTGACCGCCACCCCTCCAGTCCCACACTGCGGATGGGCGTACTGTGGGACAGTAAATGATTATTCCTCCCACGGATAGCCTCGCCAAACGAGAGTTCGGGAGGAACGCCCCATGACGAAACTCCCAGATAAAACCACCACAACACGCGTCCACCACGACGCAAAAAGCGAGCACCGTGAGCCGGAGCCTCGCTAAAACACGAGGCCTCCTGCCACCTGTAGAAGCGCCCAAATCAAACATAGGATCAGCTCTCTGAGGTCGAAAACCCCAATCGGCTCTCCGACCGCCGGGGGCTCGGGGTTAAGAAACTACACGTCGGCCACAAGACTCCACCCAAAGTCGACCTACTAACTGGAAGGATCCCACCGTTTCGTGAACCCACCCGGGCTCGATCGTAATATCTCCAAGACACTTCCGTGGGTTCCACTAGCCAAGTCGATGAATCTCATGAGTGGGCAATAGGGCGCCATTTAGCTCGAACTCAATAAAATATCCGATAACCCCCAACCAGCTCTCCGACTGCTTTCGGGGCTCGGGTTACGAGAGATGCGCTTAATTCAAAAAAGAAATTGGCGGACCAGACGGTTGGTCTATCAAGGATGATGGATCGCCAGGAACGCGCACGTTCTAGGGCAACCCCGGGGGCTACTGACGAATACTCATACCGGGTACCCTACAAACCAAGACTTCATCCTCACGGAGAGGTATTATCATCCGAGACAATCGAGAGCCTCAAGGGCCGATTCAGGCCCACCCCAAAAACAGAGACTCCCATGGGCGGAAAAGAACTGTGGGCCCTCGCCGAAGCCACGGGCATCGAACGATAGTCGGAGCCGCCCGAAGACTCCGATCAGGTCGGACGTCCGACCAGGGGTCAGCTCGGACGCTCCGACAAGGCTCCCAGACGAAGCCCTCGACGAGTCTCGAGTCGGGGCCTCCATCGCGACGTCATCTAGCCGCGGGATAAACACCTATCTCACGAGCACAACGCCCTCGCCAGGAGCAGGTGGGTCCGTCCCGAGGCAATTCCCGAAGATGCCGAAGTCAAGCGGCTATCCCATCACGCCACACGCATCGTGAAGAAGCACGCACTTCCCGAGGCAAGCCCCAGACCGGCCGCCAGACGCCATCACTAGACATGCGCCAGGGGGCGATCGCTGCTTCCCGAGGAACGGACACCCGCGACTAACTCGTGTGTCTACCCACCCGATATGGCGAAGGCAGATGACGGACGGATGACGTAACCTTGAACAGACTTCAAGGTCAAGACTCGACACTCAAAGATGGGACGAACGCCTGGCAGTAGGCATCCCTTTCTTGTTTTTGCATATCCTCCAGGACTCGTGTAACCCGCCTTCCTCGTGTCTATATAAGGAAAAGCGGACCCCAAGGAGGGGATCGACCACACTTTCAAACCGTCACAGTAGTGAAGGAACTCCCTCGGAGCCGTCCGAGTTGTAATCAAACGCAGCCTTCTGCGCCCCCATCAATACAATACCACCACACGAACTGGACGTAGGGACATTCAGCCCAACCAAGATAAACCCCGGCTCAGAGTCTAACCATTCAAAGTAGCGGGAGCGCGCGACCCCTTGACTTACAAATTTACTTGCCGGTTTACAAAACACCGACAACTCTAATACTAATTATAAGATACTCCAAAGTGAGTTCCACTAAAAATTTCATTAAAGTCCACCCTTTATAGCAATATTTGTTTATATATTCCTTTTACATATGAAAAAGGGTATGTAGTAAAAAAATAAAGGGTTCGATGAAATTTTTCAACCATGTTGCATTGGAGTATCTTAGAATTATTATTGGAGTATACCGAAAGTGATAAAGGAGTATAAAGTGTTCATTTAAGTGGTATATTAGAGGTGGGAGTATGTACTCTGAGAGTATGTAAAAGGCTTCCTATATGTGTGTGTGTATATATATATATATATATATATATATATATATATATATATATGCATGTAGTCATGCAAACTAATCGAGCCTAATTAATACATACCAACCGAACTATTCAATACTCTGCGCAACGAAACTATCCCCTAACTAAAAAATACCTAATAAATGCTACTTCTTGTTTGTATATGAATCTTTCTTTTTTTTAATTAAGCCATTACTTTCAAATAATATTGATTTTGGCCTTCAAATTTTATAGGGTTATGGAATCTCACATCCTCTATGTATGATAATTTTTTGAAAATATGTACATGTGTTTTTCAAATTTTTGAAAACACCGGATATGTTACCTTTTACTGTTCAAATAAATACCATGTTACTAGCTATTACACAAGATGTTACTGTACTAGCAAGTAACATGTTATTTTCTGGATAATAAAAGGCAAAATACCCTATATGAACCACTCCTACTATGTAAAATCCATGAAAATCATATATAAAATTTTTAAAAATTCTCAAAAAATTACTATATATAGAGGAGGTAAGATTCTATGACCGTAAAATTGAATACCAAAATTAACCTTAGCTGAAAGATATGAAAAAGAAAAATTCGATTGAATAGTATTTTTTCACTATTTAACACTTTGTCAATTTCATATCTTTCAAATATGATTGAGTTTGGTTTTTAAATTTGCAAGGTTATATAAACTGACCTCCCATACCTATGGTCATTTTTAAGAATTTTTCAAATATTTTACTACTGAGTCGACAAATAGAACTAAATTCTTATTCATGAAAACCACAAGCAAAAGACATAAAAATTAACGTGTGTATGGGGCGGAGATTCTACAATGCCGGAAAATTGAAGATCAAAATCGATGTCGATGAAAGATATGAAAAAGACAACATTAATTGAATAGTAATTTTTGATTGTTTAGCAAATTGTCAATTTTATATCTTTCAAATGCTATTGAGTTTGGTGTTCAAATTGTACAAGATTGTAGAAGCTCACCTCCCTATGTATGATAATGTTTTGATAATTTTTAAAATATTTTACTATAGGACCAACAATCAAAACTAAATTTTTATTCTAATAGTTCACTTCATTTCAAAGATAGTAAGATCTTGAGTAATATGCTGTAAAATATTATTTTCTAGATAGTAAAAGGTAATATATCCTGGGCAAAATATCTTTATCATGTAAAATCTATGAAAACCACATTTACAACTTTTTAAAAATTATCAAAATTTTACTCTACATAGGGGAAGTGAGATTCTACAACCCTATAAAATGTAAAGACCAAAATCAATCTCAACTGATAGATATAAATAAAAAGTCAAATTTATATAAATAGTGATTCTTCAGTATTTAAAATTTTATAGGGTTTTATAAGCTCACGTTCCCTACGTATGGTAATTTGTGAGAAGTTTTCAAATATTTTACTACAAGGTCGATAAATAGAACTAAACTCTTGTTCATATAAACCGCATGTAAGGTTTTCAAAAATTCTTAGAAAATTAACATATATAGAGGAGGTGAGATTCTACAAACCTATAAAATTTAAAGACCAAAATCAATTTTAGCTGAAAGATATAGAAAGAGAAATTAGGCTGAATAGTGATTTTTCATTGTTTAGTGATTTGCCAATTTCATATGTGTCAAATTAGATTGAGTTTGGTGTTCAAATTTTACTGAATTGTAGAATGTCACCTCCCCTATGTATGGTAATTTTTGGAGAATTTTTTAAAACTTGTACATGCGATTTACATCCATTTTACATGATAAAGGTGGTTTACATAGGATATAGTAATATCTTGCATAATAGCGAGTAATTTGTTATTTTTTGGATAGTAAAAGACAACATATCTTGTGTAAACTATAAGATCAATGAAAACCACATGTACATATTTTGAAAAATTCTAAAAAAATACCATACGTAGAGGAGATGATATTCTACAACCATGTAAAATTTGAAGACAAAAATCATCCTCATTTAAAAGTTATGGCTAAAAAAGATTCATATACAAATAAGAAGTAGGATTTATTAGTCATTTACTATCGAATCTGTTCATTGTGAGATGTGGCCTCGTTCTCGATTGGTTTACGTGAATGGTTTGAACGTGCTTCTTCCTTATTTTTACATGATGCCGGGTTATGGGGATGCTAGGTTACGACGACGCGTGTAGTGCACGCACGAGCAAAATAGTGCTACCGTGTATATATACATATATATACACACACATATATATACACATATATACATGTATATATACATACACACACATATATACATATATACATATACGTATATATATATATATACATACGTATATATACATACATACATGCATATATGTGTGTGTATATATATATATATATATGCATACTACATTCATACAAATACACATATATGTGTGTATATATAGGGCACATATTCAATGTGAACCATTTTTATCATATAATGTGAAAATTATATGCACAAGTTTTCAAAAAATTCTCAAAACATTATCATACGATAGGAGGTGATCTTCTATAACCCTACAAAATTTGAAGATGAAACTCTATAGTATTTGAAAGATATAAAATTCACAAGTAGTGAGGAGAATAATGTTTGAGCAATGAAAATCACAATTTAGGCTGAATTTGTCTTTTTATATTTTTGAAATACGATTGATTTTATTCTTAAAATTTTACAGAGTTATAGAATCTTGTCTCCCCTACGTTTGGTAATTTTTTGAGGACTGCTGAAAACTCGTACATATGGTTTTCATAGAGTTTACAAGATATACACTACTACAAAAGGGGTTATGTTAGACACGTCATCACAGACAATTTCATCTGGAATGAGTCTTGGGCACATCACAGATAGTTTTTGGCTAGAATCATCTGTGATGAAGGCCACATCACAGATGTTTTAGCCAACAACCGTCTGTGATGAAGGAGAGAAAAAGATGATGGTTTTTGGTTAAAACTGTCTATGATGAGGGTTACATCATAGATAGTGTTTGCAGTATTTTGCATCGGGTACCCTCTCCGCCGCAAAGTTGTAGGCCCAAAAAGCGACCTAGCCCAGCATGGTAGCCTAGCGGGCAGGTGGGTGATCAAGCCTTGCCCTCCTCGCGAGGAGCTGCGGGCCCCTAGCGAGCGGTGGGCGACATACACTGCTGTCGTCGGGCGAAGGGTTCGCGTGGTGCCCTGACCGGCAGGTGAGCGATCATGCCCTACTCGTCGGGCGAGAAGTCCACATAGCCTCGGCAGCAGTGGGCGATCGCCGCTTTCGGGCGAAGCGTTCCGTGTGGTGCCTCGCGGGCAGTGGGCGATCATGCCCGCCTCGGGCGAAAGTCCATATGGCCTCGGCGAGCGGTGGAATATACCTGCCACGGGGCGAGCGGCCCGCGTGGTGCCCTGACGGGCAAGTGGGCGATCATGCCCTGCCCGCCAGGCATCGGCTTAAGAGGCGGCCTGGCAAGTGGGCGGGTGTCTGGGCCCCTTGTTAGCTAATGCGACCAAAGGAATAAGGAGAAGGTGCATTTATCGCGGTATATGAGATTTTGACACTCCTTATAATCGGGAAGGCATCCGCAAGTTATCGGCTATTTGTTGCAGACTTATTATCCTCCAAACTTCAAGTTTGGCTTCTTTAGTGCGTGGGTCTAAGGATTGAATGCCAGTGGCATTCTAATCTATTTCCCGGCATTCTTTAATGTGGTACTTATCTCCCCTTAATGCCGGGAAATTATGCTTATCGAAAATAGAATCAACTCTTCGAGCCGTGAATGATCCCTGTCATAGGCTCTAGGTATTTAATTATTGACGGAGATTCATAACCTACATAGATCCCCAACTTCCAGTGAGGTCCTATGGTGGTACGCTGTGGTGAAGAGATTGGCACCTATACAGCACAACCAAATTTTCGCAGATAGGAAATATTTGGTTCTTTTCCACGCACTAACTCAGAAGGGAAATTTCATGGTATGCGCTGGTCCGAGTTGAATTAATGATGCAATAAGGCAACACCGTATGGCCCCAACAACTAGTGGGTAACCTACAATTCTCAAGAGTAGCCTAGCAATAGCTTTACTCTCTTAATTAATGACTCTGCAAGGCCATTTTGGGTGTGGACATAGAGCATGTAATGCTCTACATTATTGCCTAATGCCATACAATAATCATTGAATACTTTTGAGGTAAACTTCGCCAAAGATCGTCCATTGAATGGACTTAATCCTTTCTTCTGGAAAGGAGTCTCTTAATTTAATAATTTGGGCGTTTAATTTAGCAAAGGCATGGTTCCTGGTAGATAAGAGATATATATAGGACCATCTAGTAGAAGCATCTATTAGCACCATAAAATATCTGAAGGGGACCCGATATAAAATGAATTGGTCCATAGATATCACCTTGAATTTGTTGGTGTTATGCCCTTGAGGCAGTCATATAGATGATTGTAACATGACTATGCTTATGAATAATAATATGATTATTGGTCCAATGAATGTATATCATTATATTGATCAGCAAGTATGTGACTTGCTTATGAAACTCTCTACTTATTGATATAATTCGTAAGTATCTCTCGATCGGGTATCATCGTATAGGACAACGATGAATAGATCAAGACATGTATTGATCGATGATTATGTTTCATAGATCATAGGATATGGAGATATCATCAATACATGTGAACTCATGATGAAGAACATGGGTTAGATAGACCTAAATGGGACATCGCGAGAATGTTACATTCTTATGTGTCATCGCAGTATCTCATACATAGTGGATGTATGATCCTTAGACCTGAGATTGTCACATTCCCTACATGTGTAATAGTTTACCTTGGGGCCACCAAACGCTATTCCTAAACAGATAGTTATAAAGGTAGCTTTCATGTTTGCTATGAAATGCGAGAGGAAGTGGACATAAGATGGAATTTGCCACTCCAAAGGTAACGGAGATATATGTCTAGGCCACTCGTGTGATATGATTAAGGAAGTGCATGGCCATGCCGTGATTGAGAAGTCAATCACAACTTATTAATATATCACGGATACGAGAGATGGATTGAACTATCAAAGGATGACATACTTCTCCTTTGAGTTCGATCTTCATATAGTTTGGCAAAGGGATTATTACATGAGTACTTTTGAAAGGTTCTATCCGATTTGATCATATGCGTTTGGGAGTTGGCATGCTCGCAAGGAACCGCTGCCACTATTGGATTGGAAAAAGGGTTTTCCAATCTATGTCCAAATGTACATGAACCTGCTGTGGTCACACACTTAACGGGCCGGATGCATTAATTCGGATTGATCCGTAATTAATGGACCTCGTGGGCTTAACGCCACCGATGGGCCCCGGCTTAGGGTTTCGCATGTGGCTATATAAGGAGAGGAGAAGGTGGGCGTGCATGCGATTGCTCACGCCCGTAACCCTAGCCTCCACCTCTCATTGCCCTTGCCGAAGCGACGCGGTGCTTGCATCGCACGACGCACGGCTGCTCCATCCCGGACGCGTGGATCATGTGGTGACGCTGCTACTATTGCGGCGTGGCAGAGGACGATCCGCGTGAGGACGATCCACGGCGAGGACGATCCGCAATGAGGACGATCCGCGTGAGGACGATCCACGGCGAGGACGATCCACTACACCAACGCTGGCGATTCCGCAATCGCGCCTAGTGGTAATCCAATCTGTGATCCCTTTCTTGCGAGTAGCTTTTACCGTTATGCGGTAGAAATTTTAATTTGTGCTAGCGTAGCATACCGCTGCCCTCACAAGGGTATCGAGCCATCTCGCGTAGATTTGTGATCCGGATGTTACATATGTGATATGTGGGGATAGTAGATTAGATCTATTACATGTTCTGCCGATTCATGTGATGAATTGGTGGAGGCGTATCGGCGAGATCGATCGGTTTAGGGTTTGAGGGAAGTGCAATCCGATTCAATCTTGATTTGGGTGAGTCCGCTCATGGTACGACGCTGTTCTTACGGTCGAGTTACCGCCATCGTGGTCTACGATCGCGACCATATGGGACCAAGCCAATCGATTGAATCGATTAGGTCAATTTGATTGATCCATGGAAATTTTGAGGACGCTTCCTCTGGCGTAAGACATGCCCAAAAATTTCAAGGCCGCTTCCGCTCGACCCGCTCGACCGACCGGCCAGCCGGGATTACCAGGCGCCAGCCCTTGACCCTTCAAGAAGGCGCGCCTTGAACCTTGACAGTGCTGCCTGGAACCCCGACACCGTAGAGAATCGCCTTTATTTAACTCTTTTGCAGGATGTTATATGTGAAATAGTATGGCCTATGTGTATGTGATGCATGTAACGCTTACATGGCTCAAGTGCGTGTCAAGCCATAAGGCTATTTCATTATCAATGTTGTATAACTATCATGCGTTCGACTTGTGATGTTTGAAACCTTCATGTAAATTTCATTATCAAAGCTGTAAGGAGTTGCATCTACAATGATGAAGATGATGGCAATCAAGCATGATGGCTAGGTGAACAATCAAGCAAGATGGCCAAGTGGACCAACAAGCATGATGATGAAGATCCTAATGCTAAAGGCCATACTATTTCACAGCTTAATCTTGATTTTCTGTGGATGTGTGGTTAATCATTGCTATTTTCTTTATGCTCATTGCATGTGATGCCATGTTCATAGTAGATATTGTTCAACCCCATAGTTAAATAAATTTTAAATCATATATGTCCACCCTATTGTTGCACCTATCAAGAATTTAGATCATCATTGATATGACTGCCAAAGTAGTATATCAATGACTATCTTAATAGATGATAGGGATGTGTTGGACACATCACGCATAACGTTGGTAGATTTAATCAAGCTATCAAAACGGTTTTGGGCTTGAGGACATAAGTGGTTGAGTTTTGATTTCAATAATGAAGGAACAAATACAAGACAATTGGTGTCTAGGAAAACACACATGAGGCTAGGTTTCTTAATTGGCACCAAATCGGGAAGTGCTCCTCCCTCATGTGAGCCCTAGGGCAAGTTGACTCAGCCATGAGTCGAGTTGATGGAGTCATTCATTACTTGTTTTCATGCTCAACCAACAAGAGTTACATAAGATGTAATTAGCAAAGATGTTGCTTACCTATGTCATTAAATCTCTAGCAGTGATGCCAAAGCTCACTAGTGTTTGATGAATATGGATCTTGAATACTCACTATGTGTCCATAAAGGGGGCATATGGTAGGAGTGTCTTTTATTAAAATGTTTAATGAAAATTAACATAAACATAGTGCTTAGAAACTTTGCATGTTTTTGTTGTAGTTCAATGGCACCTGCTACTCCTTCTGTTGGACCTGGTTTTGCTTTGAGATCGGTTTTGGAAAAGGAAAAACTTAATGGGATAAATTTTGTGGATTGGTATCGCAACCTGAGAATTGTTCTCAAGCATGAAAAGAAAGACTATGTTCTAGAGAGTCCAATTCCTGATGAACCAGCAGAAAATGCTTCTCGCAATGATAAGGCTGAGTATGAAAAACATGTTAATGCCTCTGTAGAGGTCACTGTCTCATGCTTGTCACCATGGACTCTGAGCTTCAAAAGCAATATGAGGATCAGGATGCTTACAATATGATTGTGGGCTTAAAGGACATGTTTGGGAACCAAGCAAGAGCTGAGAGGTATGGTATCTCTAAGCTTTTGTTTGCTTGCAAGCTGGCCGAGGAAGTCCGGTCACCCTCATGTAATCAAAATGATTGGTTACATTGGGAGATTGAAAAGCTCGATTTTCCCTTAGCCTTGGTTTGGCTACGGATGTGATTCTCCATCTCGCCTCGAGCTTTGAGCCGCTCATTATGAATTTTCATATGAATAGCATGGAGAAGAGCCCGACCGAACTACATGGGATGCTCAAGTCTCGCGAGGAGAGCATAAAGAAAAACCTAATCATGTGATGATGGTTCGAAAACTACCGCCTTCAAGAAGAAGAAGGCTAAGGCCGGGAACAAAGGAAAGGGCAAGGGCCAAGTTGAGATCGCAAGTCTCAAATCTAAGCTTGAGAAGCTTAAGATTGGCCCTAAACCCGATGCTCAAGGCTTCTATTGCAAGAAGTTAGACATTGGAAACTAAACTGCGAAGTACACTGGCAGATAAGAAGAATGGAAGTGTGACTTCCACTTCGTATTCATGTTGTAGAAATTAACTGCTACTTCTAATATTGCCTCTTGGGTATATGATACCGGATCGGTTGCTCACATTTGCAATTCGATGCAAAAATGATAAAGAGTAGAGACTTGGCAAAAGGAGAAGTGGATCTTCGCGTGGGGAATAAAGCAAGAGTTATGGTGTTGCCATTGGCACCTACCCATTGCATTTGCCTTCCGGATTAATTTTAGAACTCAATAATTGTTATTTTGTTCCATCTTTGAGTAGAAACATTATTTCATCTTCTTGTTTGGAACATGAAGGTTATGATTTCGAATAAAGAACTTTGTTTGTTCGATATTTTTGAATGATATGTATTATGGCCGATGCCCCATGGTAGATGGGTTGTACGTGCTTGAACTCAAGAAAAACCTGCTTACAACATTAATGTGAAAAGGCTTCGCCCAATGATGTGAATCCTACCTTTTATGGCATTGTCGCTAGGCCACATAAATGAGAAGCGCATGAAGAAGCTCCATGTCGATGGACTTCTAACCTCATTTGATTTTGAATCATTTGAAACATGTGAGTCTTGTTTACTTGGCAAGATGACAAAAGCCCCTTTCACGGTGTTTTGGTGAAAGGGCAAGTGAGTTGTTGGCCCTTGTACATACGGATGTATGTGGACCAATGAGCTCTAGTGCCGAGGTGGGTTTCAAGATTTTGTAACTTTTATCGATGACTTTAGTAGATATGGATATATCTACTTAATGAGGCATAAATCTGAAACCTTTGAAAAGTTCAAAGAGTTTCGAACTAAGTACAAAATCAACTTGGCAAATCAATAAAACACTTACGATCGATCGTGGTGGCGAATACTTGAGCCAAGAGTTTGGTGATCATCTAAAGCAATGTGGAATCGTTCAAGAACTTACTTCGCCAGAACGCCTCAGTGGAATGGCGATCCGAACGACGGAACCGAACTTTGTTAGACATGGTTCGGTCAATGATAAGCCAAACAGATCCGCCATTGTCCTTCCGGGGTATGCTCTAGAAACAGTAATGCTCACTTTAAACAGGTTCCATCAAAAGCCGTTGAGAAAACTTCATATGAGATATGGATCGAAACGCCCTCATTGTCATTTCTCAAGATATGGGGATGTGAGGCTTATGTAAAACGCTTGCAATCGATAAACTCGCACCTAAATCGTAAAAATGCTTTTTGTGGGGTATCCTAAAGAAACAAAAGGATATTACTTTTACAAGAGGGATGAAAACAAAGTGTTTGTTGCTCAAACGGTGTCTTTCTAGAGAAAGAGTTTCTTTCAAAAGGAGTTAGTGGGAGCAAGGTGCGACTTGAAGAAATTCGAGAACCATCGTAAAATGTTTCAACTCCCATTGAACCTTCACTTGATGTACAAGATGTTGTACAACCTGTGGAAGAGACACCATTTCCAATGAGGTCGGGGAGGCCGCCATGAACCCATAAGATATGGACATGACATATTATTATTGGATAATGATGAGCCTACGACTTATAAAGAAGCAATGATGGACCCAAACTCCAAAAATGGCTTGGAGCCATGGGATCCAAATTCATCCATGCATGACAATCAAGTTTGGAACTGGTTGATCCTCCTCATGGTGTAAAAACCATCGAGTGCAAATGGATTTTCAAGAAGAAAATAGACATGGATGGAAATGTTCAGATTTATAAGGCACGGTTGGTGGCAAAGGGTTTCAAACAAGTTCAAGGAGTTGACTATGATGAAACTTTCTCACCGTAGCCATGCTTAAGTCTCATGCGGATCATTTTAGCTATTGCTGCATATTTTGATTATGAAATATGGCGATGGATGTCAAAACAGCTTTTCCTTAATGGGAATCTATCCGAGGATGTATACATGATACAACCTCAAGGTTTTGTTGATCCTAAATATGCTAATAAGGTATGCAAGCTTCAAAGATCCATTTATGGGTTGAAGCAAGCATCTCGGAGTTGGAACATTCGCTTTGATGAAGTAGTCAAAGGATTTGACTTCATAAAAATGAAGAAGAGCCTTGTGTTTACAAAAAGGCCAAGGGGAGCGCACTTGTATTTCTTATCTTATATGTGGATGACATATTATTGATCGAATGATATTCCTATGCTTGAAGACGTTAAGACTTCATTGAAAAGAGTTTCTCAATGAAGGACTTGGGAGAAGCATGTTATATCTTGGGCATAAAGATCTATAGGATAGATCAAAAGGTTGATTGGATTAAGCCAGAAACGACATTGACAAGGTATTGAAGAGGTTCAATATGCATGAATCCAAGAGAGGATTCATGCCAATGTCACATGGCATAAGTCTAAGCAAGAATCGTCCTTCGACAACCGATGAGCGAGACAGATGAGCAAGATACCATATGCTTCGCTATTGGGTCTATTATGTATGCCATGATCTCAGACGCTACCAGATGTCTCATATGCTCTAAGTGTCACGAGCGGATACCAAGCGGATCCCGTGATGGTCATTGGATGACCGTGAAAAACATCCTCAAGTACTTGAGAAGAACTAAGGATATGTTCCTAGTTTTTGGAGGTGAGGAAGAACTGGTTGTAAAGGGTTACACCGACGCAAGCTTCCAAACCGACAAAGATGATTTCCGATCGCAATCCGGTTCAGATTTACACTAAATGGAGGAGCGGTAAGTCGAAGAGTTCCAAACAAAACACGGTGGCCGACTCTACAATGAAAGTGAGTACATTGCGCTTCAGAGGCCGCAAAGGAAGCTGTGGATAAAGAAGTTCATCTCGTAACTTGGTGTGGTCGCTAATGCCTCTAATCCAATGGACCTCTATTGTGATAATAGTGGTGCCATTGCACGTTTAAAGAGCCTCGATCACATCGAAGTCCAAACACATACTCCGACGCTTTCACCTTATTCGCGAGATTGTGAATAGAGGTGACGTGAAGATATGCAAAGTACATACGGATGCTAATGTGGCTGATCCGCTGACAAAGCCTCTTCCACGCCCTAAGCATGAGGCGCACACAAGGTCTATTGGTATTAGATGCTTAATTGATCGACTCAAGTGCAAGTGGGAGATTGTTGGTGTTATGCCCTTGAGGCACTATATAGATGATTGTAACATGACTATGCTTATGAATAATAATATGATTATTGGTCCAATGAATGTATATCATTATATTGATCGCCAAGTATGTGACTTGCTTATGAAACTCTCTACTTATTGATATAATTACTGTAAGTATCTCTCGATCGGGTATCATCGTGATAGGACAACGATGAATAGATCAAAGACATGTATTGATCGATGATTATGTTTCATAGATCATAGGATATGGAGATATCATCAATACATGTGAACTCATGATGAAGAACATGGGTTAGATAGACCAAATGGGACATCGCGAGAATGTTACATTCTTATGTGTCATCGATGTATCTCATACATAGTGGATGTATGATCCTTAGACCTGAGATTGTCACATTCCCTACATGTGTAATAGTTTACCTTGGGGCCACCAAACGCTATTCCTTAAACGATAGTTATAAAGGTAGCTTTCATGTTTGCTATGAAATGTGCAGAGGGAAGTGGACAATAAGATGGAATTTGCCACCCAAAGGTAATCTGAGATATATGTCTAGGCCACTCGTGTGATATGATTAAGGAAGTGCATGGCCATGCCGTGATTGAGAAGTCAATCACAACTTATTAATATATCACGGATACGAGAGATGGATTGAACTATCAAAGGATGACATACTTCTCCTTTGAGTTCGATCTTCATATAGTTTGGCAAAGGATTATTACATGAGTACTTTTGAAAGGTTCTATCCGATTTGATCATATGCTTGGGAGTTGGCATGCTCGCAAGGAACCGCCACTACTATTGGATTGGAAAAGGGTTTTCCTAATCTATGTCCAAATGTACATGAACCTGCTGTGGTCACACACTTAATCTGCCGATGCATTAATTCGATTGGATCCGTAATTAATGGACCTTGTGGGCTTAACGCTA
Source organism: Guadua angustifolia (assembly GCA_036346375.1). NCBI lineage: Eukaryota > Viridiplantae > Streptophyta > Magnoliopsida > Poales > Poaceae > Guadua > Guadua angustifolia. The sequence goes on along the minus strand of JAYEVE010000809.1, from coordinate 600,972 downwards.
CCGATGGGCCCCGCTTAGGGTTTCGCCATGTGGCTATATAAGGAGAGGAGAAGGGTGGGCGGCATGCGATTGCTCACGCCCGTAACCCTAGCCTCCACCTCTCATTGCCCTTGCCGAGCGACGCGGTGCTTGCACGCGACGCACGGCGCTCCATCCCGGACGGTGGGATCGCCGTGGTGACGCTGCTATTATTGCGGCGTGGTGAGGACGATCCGCGTGAGGACGATCCACGGCGAGGACGATCCGCAGCGAGGACGATCCGCGTGAGGACGATCCACATACGAGGACGATCCACTACACCAACGCTGAAGGATTCCGCAATCGCTGCCTAGTGGTAATCCAATCTGTGATCCTTTCTTGCGAGTAGCTTTTCCGGTTATGCGGTAGAAATTTTAATTTGTGCTAGCGTAGCATACCGCTGCCCCTACTGCAATTCTTCCGTAAAATTTAGTGATTCTTCCCTAATTTTAAGATGAGAGGGACGAACTATCGCCTTTCCTTTAGCACATGCAGGTACATAAAAGCTTCAGTTTGGGAAAGGTCAGAAGTTTTTATATTATGGCCAGCTAATTATTTATTATTCTTCTCATCATATTTAACCCAAGATGATCCAAACAATCATGCCGATCTTAAATATCTCCGGGTTTTAACTATAGTTTTCATCGCAATATAAACTTCTGTGTTTTATATATGTGTAATATAGTCCTGAGGAGAAGGAAGGAAATTTTTCGACTACACGCTTATTACATCTGCTAAACTTAGTCATGAGTAGGTATTCAAGATTATCCTCATTTCCATTTCTATATGGATTATTCATGGAGTTCTATATTAAACAAGTAAAATTAATCAAACATTTGTTGCATTGAAAACAAATAATATAGAACAAGCATAGCATGATTAAATAAATATCCTGGGAAAATCACGCTTTATTAAAATTGACTGATAATCACTCATCAAGAGGGTAGACCATTGTTCATTCAAGAACACAAAGACTAAGCTGATAAATGAGGCTCTTAAGGACTCTCTAAAGGATAATACAACATCGACTCTAAAAAAACTAGAGACTACTCCATGTCTCCATATAAATCATTTATATCGTCCTCTTGAGACTTATCTTTATTCTTCTGGAATTCTTTTAGCCCATCTCTAATGAGATCCTCCTCCTCCATGGGAGTATCACCATAACCAAGGAGGCCCTTTTTGAATTCTTTTGTGGGGTCGGAGGCTTGATCATCATCTAACTCTATTTTATTGTCAACAACAAAGTTGAGAGGTGAAGTGCGCCCGCTTTATTCTCTTGATTCTTCTAGAATCTCCTAGTGGATTTTATGTACAACTCCACCAATGCTTTGGGGTGCGATATGTACGTGACCAATGATCAAGACATCCACACCTATAGCATGGTTGTTTAGGATCAAGAACATTATTTGTTGGTCCTTTCTTCCAAAAACGACCGATCCATTTTCTTTTGTTTTTCACCGATTTACCTCTTCCTTTCTCGATTTTTGTTATTCTTCCATTTATCCCTTTCGCTTTTTGGCCCTTTTGCGGCCTGCCATCGCTAGCCTCACGAAAGCGCTTGCATGTACTTCAGCAAAGCATTACTCCCACTAGGTAGGACTAGATGATTATTCATTAGAAGTTCATCATGCTTTTCGCTTCTAGGAGAACGATATCACCGTAGTACTTTTGCTACTTTGCATGACTCGCATCATATCGCAGATTCTCATGTTAGTGGAATGTGCACAGAGTCTTGTCAATCTTTTCAACTTGTGTGATCTTCTGGTCACAAAATGCTAGTTTGGCAATAATCTTGTGCATGGCAGAGTTATACGCTACCACTGACTTAAAATCTTGGAAGCGTAGGAGGGTCCATTCACGTTGTGCTTCTGACAACAGAACGGATCTTTGTTGGTTATATCGTTCCTTCATGGAATTCCATAAGGCCAGCTGGTCCTCCTCCATTAAATATTCAGCTTTCAGGTCCATTTGGAGATGGTACATTAGGAAGTGTAAAGTCTGCAAGACTTGGCGCTTCTTCAGAAAGCAGAGCACCAAATTTTCAAATCGAAAATTATGGCTCTAAGGGATCGAGCTGTCAAGTTGATCTTGGCATCCATTGCCCAAGTGAGGTAGTTGCTGCCATTCGGGACGAGCTCAGCAAACTCTTTCTTTGCGATGTTAGACATATCCTATATACAAACAAAACAGGGATTTTACTTCAGGTAAAATATTGTTTTGCATAATTTCTATTGAATCAGCAAAGTATGGTCTATATCTATTCAGTAGATAATTATCACAGATTTTCCTGGATTTTTCTAGCATTTTATAATTTTTTCTGCTAATTATTAAGCAATTTTCAGAATTACTAATTAACAGACAAATAAACTTCAACGTGTAATAAACCTGGCATAATACTAATTACATCTTATTTAACTCTTATTGGTTGGGTATGAAAACATGTAATGAATGCCTCTGTCAATATGACTCTTGGCCAGGTCAACCCACCCTGAGGGCTCACATGAGGGAGGGAGCACTTCCTGATTCCAGGCACCAATTAAGAAACCTAGCCTCATATGTGTTTTTCTTAGACACCAATTGTCATGTATCCATTCCTTCAAAACTGATATCGAAAACCCAACCATTTATGCCCTCAAGCCTAAAACCGCTTTGATAGCTCAATTATTTCCATAATTTTCTAGCATTTCTGTTAATTATTAAGCAATTTTTAGAATTACTTAAATGACAGAAATAACTTTCAGCACATAATATAATGTTAGAAAAATAATCTAGAGTATAGAAATTCCAAAATGAGCTAAAAATCAATTTACCATTTTTTTATTAAGCGTAAAGCCTACTCAGTATCCTGGCCCAAACGGCCCGACAGCCAGCTAAACTAATTAGCCCGCATGGCCACTGACCCACGACGGCCCAGGAGACAAGGGCATTAGCTGCTGCTCGGTTCTCTGCCGCAGGAAGGCAAGAAGATGGCGGCGGCGCGGCTGGGCGAGCTCGCTTCGGGCGAGGAGCTGGCGCGGGTGGACAGTGCCGGCGGCGCGAGGGCTCGGTGCCACTAGCGTGAACGCTGCGAGCGCCGCGTCCGCTGCTACCGCTTCGGGGGCAAGTGCGAGATCCTGACTGCTTAGCGTCCAACAGGGGCGCGCGTCGTAGCAGCTAGCTATGCCAGATGCTTTTGCTAGCTATGCCACGTGATAAGTAAAAGCAACACGAGCAATGGTCGGCTAGCTACTGCCGACGCATGCCTTTTGATTTTATTTGCTGAACACACTAACTTCTAGTCGCAACGTTGGATTAGATTAACAAGTAATCTATAATTAGTGGAAGAATAATCTGCAGGATTTAATTGACTGTTCATGTGTTTGTTTTTTATGAACAGTAGCTCAAAATATCGCAGTATCGGTACGAACAGATGATATGATTGAACGATCTGCAGGGTCGAAGGTTAGCGAAGAACGCGATTCAATAGGTCATGCCAATTTAATACCTTGATTCGACCTGCAGGAGAAATTTTATAGACTGTCGCGTAGGATAGAGTCGCATAGAACTTTTTCGGCAATCCGAGTAGGTGCCGGCGTGATGGCGAGTTGATTGTAGATCGGATCGGGCGATCAATCGCCAGTAGTAGTCGTTCGTTGTAATCGACGATCCTCCTTGTGGTAGAGACTCGTGCTGATAACGTATTGTGAAACGTAGTCGATCTCATGCAATCAATCACCAAATTCGTGGAAATAATTCCAAGAGCAAGAACACAAGAGCGCATAATATAGGTGGAAATCTCTCTCGCTTTATTCGATTCATCGTTTACAATGGGAGGCACCCGATATATATAGCAATCAGAGAGAAGAGTTCAGATTCACCCACACCATAAAGAGATAGAGTCCTAAACAGGTATGATTTAGAGTCCTTATCTCATAACAGTTTCTAGATATATCATAGTTTTTAGGAATGTTATGGTATTTTATACCATATAAGGTGTTTAGTTATCATACCAAAAACTCTGTATTAAAAACTATGGTTGGTAGATATCATGGTATTTTTGAAGCATTTGAAACTCCACTCCAATCCAAAGTTTACATGATTTTGGCTAGCTTCTTGCCTATTTCCACTTAAATACCATAGTTTGTGATGTTACATCCAAACAGTTGGTAGTTCCAAAGAATACCATGGTTTCAAAAGGATTTGATAAAACCATGGTATTCATAACAAAACAATTGCAAATCATAGTATATCAAAACTATAGTTTTGAAAAATTAAACTTTCAAACGGGGCTTTAGTGGTGTACCTTACCACTTTTTTCCTGACACGTGGGTTACGGCAGAAGCTGCTCCGTGAGGTACGACCAGTGCATAGAATTGTCTAACCTATGCATAAGCGTAGATTAGCGTTATCGTGTGTATATGTATATATATGTATGTGTGTGCATATATATTGGACACACATCCAGTGTAAACCTTATTGTGTAAACTCTGTAAAAAGCATATGTATAAGTTTTTAAAAATTCTCAAAACATTATCGTACGTATGGGAGGTGATCTTCTATAATCCTATAAAATTTGAAAATCAAACTGTCGCATTTGAAAGATATAAAATTCACAAGTAGTGAGGAGAATAGTACTAAATAGTGAAAATCACTATTCAATCCGAATTTATTATTTTTTCATATATTTTAAATACGATTAATTTTAATCTTAAAATTTTACAGAGACATAGAATTTTATATTTTCTAGACACATTCGAGGTGTTCACGAAGTATTTAATTTGTGTTAAACTTCATGTTCTTAGCCTTTCTTGTCACAAGACGAGTTCCTCACGTAAATAAGACGATTAAAAAATACACAGTTCTCCATGTCTGGATGGCTTGGGTGCATTTGGTTGGGTGTACGAGGGTGAATCGAATCGCCCTGCATGTGATTTGAAGTTGTCTTTGCATTTGGTTGGTTAAACGGAACCATTTGGTACAAGATGAGATGATACAGATTCTTAGAATATTCCAAAAAGATGATGCACCATCCCGTACGGGAAATTTGACCGAACTAATCGGTATAAGACAGGATCGTTCATTCTCACCATCCCTCAAACCAACCTCATCCCTCAATCCAATCTCATCCCTTCAACCAAACATCATCTCGTACTATCCTGTATTATTTCATCCAAGCAACCAAACAAAATCTCATATCATTCTATTCTGACAACCAAACATCTTCCCTGTACCATCTCATCCAGTATCATCCCATCCATACTATACTATCCTATTCCATTCATCCTCGTACATCCAACCAAACATATCCAGGCCCAACCCATCATGACGAAAGAGGTAAAGAGCAAATATGTCTATGTATTGTTCCTGCAAAAGAAAACAACTGGGTTATGCCATTACACAGCACCATTGTAACATAATTTAAATGGTTAATCGCACCATAACGTTAGAGTACTCTATGCTTTAATGAAATGTATGTAAGCACACGGTTGAGGTGGAGTAAACTTTGACAAGATGGTAGGCGCACCATTGGGCTTTAAATACCACCGTAACGTTTTTTTTTTTTTGCCTTATACTATCTAAATTGTACCCCAAATCAAAACATTAAGTTGCCAAATTATTTTCTGCATTTATTATGAATTTTCTGTCTTTTCTAGAATTTTGTATATCTAAAGAAAATACATTTGTCATTTCCAAACTGTTGTTCCTAAATTTTAAATTTCAAATTCAAAATTGTAAAAAACCTGGAGGTATTTTATTTAGGCCCTAAATAGTCTCAAGTGACTCTCCTAACTTTTTTATGAATTTTGGAGTTAGGTTGTATTTCTCGAGAACAAATCTAAGACAGTTAAAATCCAGGAAATTGTAAAAAAAACATCAGTGCCACGTTAGTCCCATCCACAAAAAATTTTCTAAAATTTTTAGTAACATAGCTATGCCTACCAATTCGGACAAAGATTATGGTCAAAAAATGAAATTTCAAATATCTCTGTTGTCTCACTGACAGCCTGAGCCCGCACGTCAGCTTTTTCCCTCGCTGACTTGCTGACCCCACTTGTCAGCTGCCACCATCAGTCAAGGCGTCTGCAGTTTCTGTTTTTCCCAAATGAACACATGTTCTAATCTAACCTATGCGCCTTCTCCCATCCCCAACGCTGACAGCCGAGACCCACTGGCATGCGTCATCTTCCACGAGCCCTGCTATGGCCGCGCGCGTGACGCTTTTTCCATGTACGTTTTGTCGCTTCGCTTGTCTGAGCTTTGCCTGGATATAGGCGATTGATACTTTGCATGTATCATTGTCAACAGACAACGCACCTGCGTTTGACCACGGACAGTAGAGGAAGGGTCATGGTTGCATCTTATTAAGGGTGAAAATAGATTAAATACAGTTAGATAGTAGGTTATTCTGTATTTTATCTTACTTATTTTTTTAGATATAGGTAGTAAAAAATCTAGTAGGATACAGATACCGAGTATTTATGAACGGGTAGAAAACAAATATCGGGTATTATACGGATGGGTATATTACGGATAACAGATAGTTAGTCGAATAGTACGTAAATAACAAGCAATTAGCACAACATAAAATAGAGTTTCACATCAATATCCAACATTTACACTTTACACATTAGTTCCATCATTCCATTTTCAAGAATATGTCACTATTATAATGTATTTAGTACACTTTGTGCTCGAGAACAAGTCAATTTCCAAAGATAAGTATCGCATCTTGAGCCAAATAAGAAATTTACATTGCGCAAATCTCCTACACTCTTAGGCAGGCACAGTAAATAATTCTGTGAAATCGAAAGTTGCTGAAGATTTGATAGAGAACCCACTGGATGGAACCAAAAAAAATCATGTTAGAAAATAGAGGCAATAGTTAAAAGAATATTATAGAAATCACAACTATCTACTAACTTGTTGCTAGGATGAGGGTTCTACACTTAGAAAAAGGTCACCGTCGTTATGTAAACATATAATAACATTTTGCATGTTTCACTTCTATTCTAATAGAAAGAAAGATAGGATCATAGGAACTAACATTCTTCAGGCAAGATAGATATCCTATTTCTGTCAAATATGAGGATTTTAAGGTTTCACAGGAATCCAATGTTAGCTGGAATGTTTTCAATCAAATTAAAACCTATAGGAACAAAAGGAGACAACATAGTTCACTATCAAGCCACCATTATTCGAAAAGAGAATAGAGACAAAAGAAGAATCATAGCATGGAAATACACATCTCTAATCAGATAATCCACGGTGACTTCTACCAACAAGAACTCTTACAAGTCTTTGCATATTCACAAATCTGCCAACTTCCTGGGCAATCTCAACTACAATATAAAAGAGAATTAGTTCGTTTGCTCCAAATATATGCACTAGCTCATAGAACCAAGAAAAAAAAAGAAGTGCGCAGAAAAGTGTACTCGCACATGATACTGTTGTGCTTATAAAATAAAGAAAGTAACAGGCAACTTCCAACCAGTTTTTTGCTAACTACATACCAGCAAAGGAGAGAAAATCAAACACAAACATTGCAGATTACAAGATATGAAAGAGCTTTTATTCACTTGTGATCTGTCATGTGGGCGCACGACAAAGCCCACCAGGACGGCGCCAGGCCATGCAACGCTATGGCTGCTACAAGAGGAGGAGGCCACCGCGAGTGGCTAAGTTTGGAAAGAGAGATTAGTTTCTATTTTTATTTGGAAAGAGAGATTAGTTTCTATTTTTATCCCTTAAATCTAGGAGAGATTGGTTAAGACCCTTGGCCATATATTCCTGTAACCACACATTGAGAGGATTAAGAAAGATCATTATCTCTAATCTCCCATCTCTCTCTCTTCCTCAACAAGCCGACGGCAGAGGGGCAAAACCTCGCGGCGACGACGGATCATGGCCATTTAACTCCGCAGCCCAAGGCCGGCTACCCTAGGTCCCGACGCCTTGACAACTCCGGTATCGCTTCCTGCGTTTTGTCTTCATCCGCCCGCCGCAAGAATATCTCCACCATCAAGCTACCACCCAAATTTCACTTCGCCGCCACCATTGGCCGTTCGCCAATCACTTCCGCCATGTTCGAACCGACCACCGCCGATCCGCCAACATGATCGCGACCGACCGGGATCGTGGCGTCCTCGCACGCCCGTGGCCGAGCTCGTAGGTGAAGTCACTTCATCGGGCGGTTCGGAGCCACGATGGGCAAGACCATCATGATCGCCACCAAAGTTCCAGAAGATGGATTTCGCTATGACGGAAAACCGATCCGCGCTTTTCATCAATCGCCGGGTCGATTTCCATCAAGAACGGATCATGGAGGAGGAGAAGGTCCGGATGGCCTCCTACAACTTGGAGGAGGGCGCGCAGATGTGGTACATCCAGGTCCAGACGGACGAGGGCACCCCATCCTGGCGTCGCTTCAAGGAGTTGTTGAACTCTGCGTTAGGGTCCGCCACGCGCTTCCGCCTCACGCGAATTGAATGTATGCCAAGACGGCACGGCCGCCGAGTATCTAGATCGGTTCAGCGCCTCCTCGTCTGCCCGCTTGAAGAGGCGCAGAGGGTCCAGCTGTTCACCGGTGGTCTCCAGCCGCCGCTCAGCATCGACGTCCGAATCCAGAACCCCCAGTCCCTGGCCGCAGCCATGAGCTTGGCCCGCCATTCAATCATGGAGCAATACACTTCGCCCGCCAGAGCGCCCGGCCCTGCCGGCTCCTCACTGCTCGTCTAAGAAAAGCTATCTCCTGTGCTTCTTCCGACAATACACGGAACCAAGATTTCACACTCAAGAATAAGAGCAGAGATGTAGAACGAGACAGAGGATTTTTTTGTGTGGTTCAAGAAACACCACATTTTCTCGACTCTTTTATAACTCAAAACTATGTTGTGTACAAGGAAGTAATACAAAGATATCAATCAGTCAGTGATTTGTAATCTGCCTTTCCATATCTCGTAGACACTTACTAAAACAAAACGAGACTAACCAAAACTGGAAAAACACTAGAGAGACTTGGAAACAATACGTAACATAGAAACTCGATGCTAAACTTGAAACCGATCATGCACTAGGATTACGACAATCTCCCTAATCCAAAGACATGATCAACTCAATTTGACAACTCCGATCTTCTCCCGGTTCTCGAAAACGGCTCGGCGAGCGGCGTCACAGATGTCCGCGAGCCGTCCTTGAGTCCTCTCAAACTCGGATCGATGTCTCCCCGCCGACACATTCACGAATGAAATGGAATTTGGTGTCGATATGCTTGCTCCTGTCGTGGAGCACTGGATTCTTGCACAAAGCGATCGCCGACATGTTATCCATCTTGATCCGTGGCGCGCTGCCTTGGCTCCATGATGTCTTCCAAAGAACCGCAAAACCAAAGTTGCTTGGCATGTTCTTGCCGCACTGCGATGAATTTCGCTTCACATGATGAAGCGCCACCACACGCCGCTTCCGTGAAAACCATGAAACTGGACTTGCGCCGAGGAAAACAAGACCGCAGTGCTCTTCCGATCGCCGACGCCCCCGCCATGTCACCACGCTGAAACCTTGAAGAATGAACTTGTCTTCTTCACTTTTAGACAAAGAGCCCATAATCCACCGCTCTGCGACATAACGCAGCAGTGTTTCATGGCAGCCATATGCTCCTGCTTTGGCCCCTCCATAAATCGGCTCAGATAACCAACACTGAATGAGAGCTCTGGCCGAGTGTGCAACAGGTACCGCAATCTCCCAATCAGACTCCGGTACATGGTTGCGTCCACTGCAGGTGAAGTACTTCCCTTGGACAGCTTCAACCTGACCTCCATTGGAGTTGCGCATGGATTGCAGCTCTCCATGCCCGCCTTCTCCAGAAGCTTCACAGCATATGCAGTTTGGCGCAGCTCAATCCCACGCCTTTCCTGCTTCACCTCTATCCCCAAGTAATAAGACAGAGGACCCAAATCACTCATACGGAAAAGCTCCTTCATTTCTCCCTTGAAGGACATGATCTCCGACTGCTGCTCCCCCGCAATGAGTAGATCATCCACATAGACTCCGATCACGAGCCTGCTGCCGCCATTGCTCCTCATGTACAGTCCATGCTCACACTTGCTTTTGACAAAACCAAGTTTGAGCAGACTTACATTCAGCTTTGCGTTCCAGGCGCGCGGGGCTTGACGAAGACCATAGAGGGCCTTGTGAAGCTTGAGCACCTTCTCCTCGTGCCCAGCTGCTGTGAACCCCGGAGGTTGCGCCACGTAGACTTCTTCTTCAAGTTCGCCGTTGAGGAACGCAGATTTGACGTCCATGTGGTGCATGACCCGGCACCGATCGATGCGCCGCCACGGCCAGTACCATGCGCACCGACTCCATTCTGCAACCCGGCGAACACCTCTCAAAATCAATGCCTGCTTCAAGACATATCCCTTGGCGACAAAGGCGTGCTTTGCTTGACCACCTCGCCATGCTCGTCTCCGCTTCACCTTGAAAACCCACTTCAAGCCAATGGCGCGTGTCCTCTCGATAGCTCCACCAAGGACCACGCCTTGTTCTTCTTCAATGGAAGCCATCTCCTCCAAAGATGGCTAGGTGCCATTCCTTGCTCTCCTTTGGCCGTCCCACGATGGCGGTGTTCTTCCCCAATCATTGCCACAGCTCTCTATGACCTCCCGACAGCTGTTAGAGGCGATCCTGCCTAGGATATTATCCAAGGTCCCGAATCGAGCGGTGTATCGTCGTGGTCGTAGTCGATGTCGAGCTCTCCCGTGGGTGGAGTGGCAAACTCAATTGTCGCTTGTCGCCGAGCCGATGATGTTATCGGTGTGCGGAGTTCGACCAAGACGTGGGTGTTGCCGCCCCCGATGCGTAAACCGCAGGGCGCAGAGGTGTTCTTGTGTCTTGACCCTTGCTCCCTTGCCTCCTCATCTCCATGCCGCGTGCTCTTGATGGAGACGAACTCGACATGAAGAATTCGCCCGTCGTGCGTCCGTCCAGCCTACAGCCGATACCCCATCCCTGTGGCGATCCTCCTCGAACACGGCATCCCGCGACACATGGACGCGCCGCGAAGACGGCTCGTAGAAACGCCATGCCTTGGTGCCCGGCTCATAGCCAACAAACACCATTGGCGTGCTCCTGTCTTCAAGCTTGGTGAGCCGCCTGCTCCCCGCCTTCACGTGCGCCACGCAGCCAAAAGTGCGGAAGAAGTGGACCGGAGGTTTGTAGCCGTGCCATACCTCAAAAGGTGTCTTCCCTTCGACGCTCTGGGTGGGTGACCGGTTCAAGATGAATACCGCCGTGGTCATCGCCTCCCCCCAGAACCACCCTGGCATGGACATAGCCTTCATCATGCTTCTGGCCATGCCCATGACCGTTTGGTTGCGCCTTTCCACCACGCCATTTTGTTGTGGCGTATACGGCGCTGTGAAGTGCCTCTGGATCCCTTCCTTGGCGCAGTAGTCGATGAAGTCTCGTGCCGTGAACTCACCACCGCGGTCAGTGCGCAAGGTCCCCAACTTCCTCCCTGCTTCAGCCTCGGCGCGCCCCTGGAACGTGATGAAGACTGTCGCCGCCTGATCCTTGGTCCCCAGCAAGATAAGCCACATGTAGCGGCTTAAGTCATCGACCAGGAGGAAGAACAGTTGGTTCCGCTATGCTGTTTGGTGTCACGGACCACGAGATCGCCGTGCACGAGCTCCACCTGCGCGCAAGACGACACTTGGCCTCAAGGGGAACGCCACCGCTTTTGCTTCCTAACGAGGCAAATTGTCAGATACTTGGTCGACGAGTCGAAGCCGCAGCGATCCTCGCACCATCTCCTCCTCGGGCGAGTCGACGAGGTCGCGTAAAATTGAGGTGGCGCAGACTCGCGTGCCACCGCCACGCCCGTCTTCGCCCCCTTGCGCCATTAGCACACCGGCCGCCCGATGTCGACCTTGAGGACATAGAGGCGGTTTGTCTCTTTGCGACTTTGGCCACCAACTCCGTTCTCGATTCCCAGCCGCTTGTCCCGTGATCTTGATGAATCCATCTTCAAGCAAGATTTTGAAGCCTTCTTCTTCAAAATTGCGAGGCTCGGGATGTTCGCCAGGAGCCGCGGGATGTGGTAGACGCTCAGGAGAGCCTCAGGTCCCGCCTTGCACTTGAGAAGCACCGTGTCGCCCTCGATCCCAAACCATCGAGCCGTCGCCCGAACCGAACGGAGCCATCTTGCGGTGTCGAGCTCCGAGAAAGCACGACTCATTCATATGATTGGTGGCGCCTGTCGAGGATCCATCGCGGCCAGCCCTCCTCCTCCTCGCCGCCGAGTCAAGACGAAGACCTTGCCTCGCCGATTTGGAGCTCGGCATTTTGGGGACTTAAATCAAGGCGCGGGCTAGGGGCGAAGAGGTGCTGTGAACCACTGCCGTGGCCACCAATAAAGTGGGCTCTTCTTCTTCGGTTTGGGCCAGATGGGCCTGGGCATCACGCTTCTTCTTATGGCATTCTCGGGCCCAGTGGCCTTTCTTGCCACAAGATCAGATTCGCCGCTGGCGCACGTTGTCGCCACCGTGATTTGAACGCCCGCCACCGCGTCCTCCACCGCCCCGGCCACCACGCCTCGCCCGCTTGCCACTCGACGAAGGTTCCTTTGCGCGCGCGCCGCCGAGCTTGAACCACCTCCTTTTCCTCCGGTGAATCGCAGCCACGGCGGCGCGCGGCGACTAGTTCATCCTCGGTCGAGTTCAAAGCCGGGCGATGGTGCCGCGTGCCCACAGTTGTGGCGCCCTCCGCGGCCTTCAACTCCGCCGATCGGCTTTCCACTGAGACCTCACCGAGGTCGAAAGGAGTTTGATCGACGAGGCAATCTGCTTTCGAACTTTTGAGGTAGCGCTTGAGAAACTTTCTTACCACCTCTTCCTGAGATGGCGCTCCCGAGCACCGCGAAATGATTCGCGATGCGATTGATTCGGATCCCGGTCGCCCACCGCCTCCTCATCGCGAATTTGAGTGCGTCGAATTCCGACGGGCGTCTTCGCCGCCTTCAGACGCCGACGGCGCACGCTCATCACGGATCGAGTCCCATGCCACTTTGGTCGAGCCTTGTTGGCGATCGTCCCCATCATCTCCGCCGAACGGCCTTGGTGAGGATCTCCAATGCCATCCGATCCTCGGTGATGTCGATCGTCGAGCGACACCGCGACCCACGTGCCCTCGCCGCAACATCACGCAGCATGAGCGCGCCCAATCGTAATAATTGGTCCGCGTTAGCACCGGAAGGACCAGTAGCTGCCGACATCCTTCATCACCTCAGGATCACCAAGCCTCCATCTGCCCACCGCCGACCGCCACCACCATCGAACCGCCCTCTCATCGCCACGCCTCCCCGAGGCGCCAGAGAGATTTAAGGTGACAACGACGATGGCGCGCATCGCAACTCTGCTGTTCGATACCAATTGTCCAAGAAAAGCTATCTCCTGTGCTTCTTCCGACAATACACGGAACCAGTATTTCACACTCAGAAGAATAAGAGCAGGAGATGTAGAACGGAGACAGAGGATTTCTTTTTGGTGTGGTTCAAGAAACACCACATTTTCTGACTCTTTTATAACTCAAAACTATGTTGTGTACAAGGAAGTAATACAAAGATATCAATCAGGCTGTGATTTGTAATCTGCCCTTTCCATATCTCAGACACTTACTAAAACAAAACGAGACTAACCAAAACTGGAAAAACACTAGAGAGACTTGGAAACAATACAGAACATAGAAACCTGATGCTAAACTTGGAAACTGATCATGCACTAGGATTACCTGACAATCTCCCCTAATCCAAAGACATGATCAACTCAATTTGACAACTCCGATCTTCTCCGAAGTTCAAAACGGCCTCCCGAGCGGCTTCGGGATGTCCGCGAGCCGTCCTTGAGTCCTCTCAAACTCCAGACTGATGTCTCCCCGCTCGACACATTCACGAATGAAATGGAATTTGGTGTCGATATGCTTGTTCGTCGTGGAGCATCGGATTCTGCACAAAGCGATCGCCGACATGTTATCCATCTTGATCTGTGGCGCGCGTTTGGCTCCAAAGATGTCTTCCAAAGAACCGCACAAGCCGTTGTTTGGCATGTCACGCCGCACCGCTGGCGAATTTCGCTTCACATGATGATAAAGCCACCACACGCCGCTTCGCGTGAAAACTATGAAATCGACTTGCGCCGAGGAAAAACAAGACTTCAAGCAGTGCTCTTCCGATCGCCGACGCCCCGCCATGTCATTGTCACCAAACCTTGAAGAATGAACTTGTCTTCTTCACTTTCACAGACAAAGAACCCATAATCCACCGCTCTCGCGACCTATAACGCAGCAGTGTTTCATGGCGCCCATATGCTCTCGCTTTGGCCTCCATAAATCGCCAGATAACCAACACTAAATGAGAGCTCGCCGAGTGTGCAGTACAAAATGCAATCTCCCAATCGACTCAGACATGGTTGCGCCCACCGCAGTGAAGTACTTCCTTGGGCAGCTTCAACCTCGACCTCCATTGAGTTGCGCATGGATTGCACTCTCCATGCCCGCCTTTCTCGAAGCTTCACAAAGATATGCGCATGCAGCTCAATCCCACGCCTTTCCTGCTTCACCTCTATCCCCAAGTAATAAGACAGAGGACCCAAATCACTCATACTAAAAGCTCCTTCATTTCTCCTTGAAGGACATGATCTCCGATCACGCTCCCCGCAATGAGTAGATCATCCACATAGACTCGATCACGAACTGCCGCTTATTGCTTCCTCATGTATACCCATGCTCACACTTGCTTTTGACAAAACCAAGTTTGAGCAGACTTACATTCAGCTTTATGCCTCGGTAGCTGCGGGCTTGACGAAGACCATAGAGGGCCTGTGAAGCTTGAGCACCTTCTCCTCGTGCTCAAATTGGCAGGAACCCCTGAGGTTGCGCCACGAGACTTCTTCTTCAAGTTCGGCGCTGAGGAACGCAGATTTGACGTCCATGTGGTGCATTGCAGACCACGATGGCGCCGCCACGGCCAAGCACTATGCGCACCGACTCCATTCTGCAACCGGCTAACACCTCCTCAAAATCAATGCCCCGCTTCAGACATATCCCTTGGCGACAAGGCGTGTTTTGTGCTTGACCACCTCGCCATGCTCGTCTCCGCTTCCTTGAAAACCCACTTCAAGCCAATGGCGCGGTCCTCTCGATAGCTCCACCAAGGACCACGCCTTGTTCTCTTCAATGGAAGCCATCTCTCCAAAGATGGCTAGGTGCCATTCCTTGCTCTCCTTGCTTCGCCCACAAAGGGCGTGTTCTTCCCCAATCGCCGCCAAATAGCCTCTATGACCTCCCGACGCCTGTTAGAGGCGATCCTGCCTAGGATATTATCCAAGGTCCCGACCTGAGCGGTATCGTCGTGGTCGAGTCGGCGTCGAAGCTCTCCTGGGTGGAGTGGCAAACTCAATTGTCCGGTGTCGCCGAGCCGATGATGTTATCGGTGTCGCGGAGTTCAGACCAAGACGTGGGTGTTGCCGCTCCCCGATGCGTAAAACCGCAGGGCAAGCAGAGGTGTTGTCGCGACCCTTGCTCCTTGCCTCCTCATCTCCATGCCGCGCCCGTGATGGAGACGAACTCGACACGTAAGGGGTCATTGCCGCCGCTCGTCCAAATTTCTCTGCCGATACCCCAGCCCCGGGATCGATCCTCCTCGAACACGGCATCCCATGACATGGATGGACGCCACGAAGACGGCTCAGAAACGCCATGCCTTGGTGCCCGCCATAGCCAACAAACACCATTGGCGTTCGCCATTTCAAGCTTGGTGAGCCGCCTCGCCCTCGCCTTCACGCGGCGCCCACGCAGCCAAAAGTGCGGAAGAAGTGGACCGAGGTTTGTAGCCGTGCCATACCTCAAAAGGTGTCTTCCTTCGACGCCTCGGGTGGGTGACCGTTCAAGATGAATACCGCCGGTCATCGCTTCCCCTGTAATTCACCTCGCATGGACATAGCCTTCATCATGCTTCCGCCATGCCTATGACCGCTTAGTTGCGCTTTTCCACCACGCCATTTTGTTGTGGCGTATACTACCGTTGAAGTGCCTCTGATCCCTTCCTTGGCGCAGAGTCGATGAAGTCTCGTGCCGTGAACTCACCATCGCGGCCATGCGCCAGGTCCCCAACTTCCTCCTCGCTTTTCTTGCCATACCGAACGTGATGAAGATCGTCACCGATCCTTGGTCCTCAAAGAAGATAAGCCACATGTAGCGGCTTAAGTCATCGCATCAGAGGAAGAACGATTGGTTCGCGCTATGCGTTTGTCACGGACCACAGAGATCGCTGCGTGCACGAGCTCCAACTTCCACCAGACGACATACTTGGCCTCGAGGGGAACGCCACCGCTTTTTTCCTAACGAGGCAATTGTCAGATACTTGGTCGACGAGTCGAGCCGCAGTAGCCTCGCACCATCTCCTCCGGGCGAAGCCGACGAGGTCATGAAATTGAGGTGGCCAGACCTCAGTACACCGCCACGCAGATCGCCCCTTGCGCCGCTTACACACCGCCGCCGATGTCGACCTTGAGGACATAGAGGCGGTTTGCCCCTTGCGATTTTGGCCACCAACTCCTGCTGCCGATTCCGGCCGCTTGTCCCGTAGATCTTGATGAATCCATCTTCAAGCAAGATTTTGAAGCCTTTTCTTCAAAATGCCGAGGCTCAGGATGTTCGCCAGGAGCCGCGGGATGTGTAGACGCTCAGAGAGCCCTCAGGTCTCCGCCTTGCACTTGAGAAGCACCGTCGCGCGCCGATCCCGACCATCGAGCTGCCGCGAACCGAACGGAGCTGCGCATGCGGTCGAGCTCCGAGAAAGCAAAGGCTCACGTCATATGATTGGTGGCGCCTGTGTCGAGGATCCATCGCGCAGCCGCCTCCTCCTCGCCGCCGAAGCCGACGAAGACCTTGCCTCGCCGATTTGGAGCTCGGCGTTGACGGGGACGAAATCAAGGCGTGGCTAGGGCGCGAAGAGGTGCCGTGAACCATCGCCGTGGCCACCAATAAAGTGGGCTCCTCTT
Source organism: Guadua angustifolia (assembly GCA_036346375.1). Classification (NCBI taxonomy): domain Eukaryota; kingdom Viridiplantae; phylum Streptophyta; class Magnoliopsida; order Poales; family Poaceae; genus Guadua; species Guadua angustifolia. The sequence continues at coordinate 583,921 of JAYEVE010000809.1, read as the reverse complement.
CTTCGGTTTGGGCGAGATGGGCCCGGCATCACGCTTCTTCTTATGGCATTCTCGCCCAATGGCCTTTCTTGCCACAAGATCAGATTCGCTGCTGGCGACGTTGTCGCCACTGCGTGATTTGAACGCCCGCCACCGCCCTCCACCGCTCCCGCGCGCCACGACCTCGGCTCCGCTTGCCACTCGACGAAGGTTCCTTGTTTGCGCTCGCGCCACCGAGCTTGAACCACCTCCTTTCTCCGGTGAATCGCATTACGACGACGGCAAAGCGCGGCGACTAGTTCATCCTCTACCGTTCAAATGCCGGCGATGGTGCCGGTGCCCACAGTTGTGGCGCCTCCGTGGCCTTCAACTCCGCCGATCAGTTCTTCCACGGAGACCTCATCGAGGTCGGCGGTAGTTTCGACGACGAGGCAACCGCTTCGAACTTTTGAGGTAGCGCTTGAGAAACTTTCTACCACCTCTTCCTGAGATGGCGCTCCCGAGCACCGCGAGCTGATTCGGCGATGCGATTGATTCGATCCCAAGTCGCCCACCGCCTCCTCATCGCGAATTTGAGTCGCTGAATTCTCGACGGAGCGTGCTTCGCCGCTTCCAGACGCCGACGCCGACGCTCATCACCGGATCGAGTCCCATGCCACTTTGGTCGAGCCTTGTTGGCGATCGTCCCCATCATCTCCGCCGAACGCCCTGGTGAGGATCTCCAATGCCATCCGATCCCTGATGTCGATCGTCTTTGAGCGACACCGCGACCCACGTGCCCTCGCCGCAACATCACGCTGCATGAGCGCGCCCAATCGTAATAATTGGTCCGCGTTAGCACCGGAAGGACCCCAGTAGCGCCGACATCCTTCATCACCTGCAGGATCACCAAGCCTCCATCTCGCCCACCTACCGATCCGCCACCACCATCGGAACCGCCTTCTATCGCCACGCCTCCCCGAGAGCGCCAGAGATGAAGGTGACAACGACGATGGCGCGCATCGTCAACTCTTGCTCGATACCAATTGTCCAAGAAAGTTATCTCTGTGCTTCTTCCGACAATACACTAACCAAGATTTCACACTCAAAGAATAAGAGCAGGAGATGTAGAACGAGACAGAGGATTTCTTTTTGGTGTGGTTCAAGAAACACCACATTTTTGACTCTTTATAACTCAAAACTATGTTGTGTACAAGGAAGTAATACAAAGATATCAATCAGCCGTGATTTGTAATCCGCCTCTTTCCATATCTCGACACTTACTAAAACAAACGAGACTAACCAAAACCGAAAACACTAGAGAGACTTGGAAACAATATGTAACATAGAAACTCGATGCTAAACTTGAAACCGATCATGCACTAGGATTACTCGACAGTTTCGCCAGGCCACCGGTGCCAAAGCGCCACCCTCATGACAATACCGCCGAGGGTTGCCCATCAAACGCCTCACACAAAGTGAATAAGAAGAGCGCCGCCTTGCTCATATAATTATGATGACAATTCACCAGAGGCTACAACCGTGTGTAAGCTATTGCCTCTCCTCGATGGTTTTGTAGAGGAAGACGACGGGCGCCACGAGATCGCCGAGGACGCGGGGATCGTGGACGCGCCTGTTCTCCTCCAGTTCTAGCCGGGTCGCTTTCACCGACACGATGTAACCGAGGCCGGACGGATTCAAGATCCTCGTTGCCTTTGCCGACTCGGAAGACCTATTAACTTCATCTCGGAGGTCCGCCCCTTCTGACCGGATCGCTTTACAACACCAACCGCTGCTCACGGCGATGGTCGCTAACGGCGAACGCGTCGCGTCGTCGGCGCTTTATCCGCGACGCCGCCGACCATCGGTGGCGCCTTGTTCCTCGGCCGATCTCTATGTCATGCCCTTGGCGGGTACGATGTCGTCCCTAAGACTCGGTTTCGCCGCGCTTCGACCCGATCGTAGGGATTTCAAGAACCGCACGGCTTTTCACATACCAGGTGCCGCGTCATTGGCTGGCGGTGGCGAGTTCGCGTCGTACCGGCCAGGAGCACGACCCACGCCAGCAATTTCACCTCGAGGAGCTCTTGGCGGATTTCGACGACGTTTTCGGCGAGCCGCACGGCCGCCTTCATCGCACTGCGGACCACAAAGATCACCTTGGTGTCGGGCAAGACCGGTGGTCGACGATCGCATCGACACTCCGCTGGTACAAGGACTAACCGAGCGTTAATGTGCGCCCATGCTGACCAGGCTTATTCAAGCAGCAGAAATTTCTGCTTCTCGCCACGGCCCTCCTCGTCAAGAAGGCAGACGGCTTGGAGGTTCTGGCCGACTATCATCACCGAACGCCATCACCGCTAAGGACGCTTCCCCATTCTCGTCGCCGACGAGCTCTCGATGAACTCCATGGCGCTCGATTCTTCACTAAGCTCGACTCCGCCCGGCCACCATCAGTCCAGATGAAGTCGAGGACATCGACAAGACCGCTGCTCCGGACGCATGACGCCTTCTTCGAAGTTCTTGGTCATGCCGTCGGCTATGCAACGCCTCGCCACGCTCCACCACTCATGAACGACGTGGTTGCCGCTTACCTCCACCGGCTTGTGCTTGTCTTCTTCGACGATATTTTGATATATAGCGATCCTGGGCGACCACTCGCTACCTCCGCTGTCCTCACACGCGTTCGACAAAGATCGCCTCTTCGCTCAAGCGCCCAAATGCTCCTTCGCCGCGGACGCTTATCGCCTACCTGCACACACCATATCCGCGGCAGTGTGGCCATGGATCCGCCAGGTCCCGCCATCCACGATCGCCTCAACCGCGCTTTGCCGCCAAGGCGAGGCTTTCTGGCCTCGCAGGTACTACAGAAGTTCGCCCACAACCACGCGCACCATCGCCGCCTCCTCACACTTCTTCTTTGGCGGAGGGTTCACCTGAACGGCGACGCAAGAATTAGCGCTTTAGCGCCTCAAGGGGGTGGCGTGACGCTTACCCAAAGGCCGGTAATCGCCAGACCACGCCAGTTATTCGCTGTCGAGCGCGACGATCGACCTATGGTTTTGCCAGTGGCCCGTCCAGATGGCCATCCCATCGCTTCTTCAAAGAGTTGTGGCGCCGCCATCACTGCCGCCGCATATGAGCGCGAGCTCATCGGTTTTGTCCAGCCGTACGCATTGGCGGCCGACCGTGGGCGACGCTTCACCGCCAAGACGAACCACTACAGCCTTAAAGTACTTGCTCGACCAACGCTTGCCACAATCCCAAACACCATTGGGTGGCAAAAGTTGGGCTTCGACTTCACCGTCGAATACAAGTCCGGTCCACGAACACCGGGTCAAGCACTCTCCCGCCGGACATCGAGGAGGCGCTTTATCGCTATTTCGCCGCTCGACTTCATCGCCGCCGTCACGCTGCAGTTACGGATCCGCAGATCGTGGTTATCCACGATGAGGTCCGCGGCGGGTTCGCGCCGCACCTTGGGCAAGGGTCGACGACATGGTCGCCACGGGCGCCTTTACATCCCACCCACCTCACCGCCGCTTTGCAGAGATCATGGCGCCGCCCATGCGGATGGGCATGAGGGCGCCCATCGCGACGCTTCACCGCCTCCGCCGCGACTTTCATTTTCCCAACATGCGGGTTTGGTGCAGAATTGTGACGGCCGTGCTCCTACTTGTCGGGTACAAGTTTGAGATCTACACCAAATGGCCGCTATGTTGCCGCCGCGTTGGCCGGCGGTTTGGGCCGACATCGGTCTCGACCGTGGAAGCACTACCAAAGGTGAACGGAAGACACTATTCTCTCCGTCGCCGACGGCTTCAAAGAAGCATCGCCACTTCATACCTCTCAAGATCCGTACATCGGCGAGTTCGTGGCGCAGCCTTCTTCACGACATTGTTCGCTTCCATGGCGCCCGCGATCCATCGCCTCGCATCATGCAACCTTGTTCACTTCGACGTTCGCGCGAGCTCATGCGGCTTATGGGCACCAAGTCGCGACATGACGCCGCTTCCATCCACAAACGGACGGCCAGACGAAGCCGCCAACCGCGCTATCGTGATGTACTGCGCCGCTTCACCGGAGATCGCCCTCGCTGGTGGCATTGCTGTCGTGGGCCGAGTACACCTACACAACACCGTACCGACCACTCCAGACACGCTGCTCGCGCGGTATATGGCGTGACCTCCTTCCATCCGCTTTATGAGCTGTGGAGACGCGGTGGCCGCCGCCGCCAGACATGGAGGTCGCGAGGCCTTCTCGTCGATGTACGCCATCACCGAGTGGCAAGCCGCCCCAAGCTCCACTACGACGGCAAAGATCGGCGATCTCTTATCGTGGGCGATTGGGCACTTTTCGACCGAAGAAGACGCGCGCCCTCACTACCCAGATTTACCACGGGAAGTGAAGCCAGCTTTGCTTAGGGGACCCTACCGCGCCGTCGAGATCATCAACGATGTCGCTGTCACTCGAACCGCCTCGGTGCCCGACTTCATGATGTGTTCCATGTTGGAGTGCTCAAGAAGTTCATAGCGCACCTCCGCCGCCTCACTGCCAAGCCATCCACAACGCTGGTGTTTCCCGAGTCATTGTGTGTCGAGCAAGCTCGCATGCGTGGGGGTTCGTCAGTACTTGTCACGGGCGCGCATGTGCCATGAGTTCTGCTTCCTAGGAGGACCTCGACGAGTTCAAGATCAAGTATCTCGACTTTCACGGGACGAAATTTGGATCTCGAGGGAAGAGATGTCATGTGGGCGCGTATGTACAAAGCGCCGCTGTGACGCAAGGCCACATGTAACGGCGGCCACAAGACAGAGGAGGCCACCATGAGTGGCTAAGTTTGGAAAGAGAGATTAGTTTCTATTTTTATTTGGAAAGAGAGATTAGTTTCTATTTTTATCCCTTAAATCTAGGAGAGATTGGTTAAGGCCCTTGGCCATATATTCCTGTAACCACACATTGAGAGGATTAAGAAAGATCATTATCTCTAATCTCCCATCTCTCTCTTCCTCAACAAGCCGACTTGAGAGGGCAAAACTCGCCATGACGACGGATCATGCACTATTTAACTCATGACCTAAGGGCCAGCCACCCTAGGTCCCGACGCCTTGACATGATCCATTAATATCCATTGCAACCTAAATGGAATAAATAACTACATGAATCTAGAAGAACTTTATTTGGTACTACCTGCAAGGGAACACCGATATTAAACAACTCTAGAAGAAAAGTGCAATATTACAATAAAAGAAGTCGACGAGACGACCCCAAAACAAAATCTCTTAGTGCTAACAATATGAAAGAAAACCAAGTTGGTAGCATCTCCAAGACTCCACCAAGCACTCCACATAACTAAGCCAGAGCCTCACTTCCTAAAGAGAAGCAGGCACAAATAAGCTCGGGTATTATTTAAAATCCAAATATGTGACATAGCTGAACATAGTGACATATAGTCCAACACACATAGTGATAGTTCAAATCATACAAATTAGTCCAATGACATATAGTCCAACACCACAATACAAGACATAATGATAGAGTTTGAATCACACAATAGTCCAATACAATACATAATGATAGTTTTCAAATTACATAAAATAGTTCATGCATGCTTGAAGATCTCAAGTCATAACATCATTCTCCATCTCCGTAGCATTCATAACATCACTTATGGTTTTAATCTCACTCTCTAAATATGAAATTAATAGAGAACATATTAGTAGTCATCAACTGAGTCATGAAGACATAATACAAACATAAATGAGAATACATAGTCAACAAAATCAAACCTTGTTCCGAAGCAATCGTCCAATCCTTGGTACAAACCAAGGCCTCAATAATTTCAGGTTTAAACCAGGCACAAAATGCATCAACAATGTGTCCACTCGAGCTAAATACCGACTCCGAAGCAACCATAGACACTTGCATAGATAACACATCACGAGCAAGGGTAGAAAGAATAGGAAAATTTTTCATTTGCCCCTTCCACCACGATAGGACATCAAATGGTACATCACCTTCATTGATCTTCACTAGGCCCTCACTCATGTACACATCCAACTCTGACATCTTCTTCTCATTGCTTGTGACTTGATACAACTCATCAAGATCAACCTCATCCTCGTCCTCATCATCCATCAATCAATCATTTGGATTAGGAACAAAACCACTCTCCTTCGAGCTAGAAGCATTATTGGTTGATTTTGCATTGATGGTTGATGAATAGAAAGCAAATAATTCATTCACAACATTCATGAATTCCAACTTCTCTATCTCAGCTGTCTCATTGTCATACATCTTAGACATGTACAACTCAATCATCTTGTGTTTATACCTTGGATCAAGAAATGCTCCCACTACCAAAGCCATATTATTCATTTCCCAATACTTCTCAAACTTCTGTTTCATAGAGAATGCCATAGTAGAAATTATGATATCACTATTCTTACACTATCTTGCAATAGCTATCTTTATCTCGTAAAATTTCCAAAAGAAATGATTTGTAATAGGATATCAAGTGCTAGAGAAAAGTAATGTGACATCATAAAACTTTTTCAAACACTTGCTAATATTTTTGCATTCAACCAATCCTTATCTGAAGGAGTGATATGACCATATCTGTCCTTATCTTTTTTAGCAAGGCGATCAAAAACATCCTTGTAGTAAATGGCATCTCTAACCATATTATATGTAGAATTCCATCTTGTGGCAACATCTAAGGAAAGGGCTTTTGTAGTGTCTAGATCACAGTCTTTACCAAACTTCTCAAATGCCTCCAACTGTTGAGGTGATCTTTTTATAATTGTTATACATTGTCTAATGTTTCCAATGGTATTTTCAATTATTGCTAACCCATCTCTAGCAACAAGGTTTAATGATTTGCACATCTAATTTTCCCACCACATACAAGTAAGCCTTTAGCATTTTCAATGATTATATTAACTGCAACTTTGTTTGCAGCGGTATTGTCCAAGGAAGAGCAAACATTTTCTTATCAAGGTTCCAATTCAACACATTTGAAAAAATATATATCACTCAATTTTATCCTCCATGGCTGCCTTCTACATGGATAAAATTGATAATCCTTTTTTGCATGCTCTAATTATCAACCCAATGCGCCGTGACACACAAGTATGACTTGTTTTGAATAGATGTCCTTGTATCCATAGTGAAACTAACATGGTAAGAGAGTGTTTTGAAGTCATACAATCTATTCTTTTCTTCTTTACAAAGATCCATGATCTCATTACTGAACAGCAACACGAGACTTGAAAGGAAAGGTTGGTCGCAGTGATTTGATAAATTTCACAAAATACTTATGTTGGGCGATATTAAACGGATACTCATGCATGATGATGGCATAATAAAAATGTCTCAAGCTAGTATTCTCCTCATACCGATATGTTGTAATGCCATCCCCATTCTGACTTAGGAGTTGTTGACCTTTCAAACACTATGCTTCAATTTCAAGTGATTACTAAAAGCCTTTGTACCATTTATACTTTCAGCCCTAGCTTTATGTGTGCATCTATTGCATTTTGCCCACTTCTGCTTGATGATTGAACCATCATCCTTTACCACATCTACCTCATACCTTGTGAAATGTTGCCAAATCCATGAAGTGAGCTTTTTTCCAGTTTTGGTATCTTCTTGTTCTTCTTCTTCGTCTTGGATGTCTTCTACGCTTATTCGGCCAGCATTTGCACTTACACTTGCACTTGCAACATGTGAAACTACAAATATAATGAGATCGAAATGCAATTGTTAATTTTCAGCCAATTACAAAATTAAATATATAAGGCAATGATCAAAATAGGATACCTTGAGCAGGCTTAGGCATTAAAACCATGGCCTTGTCCTTGCTTGACCATGCTGCTTTGAATGTGGATGCCACAAACTTGCTTGTATGGGTACCAACGGACTTATTGCTGTTGGAGCTTGTCATCAACGCCTTACTCTTGTTCAAAGGCTGAGTTGTCACTGCTTTTCCCTTGTTCAAAGGTGTTGAGATTTCAGCAAGTCTTCGTTGTTTCACCGGACGATGGCATGCACCGGTGACTTCTTCTTGACTGGACCAACTTGTTGGGCGATGGCATGCTCTTCGCTGGCAGTAGCAGCAACATCAATAGCAGTAGGGTCAATAGCAGCAGCAATAGCAATAACATTCTCCTCCGGCTCCGCCATGTTGTCATTGCTACCGCATCACCACCTCCTCAATTGGAACTTCAACTCCATCCTCGTGCAAGCACAATCAATGTCAACAATATCATCCACATCCATTGTTCTATCTTATGAAAAACCTATATTGCTGAATAGAACACGAACAAGGATAGTGACTTTCAAGAATTCAGTCTCGGTTTGCCAGAGATAGTTCAAGAACAGCTAAGGCATCCAAATACAGGACATTAGAATATCCTTTCTCCTTCGCAATTAACCAACCATATTTCATATTCAAAAGTCAAAACAAAGTGGGCAATAGCACAATATGTCAATGGTATGAATTAAAAACTTATCACAGGCTCTTTGACTTCAATTTAAGATAAATTTACCACTTGCAAAAGAAAGGTTCCAAGACAGTCATCATAGACTTATAATAACATTCCATGAACAGAAGTAATGCACTGACATTAGACAATAGGATGAGAATATAACGAACCCTTGGAAACAATAATAGTACATCCAACACACAAGAAACTTTAGTTTGCTAAATTAAGAAAAATAAGGATGATTACCCAAACAAATTCTGAAAGAAGGAATCCATCAGAAATGTTCTGAAACAAGGAATCCATAGTGTACAAGGTATTAAGCCAATGACCTTAAATTGACATAAATCATGCTAGAGGAACCTTGAACATGGTTGACAACAAATAGTAGAGATTTACCAACATCTATTTGCTATTAATGCATCATAATCAAGCAATTTGTTCTTCCTCAGCCACATCAAAGATCCTAGTGCACAAAGA